>VZRH01006929.1:379027-479892 GCA_013397555.1 Urocynchramus pylzowi | reverse complement strand
AGCCGTCCCCGCTCGCCCCGTGTCCCCGCAGGGACCCCTGCGCGCCGCCGCCGCGGTGTCCGCCCGCCGGCGGGTCGCTGTTCCCCCGGGGAGCAGGGGAATATAAAGCAGTGAATCGGGGAGGCGGTCCGGGCGCGGAGCCCAAGAGCAGGTAGGTGCGGGACGAGCGCCCGGCGAGCCGGGGGCGCCGCTCCCGCAGGCGGCTGCGGGGGCTGGGGGGAGGCGCTCAACTTCGCCCGGCGCTGGGCACTGCCGAGGTCAGCAAGCCTTTTTCTGCCCGCGAAGCATCCTGGTGTGACTTCTCGCAGAATGTTTTTTTTTAGGGAAGCTCTTTAGTGATGTTTGGTTTTTATTCCCCCTCCCTCTCCCAGCACGTCGCTACATAGGCTGGAGCTGGCTGGGGGCTCGCCCCTGCCTCTGTGGCTGCATACGCAGCGCTCGTGTTGTCCTAACGATATGGCAGTAGCACTTCCTGCTGTAAATCACTTCGCGATAGTTTTTGAAGCGCTTCTTAAAGGCGGCACTGTAATGAACCCTCTTGTCAGTGCTTGCGGTAAGCTTAAAACCCTGTGAGCTGGAGGCTGTTTTCAAGGCTGAGCTGTGTAATGTGCTGCAGTAGTTTTCATAGAAAGGGTAGAAATGTAGTTCACTGTTGGCTTAGTGTTGGCATAAATGTAATTCCCCTTGCTATGCCCTGTTGGTGTAGGCTGTGTGGTTTTGGACCCCGTTGTAGTTACCTTTGCCATCTTCTTGTTGTGAAAGAAAGCTAATCTCAAATGTTCAGAGAGACTGATGTATTAAGAACTATGAAAAGTAAGCTTTATTATACTGCTGTACTGAGGATAGCTCTTTGTTCTGGAATAATTTGAGGAAATCAAATCACTCAGACTGAAATTTATGGGGACTTGAATTTAAAAACCTTAGCTGTTAGCATTTGTTAAAATATTTTAAACAAATAGATATGTTAATGTAGATTGCTATTACTGTATTCATGTTTTATTTGTTGAATTAGTCTAGCGATCTCTTATTTTGCTCTTTCAAAATGGTCTTGCTGACTTTTCCCAGCGTATTAATGCCTTTTTCCCTCAAAACATTTTAGAGCACAGTCAGAAGAGGAATGGATGTAACATGATACCTTTGCAGTGCTCAAACCCCACAAATTCTTCAAAGATTTGTTTTTTCATTAAGTAATACAAGGAAAATGGATGAATCGGCTTTGCTGGATCTGTTGGAGTGTCCTGTTTGCTTAGAACGCCTTGATGCTTCTGCAAAAGTCTTGCCTTGCCAGCACACGTTTTGTAAACGCTGCCTGCTGGGCATTGTGAGCTCTCGCAACGAGCTGCGATGTCCCGAGTGCCGGACTTTAGTGGACTGCGGTGTTGACGAGCTCCCCAGTAACATTTTGCTTGTCAGACTACTGGATGGCATCAAGCAGAGGCCTCGAAAGCCCAGCGCCGGCGGTGGGACTGCCGGCACAAACGCTTTGAGGGTCCCCATCAGCACTGCAGCTAACTGCGGATCAAAGGACCCGCAGGGCTCGCAAGTTGGACAGCAGCAAAGGGTGCAAGCACGGAGCCCTCCTGTTAGGGTAAGTACCACGTGGTGACTGTTTTGTGGCATTCCTGTCTCTTCCTCCACCGTTTCAAAACAGTTGATGGCCTCTGCTTCGGGATGAGGGCAGTCAGATAGTTAATACAGCAAAACAGTGTAATTTTGAGAATTTCTGTGGATTTCTAGCAAAGCATGTCAGTGTTCCTCTCAGTGTTGGTTTAATGTTGCATAAATACTAATAATGCTTCCTGATTGAAACTCTCAGTTTTTGAGGCAAGAAGAAGAAATTCTTAACTGTCCAGTTCAAAGACAGTCGAATAGAGCAAGGTAACTTATGTGGAAAGCTTGAGTTAAGTTATTGTTAAGGACGGAGTTCTTGTGAAGAACATTTGAGATTGTTTTTAGTTTGTCAACTGCAAGACTAGAGATTTCACTTTGGCTCCTGCACTTTCTGAAATGATTCTTAGAATCAGTAAATTTCCTTTAAGTTAGACATAACGAATGTTAAACATGAGCAGAGAAGTTTTGACACTGGCTTCTAAGTACCTAAATTTTTACTATCTTTCCTTCAAAAATAAATGTTCAAATGCCTGCAATCTGCTAAGTTGTTTGCACTCGTAGTCCTCATAATTTCTTTATTAGTTTTTTCCTCAGGTATTTTTTCTAGGGGGTTTGGAAGATGTATGTACCGTGATGGGAAGACATTGCCTTCTTTATATACTCTAGTTCCTTCCTAAAAGCTATGCAACCTGTAGACTCTGTCATACCTTATAATCAAGACTCAGTAGCTTCATTTATGATTATTCATTCTAGAACCTATGTCAGGGAATGTAATTTTATGAGATGACAGACCTTGCTCTGTTTTATCTAATGACAAAGCAGGAGACCTTCTCTGAAAGGTTTTGCTGCCCAGTTTGTTTGAGTTCCTGTGTTTGAAGTGGAGTTTCTGAATGGTTAGGTGGTTTCCGTCTTGTGGAGTGTATTTGATTTTTATGAAATGTCTTAAGGAGTTCCAAGAAGAGGACTTGAATGTATTTTTGGCAGGACTAGTCTTTATTTTGTAGTGTAGCTAAATTATTTAGTTTACTTACCAGTGAAGGAAGCCTAACACTGATTTTCTTCAGATGTACTTGATATGATTGGAATCTCTCCAAAAGATCTTAGATACACCTTTTAAGTTTACGTAAGGATTTAAAATACAATTGTTTTTCCACTAGGTGATACTGCTTTTTGTGCTTGATCTAGAGATCTCATTAGGTTCTTTACTTTAGAATACAGAAATTATAATTATCAACTCACTTTCTACTAATGAGTTTTGTTTTGTATATACATTAATTGGTGAGGAGAGAAGGTGATCTGTGGGGTTTTCCTGTTAGTGGTTTGTTTTTGTGGTTTTGGTGAGTTTTCTTTCCAGAACGTAGAATCCTTAAAAAGTAATGCAAAGAAGCATCAGGAGTATCAAAACCAGTCTGGTCTTCTCCAGAACTTTAAGGTGTTTATCATGATACCTTGCGTTTGCAAATGCTCTTTGACTTCAAACAAAAAAACCTTATAATTTGTTTATATATTTTTGTGTTGACCTTTGTAAATAACTATTTTCAGAGACTGCTTCTCCTCCAAAAAGGTTTCTGGTGCAGCACTGTGCATGAAAGACTGTACTTCAGAGTTTCTCAAAGCCTTATTAGACAAAATAAATTGAATATGGAATATTTTATCTTTTTTTTTTTTCCTAATGTTCTATAATATCCTGTTTTGCAACATTTGCATTTCCAGATGTTGCGCAGAGTAGAAAGTGATAACACATGGAAGGTTGCTTCAGCTTATCCTGTATCATGTGTCATTAAAACTGTGACCATATGCATTCCTCATGCAATAACTGATACTCATGGTATATTAGTGATAGTTTTCAGTGTTCTACAGTAAGTCTTATTCCATCTTTGGTTTTGGAGTTTCACAGGCATTCTTGTGCCTTCTTTCCTGTGGGAGACTGGGAAAGATGATGATATCATCATTTGTCCACTTTGTCCAGAGCCTTTTTTACTAGCAAGCCAGTGCTTTTAAGAACATGAACCAACTTTGATGGATAAGAAGGTGAAGATATGAACTACTTTTCTGTTTTCTATACGAAAAGTGGTTTTGGAAAAAAAAAAGTCCAGAAACTTTTTTCCACTGTCCACTTTAATGGACAGTGTTGAAATGAATGCCCTACTTGTTTTGCTAACTTTAACATAAAGATGCTTGCAAATACAGTTCCTCCCTGGGAATTGAAGAGGAAAATCTGTTTCTAGATGAGTGGCAGAGTCAGATTTCCTAAACTAATTTTGCTGAAGGGGAACTAGTAAATGAAAGTTGCTGTTATGTTAAATGAAGTGAATGTGGATGAAGGCTGTCAAGTCATAAACATTCTGCTTATACCCTGAAGTAATACTAAGCTCATAAATGCCCTTTCAGAGAATGCCATAATTTTCAGAAAAGGTTAATACAGCATGTACTGCAGCATGATTTCCTGAACTGTATCAATGACTGTGGAGTGGCCAGCCCTGTAATTGCACAGTATATTGCATTCTCTGTATGTATGTGGTGACACATGGCAATAAACAAACAAATGGTTCCTTGAGTCTTAAAACTAATGGAGCTGGGTGGGTGGTGGGGATTAACAAATCTTGTGCCTAGTATGTCCCCCACTAGAATAACCCTGTTTCTTTCTGTAACCTCTCTAAGCTTTCACTGCTGTAACAACAGCAATTTCTCTGTGCAAGCTATTAATCTATTTTGTTCCCCTGCTGTTTTGATGTATAAAGCCTCCTGTGCCTTTCCCTGGTATTGGCTGGACTGCATCTGATGGAAAACCTGGGTTTGCTGTCTGCCCAGCAGTTCTGTCCCAGGCAGCCAGCTTGCTGGGGACAACAGTTATACACATACTGCAGCTTCCTCTCTGGTATGGATGCAAATTTAATGCTTTTTTTCCTTGTTTTCAAGTGAAAACCTTCAGCTAGGTTGACAGCTTGGAAGAGCTATAAGAGCCACAGCCTACTGTCAAATCTGCTTGCAACTGGTCATCAGGAGCAAGTTGGGCTCTTGAGGGACTGCATCATCACATGAGCCTTGTTTCCTTCAAAAGAGCATTCAAAAATGTTAGGGTCCATCCTTTTATGTTTATGCTCATTCTATTAATTTTTTTCATTTTCACAGAGTATGTCAAACAAGAATTATCCTAAGTTCCTTATGGCAGTTTTACAAGGATATGCTTGTTGCATGAGTCTTACATGTAGCTGAGTGTGTAAGTTGCTAGATGTTGGAGAGCTGTTCTCTCCTAGACAGATTTAAGATGATCCATGTTTAACTTTTCCTTGGAATTTGTATTTGCCTAAGACGTACTAAGTTTCCTTCTAGTTTGTTTATAGGCCAACTTTCTGAAGTTAGGGCTATCTTTTCCACAGAACCTAGAGGAGAGGTCTCTAGATACTCTGAAATCTCATCACTGTTGAAAATATTTTGTAGTAAGGTTTTCATCTATTTTCTGGACCAAATGTAGGCAGGAAGAGCTAAGAGAAGAATTCAAATATTCTCCATTAACAAGAAAAAAGCATGAATAGCTCAAAAGGTGGCCATTCCTGATACAGTTGATCCTTATGCTGAGTAAGAATTGATGGTGTAATTTGAGTATATTATACTGTGTGTCAGTGGAAAATCTTATCAAGAAATGTTACAGTGCAATGTGAAAGTCCTGAAGCTTTCCCCTTTTTGGTTATTTTTATTCTAGAAAGCCCCTAGAAACTCTGGAGATACCATTCTCAGTGAAGTCGACTTGAAATGAGGGTAAAGAATCATTACAGGCTATTGGAAAATGCTCCTTTAGGTGTTAAAGGGGGCTAGAGCCACTAGCATCTGAGTTGTTTGTGATAAATTCTTTCACAATGAGGAGGAAAGAAGGACCCACTGACAGGAGATTGTTTCATGAGTTTCTGCTAATACTTAGCAGTGGTGCTGTGTCGTGTAAATCCATGCATCCATTTTCATGTTTGTTTAACAAGGAAAGCAATACTAAAATTTGAAATTCGTGTATCTGTACTGCTGCAGCAGTGGTCATTTGTGAACCAGTAGGCTTGCCTGGGAACTGCTGAAACAGTTGTAATGACAGAAGGGAAAATAAATGGAGCCAGGTTTTCTACCCATAGCCATGGTGTTTGACCTTGCCACACATCTTGGGGCATTAGGGACAGTGGGCCACCTTCTGGTCTGTGTGGACTTAAGCAGGTTGGGCTTCTCTGTCAGACACAATGGGTGATGTAAGCAATCCATTTTCTTTTATCCTAACCAGACTGGAGAAGAGAGCTCAGAGGGCAGCTCTCACAGTTTGGCTGTTGAGCAGGTTACAAAAATCTGACAGGAGCCAAAACAACTGCTGCTTTTGTAGTCATGGCACTTGCTGGACTGTGAAGATCCTGGCAGAACTTAAATATCAAAAGAAACCTTTTAGACTAGAAGATAACAGTAGGACAGAAAATGTGCATTCATAGATCAATAACTTTATTACGTTATTGTAAATAAATATGGGGATCGCCAAGCATAGCAACAGGTGTAGATTGGAACAGATGTTTAAATCATGTTGGAAAAAGAGTTAGTTGAATAAAAATACAGAGGAATGAATCAGTAAAAGTCTGCTGGAGGGGTACTCTTAGAGGAAGTTCCCATTGTCATAATAGATCCTATTGTAAAGTGTATCCATTTAAAGGAAAAAGCAATTGTAGAAATATGCAAAAAACAGCAGCTAATGCAGTTCATTTCATGATTGTTATTTGTGATCATAGGCTGGAGAATCATTACTTGATGGTANATAAATCTGGGGAAAGAAGAAGGAATGGGGGGGAATTTCCCAAGTAACATTTGAGAATCTGGAGATAGACACCCATTCATGCTCTGAAGTGATCATTAGAAAATATTTTGTGAAGTCTTTGCAAATCATATATGCATGCTTTTGTTTCATTTCATGCTTGCTGAGATACCAGATTCTGCTTTTATGTTTACAGTTCCTTGTACAGTTTTAATTACTTCTGTGTAACAATGTTGTATCCTATGTCAAACTAGAGAAAATTTAATGGAGATCATAGAAATAAAAGGAAAGTAGACTGACTCCTATGGTGTTAATGTGAGATAAATAATTAGATAGACAAGGAAGAACTGTCTCTGTATCCAAAGGCATTGGGCTAGGATTGAGAGCTTCCGGGCTCGGTTCCTGGCTTTGCTACAGACATCCTTTATGACCTTGCACAGAGTCACTCAAAGCTCTTTGTGCCTCTGTTTCCCATCTGCAGATATGACTGATAGTACTTCCTTTGTTTGACTCACTATTTAGACTTTATGCTCTCCGGGGCAGACACTGACTTTTTTAAAATATTGGATGGATCCATGGTTGTTTTACAATGGTTCCACAGTCTCAGCTGAGGTCAGTATATCCTGCTGTTAACTCTAAATCATTGACTTCCACATTACTGGAGAACTGTTCATAATCCATTTCCTGTCCCAAAGACGGTGCAATGCTTAGTGTCACATTGTTAAGGGGATTTAATTTTGTTTGGATGTTTAATAGGAAATCACATGAATACCTCAGTGAGGAAAAGCCAGACACTTGAAACATCTGTGGAAGTCATAGTCCACCCTTCAGCTAGGGAAATCTGCATCTGACTGGCACACTGGTGTGTAGATTTGAGTGTGTTTTGAAGAGAATAAGAAGAGAATATCCAGTGTAAATTGTGTTGATAATGCAGAAATGTTTAATTCCATACTTTGAACCTGCATAGCTATCTTGAACCTGCCATTTAACATTAATCTGCTTGATAAATAGCTGTTAAACTAGTGTAATCCCTTTTTTGAGAAAATAATTAGTTTTTGAAGTAAACTAATCTATAAAGAAGTCCACATTATTTACATGTGATGCTGAAATCTGAAATCCCTTTTTAATTTGTTTACAAGCTTTTTTTTTTTTTTGTGTCTTCATGTGGAAGAAAGGGCTGTCTCTATTTCCCTTTATTTTCCAGTTTAATATTCCTTCATTTATGTACATTTGTTTAAAACCACCTACATGAAATAAAGTGGCGTCTTTTTTTCCTCCACTTTAATGTGGCCAGTGAGTTGCTTTACTCAAAAAGCTTTGATCATTCAGAAAATTTAAACTTCTGCATAAAAAGGGAAGTCTCAAGCCGTTACTTTTTATGGGCTTGTGAAAGGATGCAGTTCTTTTAGAGAGAATAAAAGTCCTTGAATTTTTTTCTCATATTACCAAAAAAATCAAATACCAATAAAATTGCTTTACGTAGGTGATCCAGGATCTGGTTAGAAAAGTCAGTCAGTAGTGCTGTTGCTGTTTCTCTGTGCATAGTGTCTGGCTTTCTGTAATGCATTTGGTGGCTGAATAGGCATCATGTATGGTATGAGGAGCTGGTTGGGATGGCGTCAGCCAGAAATCCTTCTTCTCCCCTCTCCTTTAACTGAGTGAAACGGTTTTTAATGGAACCTCAGTGTTCAGTGCATGGATAGGAACTGCAGAAGACAGAAAGCTTTTAACTGCAGCTGTGATAATAAAACTGGAAACTTGTTATGATCCATTGTTTGTCTTTCTTTTGGTGAATTTCCCCTGGCAGTGCATTTGGTCTTCTCCTTATGATATGCTTAACACCTTCCTTGGTCTTTTCTTTGGCTCCATTGTTGTCCTTTATTCAAACCATCTCCTGCCTCTGATCTTACTGTACTACTTCCAAGAGAAAGAAAACATCTAGTTTTCTTAGCTCTTGTGTCCCATTTGTCCATGACTGTCAGACATAAGGAACAAAAAATAAACAATAAGAAAGAAAATTTTCTATTGAGGTATGTGGACTGCATACAATCTTGTAGTATATATGACTAAGATCTGCCAAATACTTATACATGAAGTATAAATTAATATTACTGCATTGCCTAGCCTCCTGGGATTATTCTTCCTTTTTGCTTTTTCTTTTTCTTCTTGTCCTTTAAATCACTGACAATGTCCTCATTCTAGTGTGGGCAAGAGTGTGTCTCAGTAATTAAAGCTGAAATATCATCTGGTCAGCGCTGTTCATGCATACACCTCGTTACTGCCTTCACAGAGGAAAAGTGTGCATCTGTTAAACCTCATTTCCCATCAGATCCCTCTGTGTTAGACAGAAAAACTCGTCTTGGAAAATCAGCAGTGAATTCTTGGGTCAGTTGAACTAGATCAAATCCTTTACTTTTCACATCACTAAATTGGAGTATTTTTGGAGTGCAGTTTTTTGGTGGTTTTTTTTGTTTGTTTGTTTGTTTGTTTTTGTGTTTTTGTTTTTTTTTTGTTGGTTTTTTTTTTTTTGGACTGAGAATTGCTGCTTTGAGGTGAGCTGGATTAATTTTAGAAAGCAAGTGGTTCTCAGGTGGGATGGTCACACATCCAAGTGCTCTTTTCTGCACTCCTTATCTCTCTTAGGTATAGAGGGGAAGATGACAGTACTGTCCTCTGACTGTCAGACTGAACACCGGGAGCTTAGAGCTTTGCTGCACTGAACATGCCACTTATCCCTTTCCCATGGATATTGCCAGAGTTGCCATGCAGTTTGGGTGCAGAACCCAAGCTGGTCAGCACAGAGGAAATTGGTTAAGTCTGTTTTCACATTTGCATCCTCTAAACATCAGGAAATCGTTGGGACTCAGAAAGATGCTCTGGAGAGAATGGGAAATCACTCCAAAGAGGGAAATCGAGTCCAGTATTTTGAATTCTTTAGACATGTGATGCTTATATACATGTCCTTAAAATGTCATTCAGTGTTGCCTGGAAACCTGCAGATTTGGATTCTCCAGTTGAAGGAAGAGTGAAACACAGAAGTCAATGTTTCATTTAGGGACACTGTTGCCAGTGTCTCAGAATCTGAGCCTGCTAGATACACGGAAGTCAGCTGTGGTGTGTGTGTATGAGCAGTCCTCTGTACCCTTAGAAACTTTGTGTTGTGGCTTTCATTTTACACTTGTGGCACTCAAGTTATGTGATTTATTGTCAAATAAAGTTTTTGCAGTGTATGAGTAGAAACACTGAAAAAATTTAAGTAATTCATTGTCCAGGTCTTTGTTCCTATCTTATTTGGTTCTTGATTAATCCTCTCTATCCCCTGCCCCCTCCTCCCCCAGCATAAGCACTTAAATTTTCAAGTATTAAAAAGCCAGGACCTTCAAGGATGTGTCTGATCTCCTACAAACGAGGACAAGATTCTGTTGTGCACCATCCCTCTCACACAGTAATTCTGTTTGAAATATTGCTCATATGCTTGGCCCTCCACATCTAATTTTTTGAATATGGTGTGAATTTCTGTTTGGGTTTTGTTTGTTTGTTTGTTTTTAATTGAACTAAAAGCTCCGTTCTGGTGTTTAAGTGTTCTTTCTGTCTTTCTTGATTTTTCAGAGTCAAATTTAGATAGTCCATTTTTATATTCTGTAAATGTGCAGAGTATAATTTTATAGTTTCTAGCTGGGAAGTATGCTATTAATCATGAATGCATTTTGATCAAAGGTAAGCATTTCAGTGTTTAAATATTAATATAGATAGCATTCTCCTCCTCTCTGAAGTGGAGGACTGCTGCCAGTGCAGTTCAGAAGATAAGCCCGACATTAAGTGTCCTGTTGGACTTCACAACACCTGAAGTGCTCCTCAGTCTTTAGCATTTCTTTGGTAATAGAACTGATTTTATTTCATGGCATTAGTGTTGCATAAAGATGGGATAACTCTGCTTTCCTCTTCTTGTAAAGGAAAGATGTGCATATTACCTCTTTTGACTTTCACTTTTCAGCATCTAAGCTTTCAAAATATACATGTGCATTGAAAGCTTTTTAAAGAACTGAACCACTGTTTTACCTTGTGTGAACCACAGTTCTACAAGACAAGCTTTTGAAAAGCTCTGATTAAAGACAAAAGTATGCATTTCCTAGCTGCTGAACCCAAGAGAGAAGGAATGTAGTCTTACTTGCACAGGGGTGGCAGAACATCAATACTGAATAATTTGAAACATGTCTCTTCAATTATTCTTTTTTGGTATGCTATCTTAGCCCTTTAGGTTATAGTCTTTATTTTATTTATATTAAAAAATGGGTAAGAATGAAGCACTTCTGACTTTAAAAAGTGTTAAAATGGAAAATAGTCAAAGATAATCAGATGACAATCTGAGTTGGCATATATAGGGCATAGCTGTTCTAGAAGCTTATTTTAAACAAATCCAGTAAAGTTGAGTTCACTGCACTGTGGTGAAGTGCCCCTGAGTAGTGAAGAAGCTTTTATTCTGAAGCTAAGAGCTTGCTAAAAGAAAATCAATGTCTCGTGGACCTTCACTTGTTCATGTGTGCCAGTGCCTTTCTATCTCACATGGTCTTTCTCAGGAGCTGGATAAAGAAAGGAGACTCTTAAATCTTATCCACTCTAGCAGACTTAAGCCATTTTCAAAACCTGTTTAATTTAACACAGTTTTAAATCCTCAGCCTTATTAAGTTAACAAGCCTTCAGCCTTGCCACCAGGTTCTGTAATCCTCTTAGGTCTTGGGAGTAAGCAGGACAGGGATAGTCAATAAGCAGATGAATAGATAATCTTGCAGAAGACAGATAGATCTTAAAGTTGAGAAATGCTGATCTGAATTTCCATTCACTATATGCACTACCACTAGTACTTACAACTTGAGGAAAAAGTTGAAATGACTATCACTTTGTTTGGGGGGAGAAAGAGAGAATAAAGGATTTTTTAAAAAAATGCATTAATTCCTGGTTTGCAACCCAATAAAATTAGGTTAAATTTTAAATATAGAATAAGGTAGACAAAAATAACAGTTTTGTTTCCTTGCTGTTGTGCATATGCAGATTAAAATCTTGTCATGGTTGTTTCACAAGCTATTTCTGCAAATCTTTCAGGCAATTAGGAGTCCAGAATTTAAAGACCACAAAGAACATTATGCTGCTAATGTGGCCTTGGCCACCACTGCAGTCTGCATATTGCTTCTGTTCAGTTTTGACTTTTCTAACACTACTGAGCTAAAGCTGTGTCTGTTTCCTGGGCAAAGCTCCTGAGGTAGTGGAGTTGGAGGAATTAAAAAAAAAAAAGCCATATGTAGTGGAAGAATTCAGCCTGACAGGAGGATTCCTGCCAGACATGTTCACACAACACCAGAGTAGGAACAGAGGAAGTGGATCATAGAATCATTAATGTTGGAAAAGTCCTCCAAGATCATCAAGTCAAACTTTTGACTCAATATCACTATGACCACTAAGCCACATAATGAAGTGCCACATCTACTTGTTTTTTGAACACTTCTAGGAGTGGTGATTCTACCACTTCCCTGGAGAACTTGTTCCAATGTAGGAGTCAAAGCAGGTCCAGGAGTTGGAGAGGGTGGCAGAAGAGCTGAACACACATCTACCCTTGAGGCATGAAAGCAATCACTTATCTCATTGAAAGGGTGGGAGAAGGCTTCTGGGAGGAGATGGCTGAAAAGCAGAGAAATTTCAGATGGGTGATAAAGACCCAAATGGTCAAGTAATAAGGGAGGAAGAGGGACAGTGGTTTTGAAAGAAAACAAACTCTGGTAGTAGGCTTGGAACATAGCAATAGATCAATTGAATAAAATACTAGAGAGGAAATGGGATCAAGCAAATGACTCGGCTCACTGGAATTGAATTAGAGACTTGGTGAGGGGGAAGTGCTGCAGGAGCAAGCTGAAGAGGTAGCTTGATGTTTAAGGAAGGTTTTGGAGAGCATCAAAATAGAAAAGTTGCTATGGAGGTGCTGGCTACACAAGAGGTGAGAAAGAAATGTAAATGTGTTGACTCACATGCCATCTCGTTTCCTTCAGTATGTGTGTATTTGAATACTGTGTGTTTTATTTTTCATTGTTTATTTTGTAATAGTTTGTCATGTATTATATGACATTTAGACTAGTAAAGTTACAAAATGGTCAAAGAACTTCCATTCAGAGCTTTGAAGATTACTTCTGCCATCTCTCGAGCACTTTGAGATTCTTCACAGGATTCTGAAAACATCTGTTTTACTACTAATAATGTATTCTCGTTGTTCTTATAGAACCAATAAAGCCGCAAATTCTATATTTCATTAAATGAACTCAAAAAGAATATGTGAAAAGGGGAACTAGTGTCCTAGGAATTGCTGGGAAATTGAAAAAGATTCTCAAAGAAGGAAGAAAAAACAATCTGTGACTGTTTTGATTTGATGGCATCTTTCATCTTTTCTTTCATGTTTCCTTTTTTTCTTTCATCTTACTTCCATGTTTCCTAGGTCTTTTGTCTATTCCTTCAGTTATTTCAGTAATAACTGAAAATAAGGATTTAAATATCATGCTAGCATTACAAAGCATGGTCACAATTTATTCTTTTGAATTCAGTCATGATGATAAGAAGAATGGATGTTATGGTACATGTTCTCCAAGAAAAACAATGGAATATATTCAGTATCTTTTCAATTTCTTGGAGCAGCTCCCCTTTCTGTAATACCATTAAAAGAACTATCTTTCCAGAACTATGGTTTCAAAATATATTGGTTTCTGTAAGGGAGGAATTTGTTTGCTTTAACTAATAAGGGAATTGGTTTTTCAGTGCAGAACTAGAATAACTAGTGGGCTGTTTTTGGAAAGGGGTTCCCAAGGTAGTTTAAAATTTCAATAAATGTTTATCTTCTTGTACTGAAACCTCTGGACCCAGAAAGAAACATAAGGGTCAAGGAAAACTTATTTCTGACTTCAGCTCCTGTTGTGGGTTTATGCTCTTTTCTAAGGAAATCATACTTTTTCATACATTCAATTCAGAACTGTGTTGCTTGATGTCATTTATGCTTTCCTATTTGTTTTTTATCACCCTACCATTTAATGGAACAGCATGAAAGACACAAAAATTTATTTTAAATGACATATAAGAGAAACCGATTATCCTCTGCAGTCCATACACAGGTGGTGTGGGTTTTTCTATTTAAAAATAAAATACTGAGTACTATGTCTTAAACAGTTAAATAAGGAATATTCATAATTGCATGTGTAGTGTTTGATAGGGAGACTTTTTTTTGAAGTATAATACTTGTTTCAAATTTTATGAGTTTGCACTAAAAGAATCCAAGGAAACTGGGAGTATGAGTTAAACCAGCTCAAGTGTCAGGAAGTGTTTGTTCATTTTTTTCCCTGCAGCAATCAGAATTTTACGTAAAAAGTGCCATTTTTAAAATATTCTCTCAGTAAAACTTTATGTAATGTGGCATCCTTCTTCCTTTTAGAGATTTTGAAATGTCTGCAGTTAGGCTCTACCACACAGTTCCTTATTTTTTGATATTGTTGGGAGTTACATGAATTACTGAGATAGATTGGTGGATGAAGTTTCTGCCTGTTTTCTTGAGGTTTGTAGGCTGTGGTTGCTTAGGTGGGTGTATATTTTTGTCTGTAGTGTACTGCTCAGTTCACAAGTAAAAGCTTATATTAGAAATGGTTAAAAAAGAAATAAAATTATTTTAGAGACAGTTTTGTACTTGCAGTCATGAAAGATACGGACTTCCAATATCCAGAGGTAGTCTGTATGAAAATTTTCATCTTCTTACAAGGGATTTCAGTGCTGCTTCACTTAGATACAGTCAGATTGGAACCCAGTTGCACATAGCCAGTTTGAAGTTCAAGGTAATATATCCAAATCAAACCACACACTAACTTGGTCGTTGTAGTCAGGCATGTCTTACAGCTAAAAAAACCTTTCAGCCCAGTATGCAGTAACCTCAGCATAGTCTCACCTATTGTAAATGGAAAACAAAGTATTCCAGTGTTCCACATTTGTGTTTCAAGCCAACCTTACAGTTGTTGCTTTCAGGAATTAGTAAGTTTTGATTGTGTAAGATACCTTGTGATGTCAGAGAACTCCTCATGCTTAAACAGATAACTTCACCCTCAGATCTGGACACTGGCTGCAGTTTCGTTTAGGAAATCATCGTGCTCTCTCTTCTAACTACTACTGCAATTTGCACTGTAAGGTTAGCACCCTGCATCTTCCTGGCAACAGCATCTCATTCCTGGGAAGTCAAGTACCTCTGGTGCTCAAAGCTAGAACATTAGTAAAAATTTTTTAGATTTCATATAAACCAAAATCAAGTTATGCATTAGTTTTCTAGACTTGAATACATAAATACATTTAAAAACTGAGATTCTTATTCTTTCCACATGTTTTGTTTTTGGGAAAGAGGTAGAGGCAATGAAATTTTTGTGAGAGTGTGGCTTTTTTAACTTAAGGAAAACCCTTTGCTTTTGAAAGGAAGACCAAACTTGGCACCAAATTTTTGGGGCTTTGTCAGTACCACAGAGCTCTGGTTTTGGGTGTGGATTCCAATTATTGAAGTTTAGGCTGAACATACCATTCGATGCCAAATTGTGGCTTTGTTTTTGGAGAAGGTAGTTGATTTTTATAGGATAAATGAATTTGAATGTCTTAGTAGTGGAACTTGGTGGATGAAATAGCATTTGATTTGTTCTCTGTTGTGAAACAAGCATACTTTTTTACAGATTTCTTTTGTCTGTTTGCATATAAAATTTAATGGATGAAATCTGTCCAAAGTGGTCTTACGTAAACACTCGCTGTGTTTATATTTTTCAGGATCTTGTAGCTATAGAAATCAAATTGCAGTTTTGAACTTTGCTATTAAAATGTACATTGGAAAATATTCTGTTGGAATACAGAGGAGTGTTAATGTCTTCCATAAAAACAGATCTGGTAAAAATCAGTAAGTGCAGTAGATATCCTTCATTAGAGGGACACTGGTCTTAGTGTTCCTTTGGTAGCTGAAACAATAAAGCTGCTGCTTAAGGCGCTGATCAGCAAAATAAGTCTGGAAAAGGGAAGACTATTCTGTGAAGACTGATAAAACTGACCATAAATGGCAGAGCTGGGTCACTGGTGCATGCCTGAAGAAAAATGGAATTTTTGAGAGAGTGTTAACAAGAAGGAAGAAATGCATCAGAGCTTTGCATGAACCATCAAGGCAACAGATGACACTCTAGGGAGCACAGTAATTTCTGGTAGCACCAACAAATTGCAAAGGGTGCTGTTTCTTAGTCATGTTAGTTTTGGATAAAATCATGATTTTGTGAATGTTCTTGGTAAATATTATTTTGAATTTCATTTTGTCTTTCTAATGAAGGTGAGTCAGCAAGGACCTAGGAATGTTGGCTAGCTGTTTAGATTGAGGGCTAAAACATTTTTTGTACAAAAACAGATATTTTGCGCTTAATCTCTCCAATTTTTGTTTGTCTTTGCATGCAGTGTTTTCAAAAAACTTTGAAAAAAATTGTACTGGATATAGAAGTGCCATGTTTTCTCTATTTTGTCATTTTGTCAGTATGCCTTAAATCTGCATTAAGTGAATCACCTTAATTAAGGTAAGTCAGCCTTTGGTTCAGTATTTAATGTGCTGTAAAGATTGGTACCAGTGATTGTAGTGGCTTAATTATGTAGAATTTTGGCCCCCTTTCTAAAGAGGAACAACTGAAGTTGTTCAGCTCTGTGAAAATAAAATATTCACTGGAACAAGGATTAAAACCCGACTGTTCACATCCCAGGCAAGTGCTGGGGTCACTGAGCCAGAGAATTGTTTTGTCATCACTTTCAGTGCTCCAGTAGAGGTTAGGGGAAATCCATGCCAAGACGTCTGTGGTTTGGTGGTTAGGGTTCATGCCGTGTTGGATCATGTATTGCAGGTATGAATGATGCTTTTTATGGAAATAGAACCTCTTTTCTTTTTTTTTCCTAATCTCCTTGGTTGTATCCACAGTGAATAATTTGATGAGATAAAATAATTCTGATTGCATATTTTGTCTAGAAAGCACTTAATTAACCATGGCTCTAAGTGTGGTTTTCCTCTCTTTTTGACTATCAGATGGGGAACATAACATTTGTTGTTTGTGTTGGCTTAGCTGTGATATTTCTCTTCTCATTTCCTCATGTAAAGATGAGATTAATTTAGGAGAAAGTGGTTTGTTTCTGACTTCTGTTTTTAATGAGAAAATAGTACCTCTTGGGATAAGCTTTCAGATGTTGGAGCATTATTGTTTTGAAAGAAACTAATATTTGGCAAATCATAAATGAAGGGGTTGCTTTACAAGTTAAATTGCTTTTAAAATGGCGGCATTAGAAGCATACATAACTTTGAATATTATGTTTCAGGTGTGCTGTATCTTTGTGATCCTGTGGGGATTATATGACTGCTATTGAATTTGAAGGAAAAAATAACAAAAGCAGTAATTTTAGTTTACTGTTATTCCCTTAATACTAGTACCAAATACTGATATCAAAGTACATTGAGATCTATGTGGACTTCAGTTTTTCATACGACCTTGCACACTATCTAGCTTTTTCCTATTCAAGTATGTTCTTTCTAAGTGGTAGAAAAAGAAAAAAAAAATTTTGTGTGCTTTATGTACTGCACAAAGTGTTTCAAAGCTTAGTAGTAAATCTGTATTTGAGAAGAATCATGAGCAGTCTAATATTACTTTGTTTCTATTTTGAAAAAGTAAAATAGAACCTCAGTCTTCTACCTCCAAGGAGAGAGAACAACAGAGGCTCTACAAACATAGTATTATTGAGAAGTACTAGTATATACTCATCATGGCTCTAGATGAAGAATAACTGTTCTACTTGATGCCTGCAGATGAGGGAATAAAAGGGCCTGTAATGGGCCATATAAAATGTTGGCATGAGAAAACTGAACTACTGGTGTGTAGAAACCATCCCTTTGTTCCCTTTGCACATTCTCCCTTTACTCTCTGCAATACTTAAAATAAAATGGAAAACTAGGGTTTTCATGGGTGTATTTTACTGCTTGCCTTCTATTTTTTTATTTATCACTTGATTGTTTTTTATTTATATGAATTACTTTTATGTATTGCTTGAGTTTATGTATTTTTAATCTCTTGTAGTCAGGGTGCATCAGTGATGATTGTCTTAATGGAGCTATAATGATTTTTAAACTCATGGCTTTGTTGCAATCTCTGTTGGTGTGAACCATTTAATATAGCTTTGAGTTGGGAAATGCAGTCACCCAGCGGAGTGTGCACAGAAAGGACTGCTGGACTGGCTGGCACTCTGTGGTCTAATCTACTCGGGGATAATTAGTACAAGCATTAGAGGTAGCTCCAGCCAGGCAGCATTAACACGAAGTTTCTAAGAAACCTCTTGCGCCTAGTTTTGTTTCATTAGTATTGGCAGTGCTGGAAGCAGAGGAGAGTGCTGCCAAGGTTATTACAGTGTATGGCCCAGCCTGTTCTTGGCTGGAGCCGGAACCCAAAACACTGGAGTTGAGCTTACATCACTACTTTGCTTTGGATGTTGCTTAGTCCAAGGCTGACAAAATTAGGAGAAATTCTTATTCCAAGTGACATTGTGCTGGAAGCTTCTCTGAAGTGAATCATCCTTGAATAGACAAGGCTGTTAAATGCTAAGCATATCCACCAGCGTTTTCCTGTGTGTGCTTTCGGTGTTTGGATTTTCCAGTTTGTAGTGTTAACATTGCAATGAAATGCGCCACCAAGGCACATCAGAGCTGCTGTCACTGTCAAAAACTAAATTTAGCCTCCAGCATTTTAACAGTAAAAATAAGCTGTTCATCTATCTCTTAAGCTAATATGTTGCTGTGATGAGAAAGATCTGTTAATAAGCTGTAGCCTTTGTGAGTGTAGACTTAATCATAGTAGATTTAATGATAAGGTTTATTAATGGAATCCTTGCCTCATACTTGCTTTTGTTGAAATTCAGTGTGCTTGCCATGACAATTATTTGTGAGAGATCTTAATTTAAATGCTAGTTTCTGAAACTAATTTTAGGCATATTTTTTGCAGCAGGAAATGTATGTATCCTGTAACACTCTTCTGCAGAAACCTGTTTTACCGTTGGTGGGGCAACATCAATTTTTTTCTGTCTGACCCAATTGTGATTATATTCTTACTGTCTTACTGGCAAAGACTTCACTGTTAAGATGTTAGATACTGCAGCTTTGATCACACACATGAACTGTGATTTTGGTTTCCCAATGACTGCTATTCCACAGGGATCCACTGCAGGTAGCCCATAGGTACCTCTGAAAAATAGTAAGTGTCTGAAATCCTGCCTCTTCACAGCTGAGTGAAACTAATCCTGAACTGCAGAAGACTAGTTCACTGGTATTTACAGAATGAAATCCTCTCTAGAGTGAAATGGTTACTTTGAGGATTCCTTCAAAAGTTGTTTTTTCTTCCAAAAAAAAAACTCCCCTTAAAATAGGACAGTCAATTAAAATAACAACAGCAAAAACTCCCTACCCAGTATTTCAGTGTCTTGAGTACTTCCTATAATACATAGGCCTTTTATTCTCAGTATGTGGGGCTGTAGCCTCTTCAGCTCTTGTTTGTGGGAAGTGGGCACTATCCACCCAGCTCCAGGCTGAAGAGCTGTAAGTCATCTCTACTCTCGTGCAGGCCATGCCAGGAAAAAAAAATAGTTATTTGAGTCAATTGCAAAAGGTCAGTAGAAAATGAAGAGGGAGTAAAACAACTACCAGGGCTACTATGCATCTCTGATTCAAGAAGATCAGCTACATTTAGTATTGCTTTACAACAGATGCCTCCAAAGCAGCATGAAGGACGGTCTTTTCTCCTTAATTTCTCAAAGGTGAAATTACTTTAAATGTTCAATATGGTGAGCATTGTAATTGCCACTGGTGGCAGTATGCTAAAATTATGCTATAATAGCATTGAAATAGATATGAAGTAAGTAAAAAGTGAAATTTTTCATTGGGCACAAAAGTCATTAGCCATAGCTAAAGATCATCTGTAGACTGAATTGTAATTGTAGGTTAAATGTTTCCAAAATTCCTTGTATGTTAAACAGGTTTTGACTCAGAGCAAGAAAATTATTTTTGTTGGAGTTTGAAAATTTTGAGCTTTTTATTGTTCTTGCTTCTTAAAAAACATCTCAGTGACCTTAGAGGGCACAATTTTTAGAGAACAAATTTTCAATGGATGGCTGTCGGTGCTTAGATGAACCTGGATTTCTCAGATGAAGATCAGTCTATTTCATTAACTCAAGGAGAAGGTGGAAGGAAAAGCTGTCAGTGTGCTGGCTAGGTGAACGAGTCAGTGCCATGTGGCACTTTGAGTTCCTGTACCTTCTTATTTTTTTTGCGATGATTTATATTTGCTTTCAATATTGTGTTTGTATTCCAAAAGAATTTGTAGTTTCAATACTCAAAATTTATTTAAGATTATTTTACTATAAACCTTTTAAAATTCAATACTGGATAGTATCAAATAATATGAGATTAAATATTCATTGACAGATGTGGAGGAGAAATCTTTCTTTTATGAAAACCTCATGTGTCAGACAGGGAGAGCTTAGGATTCCAAGCTACTGTAGAAATTGCTTCTTTTAGTAATATTTCCGACTCACAGATTATTTTGGAAATTACTGGGACAGAAGCAATGAGCTGTCCTGTAGCTCCTGCCCCTGAATTATTTTTGGGTGCAGTAGTGATTGATCAGACAAATTGCTGCCTTCATCTTGAATGGACTGGTTTTATTTATAAATTAATACATAGATGAAGAAGGCTGTAAAATAGGTTTAATTGTAGTCTTCAGTGGTATAAATAAGTAAAGAATGGACCCTTCAAGATTTCAGGTATTTCTTATGTGTTAATACATAATTTAAATGTGGCTCTTAAAAATGAGTGATTTTAGTAGTAGTTGGAAAGTATCAAGTACTAATTTCTATTTGTGGTTTTCTGCAAGTATATAAGTGAAGAAAAGATACTTAAAATTAGTTTCAGTGTACACATTCTGTAAATGACTGTGGAAAAGGCAAATAAGTTATTATCAAATAAGAATTCTTTAGTTTCTTAGTAGTCATTCACTTGGTGGATAAACTTATGGCAAATTATATTTCTTTATAAAAGAGGTGATGCAAATATATATAAGTTTTTGTGGAGAAGAGGGACAACAAAAAATCTTTTATTAGTTTTCCCATTTTTTCTTTGTGTTTTTTTTTTTTTTTTTCCTTGCCATTGAAGTCTGAGCTCTTAGTGGAAAGATTATATTATGATACTGAGATACTTTCTGAAATTCAGTGTATTCAGTGAACTGGATTACCATTTAGATCCTGTTTCCAGCAGATGGGGAATTGAGGCCTGTAATTCTCAACAAATACATTTGAGAGGATCAAGGAGAGTTGATTGAATCTGATTCACAAGACTGTCTCCTGTAGTCATGATGCATTTTACACACCACTCATTTGTTTTTGCCTTCTCTGCTAAAGTTTCTTACCTGAGTAGCTTATCCTACTGTCCATTGCAGTAAGTGTAGCAAGCTGTGAAAATAACATGTTTTCAGAGGAAGGATGACACTCGTTTCCTTTCGAGCAAATTGTAGGTTGTACTAGGAAGTTGTTTCCACTTCAGCCTGTAGGTGAAAATGGAGGCACAGCAACACCATCAGTATACTGCTATATTTAGTAACCATTGTATTCATACATTCATAAATATTGATCAGTGTATTATGTGTTCAGCCAGTGTTACATATGCAAGGTACCTCTGATGAATTCATGCTTTTTTAAAGAAAGCAAAATAAGCATACTGTGATGGGTAAAAGAATCAACTCCAACTGAATTTGCTGAAAGAGATGAGCTTGTATCAGTGTTCAAGACCAAATCTAGAAGTATTCTTTCAGTTTAGGTTCCTGTGGTCAAGGTTGCTCCCCAGCCCAGCCATATGAAAATATTACAATATGTCAATTTGAAAAATTTCTATATTGCAAGAGAGAGTATTCTTGGTAAGCTGTGGAGTTTTTCTAACTCTTTGTAGGCTTGGGTGGAGTTGGATATTATGGACAAGAAAGAAGGACTGGAAGCACTCAGAAAAAACCTGAAATTTACAGGATGAATTCAGAAACTTCATTTTTTGCCCTCACTAATAAAGCACGTTAATGAGAGCTGTCTTTTAGTTATGACTGCAAGCTACTGTTAAGTTCCAGCTCTTAAAGTGAATATGTGGCATTGGGCAGATCACTGTGTGTGCTGAGTCATGGTCTTTGATAGGTTTATCTGTAGCAATTCCAACTGTTACACTCCTGTCTTCTGCTGAAGGTTACTGATAAAGTCAACTTAGGCTAATGGGCAGGTTATGAACCGTGCCTGCTGATGAGCTAGCACGTGGGGTTTTTTCCTATTGTCCTTGCCAAATGGACTGTAATCTTCAGCAGGAAAGTGGAGTAGAAAATAGAAGCAATAACATTTTAGATGCTGCAGTAATGCCTTCCAGAGAGCTTGAATTAGTCTTTAATTATTGATCTGTGAAATTAATGTAATAATATTTTTTCCTTTTTTAGAAAAATTTTGTCCACTGCTTATTTACTTGGTACCTAAGATTAAGGGGAGTCAGAAATCATCTTGTGCTTCATTTAGATATTGGAAGGGGGAACATCCATGTACCCTAAAAGAGAAATAATGCATTTCTCTAGCTTGTGCAACTAGATATCTCAGTTGTTGTAATTTACAGAAAGCTTGCCAAATTATTTTTCGTTTGTTAAACACATTAAATATTATTTATTTCATGCTAAACTTTTTGCTAAAAAATTACTGCACCTGAAACAAGAATTAAAAGTAGTATTGTTTTACACAAGCAGGTATTTATTTTTTATGGTCAGAGGGCTGAAAGACCTTTCTTATAAAGACAAGCTGAGAGAATTGTAGTTGTTCAGTCTGAAGAAGAGATGGCTCCAGGGAGACATTAGAGCAACCTTCCAGTACCTGAAAGGAGCCTACAAGAGAGCCGGAGAGGGACTTTTGACAAGGATGTAGAGTGATAGGACATGGGGGAGTGGCTTCAGAGTGGAAGAAGGTCAATTTACATCAGATATTAGGAAGAAATTCTCTGCTGTGAGGGTGGTGAGACACTGGAACAGGTTGCCCAGAAAAGCTGTAGATGACCCAGCCCTGGAAATGTTCAGGGACAGGCTGGGATGGGGCTTTGAGCAATCTGGTCTAGTGAAGGTGTCCCTGCCCATGGCAGAGGGGTTGTAGGTAAATGATCTTGAAGGTCTCTTCTAACCCAAACCATTCTGTGATTCTATGGTTTCTTATGGAAATTACAGGTTACTGATTTCAGTAGTGGACTTGCATGGCTATGAGTTGGCTAGTAGTAGCAAACAGAGCTGGTTTTTGGATGTGATATATCTATGTTTTGAGGACTAATTTGATTTAAAAAATATAATTTTTTAAGCAGTGAGTGGAGCAGGTCTGTTCTTTATTGTATCTTTGTCTTTCCAGAAACTCTGCATATCTCTTTTTTTTTAATGAAATGAGCATGTAAAATTTGTGTACTTACAAAACATTTGGTTTCTAACACATTTAGATCTTCTTTGTGGGTGCAATAAGAAATCTCAAATATGGAAGTACTGCATAGTGACGGCGTTTACACTAGAATATTGTGTGGCATTTTTAAAATTATGTATGTTGTGCTTGAACTCTGTAATACAAGAAATTAAAGTTGCTTACTCATAAATGAGTTTTTAAAGTTTTTTTTGCTTGTTTTTATTTTGGTTTTTTTTTTTGGTTTTTTTTTTTTTTTTAATGGAAATAATTGTACTGATGAAATGGAATGAATAGAAATTTCCTGATGGCAAACAGAATTTAAAAAAACCAGACAAATCTTGGCAAAATTGGTTGCAAAAAACTCCCTGTAGATTACAGCAGTATAAATCAGAAATTTTTTTAGCATAAACTAGATCATCTATATAGCATGCTGTGTTTGTGATTTTTTTCTTTTAAATTAATGTTTAAGTATTTCTATTATGCATTCGGTAAACAGAAAAATGGTCTTTTGCTTATTCTAGCTGTATGTATACAGCTTTAGTAATATACTATTGAGTGCTCACTTTAGAAAGCTGTAATTAAACTAGCATAGAGTCTTGTCTTTAGCCTTTTTCATGTGCAGTCCTTAATTACTTGCATTATATGATCTTATAATACAGTTTTTAAAACCTTGGATACATGTGTGTTTCAGTTTACTCTGCTGAGATGGATAAAAGCTTAGAGAATTACATACTAATTCACTACAGAGTGTGCTGTGAGTGAAGTATAGTAACTATAGTTTCAAAATTAGGTTTTCTATGTTATAATGCATATTAGAATAAAATCATTCTCATATTTAATTTCTACATGTTTTTTAAAATTTTGTTGCATGAATTTCACTTTATAATGAGTTTTTCCTAAGATTTTTGGTATATTTATAGGTTTCTTCTGACTGGTTTGCTACCATGTACACAAATAGGACTTTTTTCTCTTTAGCATAGTGCTTCTTTTGAAGTCTAGCTATCCTTGAATTGATCGTTAATAAGCATGATATCCCCACAGAGCTCAATGCTTTACTTTGGGCTAATTAGTGAAATCTGGAGGTTAAGTGTACAAAGTCTTATCCTGTGGAATAGAAAGAGTTGAGTTAACCAATTGTGTACATTAGCACCCTAGTTGGAAAAATTCTGTAGTATGATGCTTGCTAAAATTCGGTGTGTATGCATCATTTCAGAGTGTGATGTTAAACATCCTGTCAAATCTTGTTCAAGTGTTCAGAGAAAGTGAGCAGAGAAGTAGCATTATGTTCTGGTACTACTTATAGTCCCAACTGTTAAAATTCAGATCTTTTGCTCTCCTTGTTTGAAATCTATTAGCATCTCATGCTGTTATGAGTTACTACAATTATCTAAAATAGGAATAGAACAACATATTTTGGGTTGCTTTAGGCAAATTTTGATACAGCAAATGTAAACCATGAACTGTGGCATCCAGTATTTTGTTTAAAACTAAGTGTGTTTTTTTAAAGTGGATTTGCTACTTGAAATCAAGCCCCATAATTACCAAAATGCAAAACTTTTTCAATGGCTGCTACATTTGACTACATTTTTTAAGGTAAATATAACTTTTAAATTAAGAAATTTAAATATTTAGATATATAAATATTTAGAGGGTTCTTTTTGTAAAATTTATTCTTATTTTTATTGAAACATGGGAAAAGTGTATGATCTATCATGTATGCATGATGCTATCATCTTGGCCTTTTTGTCTCCTTTTGGAGACTTGTAGTGAGGAGGTCTAAAATACATTGACTTTTCCAATTATTTTTTCAAGTTTCAATTTGTTAGTTATTGTAAAATATTGTGACGCGGTAAATTTAATTTTTACTTCTCTCCAATGTTTTACTTTTAAAAAGTGCATATTTTGGTAAAAGCGTAAGGCAAAGTGAAATTGATTTCATCATTTTCCAGTTCTTCTTAATTAGATATTCTTGTGGGTTTAGTTTACATTTGTCATCTGGTGTTAGCCAGAAACCTTTCATTACATGTAGTTAGAATAGATGACATTTTATAATAATAGACATTTTAATGAGAAAACTGTAGAAATTGTCTATAGCTAATGCAGTTGAAAAATGGAGTGGTGTTTAAATCACACTAAATATGATTGGAATTGCTGTTTGTCTGATAGATGGTGCATAACTTACCTCACATGTTGAGCTGTGCAGAGACAAATTTATAATATTTTTTGAGCACTAAGGCCTGTGCATATCTAATCTAAATGATCGCGTATGAACGTAAAAATTAAGACTGTAATTGTAAAATGTAAAATGATTTTTTTCCCCTTTTAATCTGAAATGAAACCATGCTTTAAATAGAGTGACTCACATTATTGTGTTCCAGCATTGAAATGCTGAACAGTTTTCCAGAAGGAAGGTTTGTGTGCTGCCAGCAGCTGGGCTCTGGAGAAGACACTCACTGTTAGGCTGTTGACTGCTTCTCCTCTGAAGTGGCTGGAGATTTTCACTGTTGCATCTAAAAGATTAAAGCTGCTCCTAAGGTTGAGTTTTGGAGAGTACGTGGGAGGCTATTTGAATTTTTTCCCTGAAGACAGTAGTTCAAATACTTCTGCTGGAATGGGAATTGGTCCCCTTTTAACTCACGCTGGTATTTGTTGCCCTCTGATTGAAGCGTAAGATGGTAAATATTGCTCATCCCAGCAGGCAGCTGGAAGGCAGACGAGAGCATCTCGCCAAACTGCCAAGGATTTCAGCCTGAGCAATGAGGAGCCAGTTGGCAAAGCAGTAAATGAGTTGGGCTGATCTTTGCACTTATTTGTTTGCAAAACTTGAGGAGTTCTGAATTGAGGGATGGATTGCAGGAGGGTCCATTTTAAATCCTGATGTTAGGCAGGAACCGGTTATCGTGGCTGTGTGAAACTGGTTACTGGCACGGTGACTGGCAGCTGGGTTATTAAGTGGGATTGAAAAAATCAGAAAAGAAAAAATATAAAAAATGAAATACCATATGCAACATATCAGCTATCCTTTTATAGGAGAGAGCTGTGGTTTTCCACAGTTGGGCGTGATGTGGAAGTAACTGTGTGATTTGACACGATGTCGCAATGTTTCCAGTGGCAGTTTTCATTGCCTGAGCCTGTGAGCTCTGGGAGGCACAGAACTATAAATAAAAGGAAAACTGGAAACAAAGACTTCATTTTTCTTGCTAGTGTCTAGCACCAGCATGGTGAGAAATAATCTGGTAAATTAAAAGAAAAGGAGAAGATATGTTTTTTCCTGCCGGGTTTCTGGTTCACAGCAGATAGTTATAATTTTGAATCATTTTAGTGTTGCCCCAACCATATCCTCTAGAAACCTTTTTGGTTTTGGCAGTGGTTTAAATTGTGCCTATCTCATTGAGTTAACTAAATTGTCAATGTGTTGTTTATAATGTTCTGTATCATTTTTGTAACAGTAAATTTTTGTAAATGTTTCCTTGTAATGCTTGTTTTTTAGAAGAATTATTCAAGCTGCTTATTTTAAGCTTTGTATTCCCTCTTTATGTATTTTTGAAAGTTAGGTTTGATTGCCAAAGTATATTTCAATATGTAGGAGTTCTAAAGTAGTTCAAAATTTTGCACTTTTGCAGCTGCCACTTTCCTGTAATCTTTGGATACTTTTGTGTTTTATTACCAGTATTTTTTACTACTCCTAGGCAAAGAACTGTGGTCAAGGAAAATGTTATTAGTCTGTATTGCTGACTGTGAAAATGACGTTCTTGTATATTTGTTGGGGAAGTCGAGTCATTTATCCTTTTGACTCTTAAGTTGAAATTATTCTTTTCAGGTACTTTTTCAAAGAAATTTTCAAAGAAACTTACTGTACCTCTGTATACATGAGGAGTGGTTATTAAAAGTATTTCAGTCTCTTCTGATACTCAGCTGCACAGGTGTGTTACAAAAGCAGGAGGTCTGCCTTTGTTCCTCTGTGTCTGTGTATCAGAAGAAGCAATAGCAACAGTGAGAATATGTTGTGAAAACTTCGTGTAGATAAGGATTATGCTTCCCCTAAAGAAATTCAGGTTTTCTAAGGAAGGGTGTGAGTATATGAAGATCACCTATAGACTGGTTTGAGATGGGTGGGGGTGCAACCTCTTTGCCCTTACAAATGTATGATGAAATGTTGATGAAGATATGGGAGCAATGAGAGAGAATAGGTAATGAGGAAAAATAGAAATATCCCTAAATTTTATATTTAATGTGATAATTAATTGTATCTACAGCTAGTTCACTAGTTTACTACTTTTGGTAAATTTATGGGTAAAACTCAGATTAATTGAAGTACAACATGAATATTTATCTCTGGACATTCTCCCAAGCACTAATGATTTCCTTTTCAATTTTTTTTTTTTCCTTAAACTGAAACAGTGTATATGTTCTCTTTTAAAGACCAGAACAGAAGTGGCAGGAAAAAGTAAGGCAATAATGAGTTGCAAAGTGTTACAAAAGGATGAATGACATTCCTAAGGGAAACAAAGTAGGAGGGCAGGGCAAAGGTCATTTAAACGCTGGACAGTAGCAGCTATTGTCTGCTGGGAAAAATGAGGCCCAACAGAAAAGCATATTTTTTTCTCAAGAGCCTGTATTCCCTGCAACAAATATTCAGAGAAAACAAAACAAAATCTAACCTTCAGCATTCTCCAAAGTGCTTCCTTCTAAGACTCAAAGCCTTCAATGCATCTGCAAAATAGAAAGCTATTCCCAAGGAAATTAGATCTACTTTGACTGCATATGTTTGTTTATCTAATGCATTCAACTACATGTTATGAGGCATCATAAGGAAAAATTGTCATATGTTTTAATATTCCCTTTTTTTTTTTCTTTCTTCAGTGTCCAAAACACGCTTCATATTAAAATAACACAGTAGGTCATTATTGCAGAAAGCTGCTGTTGTGCTTGAATGTCAAGCTGCTAATGAACAGGCTTGTGCCAAAATATGAATGGGTACTAGCACTCATTCACCCAGAAGAGAATATTCTGCCTGGCTTCTGGTAACACTGACTAACTAAACTGTAACTTTACATTGCTGACTGGTTTTGGAAAACAGAAGAATAAGAGATACATTTTTTTTGTTGTTATGGGTGTGATAGCATGCACAAAACCTGCTGTAGTACAGATGCTGACTACCAATGTAATAAGCAGTTCCTAAGAGGAGTCTGTGTGCATTGCCATAAGTGTATTTGTGTGAGCATTTTTAAATCATCACTTGTGATTTTAAAAAGCATTTTGCAAGCTATAATAACGTAGTCATTAACAGTGCATTAAATAATTTGGAAGTACTGATTACTTTTTCTTGGATTTCCTGACATAATTAGTGAGGTTTTTTGGAGTAACTGGAGTCCCACTGCACATCTGGAGACAGCTGATTTCTAATTCATAGATCCTTTGAAATGCTAATGCAAAAACGGTGTATAGAAAATAGCTAGGCTGATGGACATTAGCTTTTCCATTTCCAGTTGCCTGCCTCACCTACTGTAATCCAAACTATGAGTCAGGCTTCAAAATGCTCTGTCAGAATGAGAAAGTATTGAGCACAATGAATTTAAATGGTGCATTTAGTAGTTTGGAGGGTTTTTTTCTAATGTTAACTGCAGTAGTTTTCTGGAGTTTGTTGATTATTCAGCACTGGAAAATACATTTGCGGAACACAGTTTGTCAATAATACTTGCTTTCAAATAAGATGTGGAGGATGACAGGAGAGATGTGCACATTCACTTTTTGTATCAATTATTCTTTTTGACAGCTAGGGAGGGTCCACAGTTGAAGGCTTTAAATTTACTGCTTCAACTTTAAAGCCTAAGTTTTTCCCATTGAAAGTCCAATGATGTGTGTATGCCCGGTCATGGTATTTGAATCAAATCTCAGTTACTCACATGAGGAAGTGCAGCTCAGTCCATCTTGAGGAAGGAAGGAGTGAGACTGTCTGGGAAGGGGCAGCTAGAAAATAATCCCCCAAATGTTTTCCATTCAGTAAAATTTGCATATTGCAGCTGGTTTCTCCCAGACCAGATTATTTGTGTGAGATTATCTCTAGCTAACTAAAAATAAAAGTCTAAGGAGAGAACAGATGTTGTAGGTCTCAAAGCAAGGGACATTTGATATGTGCACGGGATATAAATGATGCTTTGTTCTAAAAATTTGTGTTTGAGTTGCTTTATTCTTAAAATTGCTTGTAAGCCTTCTTTTCTCCTCCAATGTATTTCAGTGGTAATTTAGCTGATCCACTCAGGTGGGCAGGGCCAGAAAAGTGCTGTGAACCAGAAATGCAACCTAAGGGACTGGGGTTTTTTTTCCCTGCAAAAGCCAATACTTTCATCTCTTTCCATTGTAAAAGAAGATTGAGTTTAATAGCTCACATTTGACAACCACAGTGCAAAGCTTGGTATGGCAATGCTACTTTTTGTGATCCCATCAATATACTGTCTCAAGCAGTCTTGATTAATTTGCTCTTATCTGTTTTTGCTTGTCAGTGTTTGGAAAGGAAGTGTTCCTCCTGTTTACATACAGATAGAGAGAGCATCATTTGGTTTCTTGGCTAGCTGAGTACTTCAGGTGTCCTATCTGAATTAGTGGCTGCATGATGTCTTTCTTTTCCCCAGATTTCTTAGATGTTTCAATATGAAATCACAACATGTTATCCATTCATAAGTCTGCAGGAGTTTCTTCTATGGAAAAGTCCATGTTTGTTTGTGTGTCTTACCGTTTTGATGCTTGCCATGACTGGTACCTCTTGTATGAAACTCTGAAGCACAAAACTGAGTGTTTGGAAAGGAAAGCTAGAGAGAAAGGAGGAAAACAAGTCTCTGCTAGAGGGAATGAGGACTTTAGGTTGTTAACTTTTTGTCTCTGCAAAATGGAAGTTACACCACTCTGTCATCTCATTGAAGCAATTTTGAATATTTATGAATAATTTAATTGTGTTTAATTTAATTAAAACTTTAGTAAGGGAAACTAAAAACTGAGTATTCTGGGCTAGTCGAATGAGTAAGACATGGAGCTTTATGATCACTGATTAATGATAATAAAACAATGTTATGCAGTCTCCTCTCAATAAAGTTAAAACAGTGATCATATAACAGGATCAGTGATTATAATAGAGACTGTGTTATGATGGGGGATTATGTGAAGTTCTGCAAGCATTCTCCGAATTTACTAACTTGGAGGACTTGAGTATGTAATGTTACTGGCTTTTATTCTAAATTGTATTTGAAAGGGAGAGACAGTACAACTATCTTGTGTCTAAATGCAAGTTGGTTCCAGTAATGAGGTAATGAGACCAACTTTTCTGTATTGCTGGAGGGGTTGCTTTGTTGTTCAACTAAAATGCTTTTCTTCTTCAGATCCCAGTATGACACCAATAGGTAAAATACAATCCCTGTGTTATATGTATTTCCTCTGTCTTACGAGAGAGGACTTTTTTTTAATTATTAGTTTTCCCCTGTTGCCTGGACAGATGAAGTTAAACATGATATCTTAGAGATTTCTGTTGAGTTTTTTATCCCTTTGGTAAAAAGGGAGTGTGTGTGTGGGTGGGGGAAGATACTGACATGATCTGTGGGATGACACTTGTTGAGCCTTGGCTGTCAGAAATTGGGGTTCTTATCAGTCCAGTTAATGAAAATTATTAAATCTTGGCATGATTTTTCAGTCTGAAACCAAGGTAAAATACTAACACTTCCTGAAGTTAGCCAGAGAAATTTTCTTTAGATTCAAATCCCAATTTTTGTTGAAATGTGTCTTAGCAATACCTTTTCTCTTAAATATAAAAACAGTGTATTAACTCTGTGGAGGGATCTCTTAACTTGCACAGGGCATGCCTTTCCTGTTGTCACTGTCTGTTTTTCCTACTACCTTTTCCATCCTTAATTTCTTCTAGTTCTGGATTGAGTTCCTATTTTGTAAATATTTTAATAAAATAAAGTCAAATGCTTTTTGGTATAAAGCTTTCTCTGATCATAGTGCAGTTTTCTGTGTCTCTGTGGCATCACTTCACCTTTGGACAAAACAAGACAAAACTGAGCTTTTGGTGCTATTGGGAGGGACTGGTTGAGCAGATTGTTATCTCTTACTTTGTCAGAGCAATGGCTGAACTCTGAGGAGATGGATTGCTGCTCAGCTGGTCTGGGTATGGAGTTCTGCTATGGAAGCCTCTGCTGGTCTCAGAGGTTCTCAAATTGTTCAAAGCCTTTCCCCATTCCACTTAGCTTGATCTACCTGTGTACCTGGAAACAATCAAGGTTCCAAGGGATTTAACTAAACAATACTTGTATGTAGTAATAAATGCAAGGCAGTAGGGAACAGCAAATATTTGGAGTTAATAAAGATAACTTCTAGGAGGACTTTTAGTTGAACCTTTGTTAATGAAGTATCATTACAATGACCTTTTGGGAGTGATGTAATGGGAGAATAATCTCTCTATGATTATGTAAAGCAAGTAGTTTAGTATATTCTGTGTTCCAAAACATCAGTTTCATTTCTGGAAAGTCTGAAATTTATCTTGTGGATGAACCAATAGATTATCACCTCTTTGAAGAGAAACTATCTGGGACCCTTTGCCTTCCTGTTTTTGATGTGAGATCTTTCTCTAGAGGGGCATTTTGAGTGCAGGAAATGATCCATTCTTGTAGAAGACTTTAAGGTAAGACTTTAATGTAAGTAAGATTTTATGTACTGTATTTCTGTGTTTGTTCTTGAATCTCATTGGTGTGATAAGACATGATATTTCAGAAACCATTACAGCCTGTCTGGTATTTTTAGGATGCCAGCCTGCTTCACTGACCACAGTGAAGCCACACTGATGTAATTGAAGGTAACAGTTCAGAAGAAGCAGTAAATTATTTCAGGTGAATGACTGACAAATTTGAAGCCTTTAGCTACAGCTTGAGAATACAAACTAAGCTAAAGTCAAAATTATGTCATTTGTACCAGAAGCTGTTAAGGTGGGCTTTTACTTTGGAGTATGTGGGTAGTCCTGGTCCTTACTAAGAGCCAGCTAAATAATGAGTTGCTCCTAGTTTTTCTGACCTGCAAGCATCAAGTAGTCACCCTGTAACATGTTTCACAAACTGAGACTTTCTTTATTTAGGATAGGATAGGATAGGATAGGATAGGATAGGATAGGATAGGATAGGATAGGATAGGATAGGATAGGATAGGATAGGATAGGATAGGATAGGATAGGGTAGGACAGGACAGGATAGGATAGGATAGGATAATGTGTGGTTTTCCCCTCCATAGGGAAGTGGAGCAGTCACTGCTCAAGGAGCTGCAGGGTAGCTGCAGTCTGGATTTTGATGGTTGTCTTACACAGCTAGGTATGCCTGTTATTGTCCTCTCAGCTTGGAGCTTTTTAGGAATTCTAGGTTTGTAACTCCCTATCAAGGCAGATAATTTTATTTAACAAAGAGAATATAAGATACTGGAGATTGTCAGTAAATGAAGTGATTGGTCTGTGTGGGCTGATCTGGAAGCACAGGCAGAGAACTTTCTTCCCTAGAAAGACCAGGTGAATCCCATTATCTCAGTTTGTGTGTTGCTGAAGCTGTGGTTATACTGTAATTGTTAGTTTGGTACCATGCCTGTATGTTTGCTTTCTAGCAATTTTCCCTTTACTGGCTGATTGGTCTTTGTTCAACATGTTGAATATTAGCTAGTGATAAACTGCAACAGTCAAACCAATGAACCCAAGCAAAGGAACCCCTGTTCCTTTGTTCCTTTGGCTGGGGAAGAGTAGAAGACCACCTACCTTATTTCTCCAATTCGTGCACGTGTAACTTTCTTTCAGCATTCAGCATTTCAGCTTTCAGTCTCCTTTTTAAGGAGGTTGTTAACTTTCATTAGATTAAGATTTAGGCCTGTACCAATACTGGAGTGACCTGTGATGCCTCTTTGGTCCTGTAGTTTTTGGGGTTTGCCAGTGTCCCTTACCACTCTTATGTCCCCTAGCAGCCATCTGGAACAGGGATGCCTGGAGCTGGTGTCAGATTATCCATGTGCTCAGTGAGCAGCCAGCAGCCACAGAGAGCCAGGCAGAGGATGGCACTAATGTGGCACTCTGCCTTTTTTTGTTCCTGCTTGTTTTAATGCAGCTTGATAGAGAGAGGAGTGGAGCTGGCCAAGACCGCAGGGATTCCTATTCAGATGTAACCAAGCTAAAAATTGCCTTTGGCTCCATAAGAGACATGGAACATTTCATACAAATCAAGGTTTTTTTTCTGTAAAGTCATATCGGATCTTGGAATTTTCATCCACATTATTAAGGTTTATATTCTAGCTCATGTTTAGACCAGATGTTAACAATAACTGTTGCCATTGAGAACAAGATTCCAAAGTTTGTGTGGCTTTTTTGTTGTTGTCTTTAATATTTAAAAAGAGAATCAATTACATGCTTTTAAAATACATCCTGATTTGTAATGACGACAATGCTGATTTCTAAAATGCCGTTCTTTCGGATATGTTTTTATGCTAAACTCCTCTGTACAGTGTTCAAAGACTCATGTTGAATTTAACAGAAAACATTTGTGTATGGGTAATTTTAGGGACAATGTTAGAGATATAGGTAAAGGGAATTTAGGAAACCAAGCTGTACTACATTTTACAAATCTGGAGAAGCTTTTACTTGTAACTAGTTAGCAGTGTATTTGCAAGGGCAGTTTAATACAGTGCTTTGTTTACTTGCACCAAGCAATGTAAGTACATTCCAGAAATGTCTTTTTTGTTTGGTTGGTTGATTGGTTTTGGTTTGTTTTTTTTTAAGGAAGGAAGAGGAGAGGCCATGTCTGACGTTTCATAACATCTAAATGATTTAATTGGAACACCCAGCAGTCAAAGCTTATGTTACCAAACTCTTGAGCAGTATAGCTCTGCAAAAGCAAATAGCAAGGTGTATTAAGAACTCCCAGCTGAAAGTTTGAAAACTAGAAAAACATGTGATGCAAGGAGCACAGGATATACTCTCTTGCCATTTTTATGAAGAGCTAGTTATTTACTGTTTATCCAGAAGTTTAAACTAAATGTAAGCTGCTAATGTAGACTTAAAAACTGAAAGGAAATTAAATTGAACACCTGAATAATGAGATAATGTGCTTTATTTCCTTTAGGCAATGTAATAAATTTGCAATGCATTTTTCCTGATGTGTGGATGATAAATGAGGTTTGCAGAAGTGTGTGCATGTACACAGCAGAATATTTAGGAGCACCATGGTGTCACACCAATTTTTTCTGAAGGGTAGGATTTTGTTTGTACTGCGGGATGATCACATTCATGTCTAACCAAAAGGGATACATTTTACAAGAAAGTACCTTGATATGTGCCAGAAGAGACTTTTCTTGGTGTTCCCCAAAACTGTAAATAAAAAATGAAGACATGCTTAAGACACTATTTTGGGTATTTTTTTTAGCTAGACCTTATGTATTCTTAATTTTTTAACATTGCCAGGAATTTATGATATATAATCAACATAATATTAAAGAAATTTCCTCTGTTTTTTGTATTTTAACTGATATTTTTGGAAAAAAGAACAGTAGTAGCCTTGCTTTTGCATCTTAACATGTGTTTAAATAGAGAATCTGTGGCTTCTTTTTTGAGTTTAGATTTCCTTCTCAGTCTGCAAAGTTTCCAGGTTGAATCTAGGGTACTGAAAAAAACGTAAAGTCTTACAGTTTTAGTAAATAAAGACTCCTGTTACAATTATCACAGAAAGTTATTCCCTTGGCCTTTCCTTCCTAAATTATATAAAGACTGTTAAGAGATCCAGAGAAGACTTCAGACAAGCTTACTAATAGGGAAGATTTGAGTTGCCTGTAGAGGAGACTACAGGCTTTGAAAAGGTTGGTTTTTTTAGCTTTGAAAAGGTTGTTTTTCTTGGGAAAAAAAAAAGGTTGTTTTTCTTTGAAAAGGTGGTTTCTTCTTGCACTTCAAATCTCATAAATAATGTTAAAGACTACTCAGTCATTGTTTCCAGCAACTTAAAACATTCAGGATGATAGAGGGAGGCCTTACAAACTCAGATTTAAAGAAAAGAAAATGTCAAGATTGGAGGTAACCTCATTTTAATTTCCACATTTTGAAACCTTGTTTGTTCTAGAGCTAAAAGAGTTTTAAATGTATTTGTGAATACATCAGGGCATATGTTTAAGTAACTGTAAAGCCTGGAGTTTTGAAATAAATACTAAAATCAGTATCAGACTCTTCTAGAAGACTTGTCACAGAAACTGGAATTATATGACTGAATTATGAAAGCACATGAAAATTGGATGCCATTTCTATGTTAATATTGCACAGATGCAGAACTTGTGTTCATGTGACTTGATTCCTCTTCGATTTTGAGGGGATCTTACTCTGTGTGGTGCAGAGGCAACAATGGTATCATTAATGTAACCATTCTGATTTGATGAACCCCAGATTTCCAATTACCTTTTTGGAGTTTGCTTCTGGTATAGGGAATATTAGATTTTTTTTTTTTCACTGAAAGTGTCTGTAGATAGATGTAAGCAATACCTTGTTGTATTGGAAGGATTTTGAATGCATTTAGGAATAGCACTTCACATACTCTGTATATGCATTCTTACAGTCTGGATGCTGTCGTCCAGGATTCATAACTGATCAAGATTAGGAAATAGGATCAGTGTGACTCTGTACTTGGGCAAACTTAATCTATTGGGAAAAGTGAGAAGAGCTTAAATAGTATCAGAAGGAGAAGAGAGCAAAGAGAAAGATTATATGTAATTAGTTTTCAGCTCTTTAAATAAATTTTTTAAAAAGCTTAAAAATGGAAAAAATTATTTACTGCTTAAGCTTCTAATGTGATATCAAAGAAGAAGTGTCTCAGACTGAAATTCTTCAGTACATTAGACTTATTCTGAAGATCTCATGCAGGTTGTATTAACATAATGTTTGTGTCTAAAATATAGATGTTTTAATTTTCTAGAATGTATTGATCCTTACAAATTATGATTGAAATTATGATTCCTTAGTCCAGGATTCCAGTAATTTTGGACTGTCATTATGACGGTACTGTTGTGATAACAAAGTATTGGTTGCTTATAAAAAAGGAACAATTTGTTCAATATAAGCAATCCCTGATGTTTGGTGATTCAAAAAGGGCTACTTTCCCAAAGCTTAAAAAAATTAGCAGTACTAGTTTCATATAGAGTGGCAGAATGAAGGAATAGCAATATTAATACAAATGACAGCTTTTTGTAATCAGAAGAGTGATAGTAAATAACAGACTAAAGTTACCATGAGTGCACAAGTGCATTAAGAAGCATCTAAATTATTGTAGCATGGGATGCCAGTGAAAATCTCCTAATGGATAAATTGTTTGTCTATCAATATTTTCAGTTAAAGACTTGGTGCCTTTCTGGAAGAAGTGTTCTTCTGCATCACAGCCTTAATGGGCTCTTTAGAAACAACCTTAAATAGTGGCTTTGAGGAAGTTTGGGGACAGACTTGCGAGTCAGCTCTGATGAAGGCTGCAGATTTTGGACAGAATGTCATGATATACATTGGCATTTCTCCAAAACTGTGTCTAGGATCACATCAAATCCTGAACCTCAGCCTTCCCAAAAAGAGAGAACAGAGTTGAGTGAATAGAGAAAAACTGGAACATCAAGAAAACTTGACAGGAACATTAGTTAGGAGAAACATGGAGGGGGTTTGCTTATAGGATAATTTGTTTCACTTTGAGCTTAAGTCAGTAGCTGAAGAATATTTACCTTGCAGGATCACTGAAAGCCTGTAATGACAGCATATATGATGACCTAATATAAGTGTTGTTTCACCATATGCAGGTTTTGTACCTACAGGAATAAATATTCAGGGCCTTATTCAGGTCTGTATTTCTGTCTCAGCACCAATTCACATAAACACGCTGAGTGGAACAGTTACAAAGCTGAGGGCTGCGTTCACGTTGTTGTGATTCACAGGGCTTTTCCTGTATGTTTGTGTTTCTTTTAAGAGTAGTTGATCCGTTTGATTCTGTATAAATAAGCTACAGTCTCATACAAGAGCTGAACAAAACCAACTCCATTAGCAGTGGGCCTCAAGGTGCAAGCTGTCCTACCGTGGTGACAAAAAGAGGTGGAGTTGCATTTTATTTGAGAGTCCTGCTCCAGGAGCTGTCTTCCCATCAGGCTTTAGTGGAGTCTGAGTCCGAGAACTCTGAAGCAGGATGACTGAATTCTGCTTTCCAAATATACCTCAACCAGTTGAGTAGTATGAATAGTTAAGAGAGAGAATTAAAGAGTCGTCAGCCTTTCATTATCCTATCTGATTCTTAACTCTTGGCTCCTGAGCAGTGCTTTCCCATAATAATGCATTATGGTTGCACTTGCTTAATTAAAATACTTTTTATTTAAATGAGAAAGTTGTACTTCTTGTAAGCTGTTCTTGAGTATTTATTTATGGAACATAATTATTCTGTGCAATCCCTGTTAATGTAAGTAGATGGTTATTAATTTGCTTACTGTGGAGACTCAAAGGCAGGAAGTCCTTGTGCAGTGGGAGAATATAATGAAATTAACTTCCATGGAATAAACTTTTTAAGAGAGTAACCTGGCAGGAGTAAGAGCTGCTTTAATTATTTCAAAGAAAACATTGAGATCATGGCATGTATCACATTTTACAACCAAAGGACTAAAAACTTCTTTAGGCTGGGAAAACTTTGGCTGGATCCATCTTACAAGCAATGTGTAGTGGGAATGGATCCATAGAAGAAAAACTCTTGGACATCCTCAGTGGATGCTGAGGACTTGGTGGCCACAGGCTGTATTTCTTCAGAGGTAATACTTAAGTGAATTCTACTCTGATTCCAGGGAATGTTTGGACGAGTAGACAGACCACTGTTGGAGAACACCTTCCATTTTAATTTCGTCAGAAAAGCAGTGTAGTTCATGTGCATTATGTTAAGACTGCTCCAAAATGAAAAAAGATAAAAGTGTACCAGAATATGCTACTTATTAAATATTTTCATTCATATAGCTATTTGATTAAAATGATTATATAGAAGCATAAATTTTCATTTATGGGATGAACACAAATGAAAACTATAAGCAGATCTGAAACAGTTCATAGTATAATATATAAACCCTCTTTGCTGTGGAAGTAAAATAGTCATTTTTCTTCAACTGGATGAAAGAATGAATTGTTTCCTTTATGTTTGTATCATAGAAAAATGGAAAAAAATTACTTTTCTTTTTCAAATACTTGAGAGTAAAAAAAGCCCAACTCTTGTATAAACTTGTTTTTTATAGATACAGAGACTCATGAATTGTGGTCTAAGTCCAAGAGGTGCTTCAGATGTTGGTTTATAAAGTGACTACAAAATTCTCATAACATTTGGGTAGGTGAAGGGCTTTTAGTCAAATGCATATGACAATAAAGTAGAATTGCTAATAAATTGTTGCTTGAAGAAGAAAGGATTTTGTGTATTTTGAAGTAGAGGACTACCTGCAAAAAGCAGCTTTGTGCGTGTAAGACTTAAAGGTTGCAATTTATAGGCAGTGTCTACCAAATACAAAAAAAAGATGGTGGAAGATTTCCTGATGAAATCACATGTAAACACAGAAGTTTAATCTGTGTTATGACAGCATAGTAATGATCAACCTGTTAGTGTCAAATTTCCTCTTCCTTCCACAATGAATGCAGACACAGTTGCTGGAACATTCTTCATTTAAGTAGTTTAACAGTTTCTAGTTTCTATGTCGCAGTGCAATCTGTTCTGTTTATTGTAACCAGCTATTAATAAAATGGTAACAGTGCAAGTGGACTGGAGGAGCAGAACTGGTGTGAGCAAAATCAGACTAACTATGATCTCTTTGGGCCCAAGTTCTGATACTTTTTCTGCAGTAAAAGAGTGAGAGGTGAACAGGTTATCCTTGCAATGTAAGCCTCCTATTGCCTAGCATTTCTAACCCTTCCTCACCTGTCATGCTTAAAACCACAATAAACCTTTTGGAGAAACAATTGCATTGAAAAGCAAAATGGAAAATCCTTATCTGTCTACCCTGAATTATCTAGTTATTCTTTGTGTATTGCTTATGCAACTCTCCCTGTCTCTAACAGAGTTAGAGTACTGAGAGATTTTGCTTCATTTAAGCTGATAGTTTTTGTAAGAATTAGGCACTCCTGTACAGTGAAGGACCGTCTAGACTTGAGCAGCTTGGAAGAAAACCTGGCCAGGGTATGCTGGAGTTCATCATCTTGCTTCATTACTAGCTGCCATGTAAAACCAGTGGCAACTTTTAGTGGAATAAGGGGTTAATTAAGATAAATACATGGAATATGGCTTTTTGCACTACTGACAGAGCAGAGCCAATTCATCTCCAGGGACAGGGAGAGCGGGGCAGTGGGATAGGCTTGCAGAAGGGCTTGGGGAGCTGAGTGTGGAGCTCCTCAGTGACCTCCCCTGCAGAAAGGGAGCATGGGAAGGTACAAGTGAGGGCGAAGGATGCTGAAGGAATTGAGAAACACTGAGCATGAAGGTACAGGATAAAAAAGCCAGAACTCAGGGAGGGCTTGTTCAGGTACAGTGAAAGCAGATGGGAGTGTGGCGATGCAGCATACCAATTCAGACCTCATAACTCAAGCCATGCAGATCAGTTTGGGTTTTTATAGTAATACTTTTGTGCTGAAACAGATCCATCTGAACAATATGAAATGTGAAGCATAATCCTTTCTTGTAGGGACTATGTGTTCAAGCCTGTTTGACTAGTACTAAACTGAGCAGAAGGCTTGTTTGCTGTTTATCTACTTCTGTGGACTGGATGAAATAACCAGGAGTGCAAACTCCAGCTTCTCACTGCACAAGAGATGAATGTTAATGTAGCATTCTTCTGGCTCTTTTGTTATAATAAAGAGCATACAGGAACTTTATCTTAAAAAAAGGATGCATAATTTCAGTTAGAATTAGTTGCTTTTTCGAAATGCTGACCAGCTGCTTCAAGTAGACTGCCATAAAAATCTTTTGCTTTGAAGCATGAAAAATTTAAAAGATGAGTAAGAATGAATAGCAAATAGTTTGTTATTTACTCTGTGCATGCAGTGAATGTATATTTGTTTGTGCTACAGTGACAGCTAAGATTAGCACCTTTTCTTTTCTGCAATAGGCAAGAAGCTGTTTGAAGTCAGGATGTTAAAGGAATCAAATTGATTCCAAATGAATTTCAAGAGAGTGAGGGGGTTTTAAGAGAAAGAGGATATGATACCAGTCCTAAATCAAGCTTAGCAAAAGTCCCTCCATTTTCTGACAACAAAAGTTTGCAGGGAATACTTGAGAAGGATGTGTGATAGTGATGTTGGGTTCATTCAAAAGGTTGAACAAGCACCTGAGCATTTACCAAATAGTTGAAGTGATGGTAAATAAATCTAAAAACACTCTCTCAGAAGGTAATGGAATGTCAGATGCTATCTCTAGGACTGTAAAATCAAATTCAGACAGAAGAGATGCCTGTGGTTACTCTCATTTTAAATACCACTAGCAGTGCCTTTGTAATTTTAGAGCTTGTACTGTTTTGGTGGGGAACAAATTCACACTTGATCGTAGTGGAAAGCAAAGCATGCTCAGATAAAAAGTCAGGCCTGTCAACCTTGATAGGTTTTCATCAAAAAATGCAGCAACCTCTTAATTTGCAGCTCTGTGTTTTCCCATTGCCCAAATTTTGGCAGCAAAGTATTTGAGAGATTAAAGGAACATTTCTTCATGCTGATCTCACCAAGAATAATCTCACCAAGTCACTTATTCAGAGTCATTTGCCCGCTTTGCTCCTCCTGTATCGTGTTCTAACTCCTCACCTTCAAAGCTCAGCAAGATTTTGCTTGTAGCAATCTCATTTCTCATTTATTCTTCTCAGGTTTTTTTTTTTCAGTCTGTCTTCTCATCTGGAATTCCCTCACCTTTTCTTGGTGCAAGAGGTAAACATATTCATTTGCACATCACATTGAGGGAAGTTTCTTTATGTTCATTTTTGAAGTGTAAAAACCTTTAGAACAATACAGAGCATTACTCTTAAATTTTTATATTGTTGGTAAGCCTTCTGGAACATCTGAAGCTTGTGTTAAAATATCAGCTCCCTGAAATAGGGACAAGGGCCTCCTGTGTCCCAGGGATTTGTTGAGAAACTGAATGTTCCAATCTTCTACATTAAGTAGATTAACGGGTTTTTTTATTCATGTAAAGTAAGCAAGCAGAATGTGTTTTGTAAAGTGATTTGTAAAGTGCTGTTGTAAAGTTCAGTTTGTGAGAGAATTTGATATGTGGTTGGTAAAATGCATCTATTTCTCCAATATTTATGGCTTCTGTTTAATGCAAAAAATGAAAGAAGCTAATGTATTCTGATTAGCCATGCAAAGACTGCCAGATGACATAGTTCAATTTGTTACCACTACTCCAGCATAGCACAGCCTGGTAGTACAGCATTAATCATGGAATCTTTTCTAGGTGTTAGCAATGCCCTATGGGTTTATGTAGATTCCCTTTTATTTCTTCTAATGTGGTAAGGTTTTGTCTTAATATATGGGGGAAAAAAAAAGATTGTATTAAACCAAATGAAATGGAGATGTTTCTAAGCATTGCAAGGTGGTTCCTTTCTCTGAGGTTGCTGTTGAGTGTATCCCTTTAACTACTACACATGATACAGCAATCTCACCAGCTGTCATGTATGGTATGTCTGTCCCACTGACTGTGTAGATTACAGCAAGATGTTTTTTTCTGGATGTTTGAGTGATTTTTTTTTTCCCCTTTCTGCTGACTGATAGAAGTTGTTAGAAGGTTAGATGGCAGTTCATTTAGTAGGGCAGAATTGAAGTTATAACAGTTGCAGTTATTGATGCTTTATTTGTGGAAGGGCATATGAAGGTAGGTCTGTGGCTTCTCCAGCTGTCTCCCATTAAGCCAAAAGGAAAGAAAAGCATTCTGAGTTTACGTGAAAATTTCTCTTTGTTCTGGACTTGGAGCTCAGAATGGCACACATCTTGCTTGGGAATTAATTATTTGGCTGTTTAAGCAATTGCATTTATGGCTTTTGACAGTGAAAGTCAATGCTAAATCACTGTACTAGAAGGATAAGTATGAATTTAGGCAGCAGCAAAAGAATGCCAAAGATGAGTAATTTCCAGTTTATGTGGAAACTGAGTGAAAGGAAGGACTATGTATTAGCCATGTAAGAAAGAATTTAGGGAAAGAGTTTAAAACTGAGATGTGGTCTGTATTTTGGTAGTGGTCAGAAGGGTTTTCTTTTCTCATGTTTTGTGATTTTATGTTCATATAATAAGCAAAAAAAGCAAGTGATATTTAAGAAACTCTTCACACTGGAAAGCTGTCACACTTCCTGCAACAGATGTTGGATGGGAGTGAGTAGTTGTGAAAGGCATTTACTAGATAACTATGCAAAATGAGGCTTCTTGATAAACACAAAAGTACTATCTTGTAATTAGGTATTTTGAACAGGCAAATAGTTCTGTACTCTGAGCTTCAGGGATATGTGTATCTCAGAAAAGTACTCGAGACATACTATTTCAAAGTCTTTTGTTAGGTCTTTATCAGGCTCAAACTCTTCATAGACTTTATCCTAAAAAAAAATTTTAGATATTTTTGAATTTGTTTGCTTCTTTTCTCACTACACTTTTCCAGTTCACTTTCTTCTTTTTTTCCTCTGCCAAAAAAAAAGTTTGTCTTACCATTATAAAGACACTTTTTTCAAGCTGGCTAGAAAAAAGTAAAAGTACATTAGTGGATTAGTAACCAACTGTATCTGTTTTTCTTCTTCCAAACTGTTATTCAAAAAGATGAAATTAATAACTGGGAGGTAATTTTCTGCAGTTTTATAGGGGTAGAGGAATTTGGAACAACAAAACTTTCAAAGCACTCGGTGTTCCTGCCTTTCTAACTTTGGATATTCATGGGGGTTTTAATAATGAGAAATTGGACATGATTGGGGAACATTAGATATATTCTAACATCCCACACTGAGACTTCTTCAGGGACGTACAGAAGTTAGTGGCACTTCAGAGTAGGATTAGTAAGTCCTGCTATCCAGTCTCAGAGTTGTAGATGTATCCTTGCCAAGAGGGGTGGATGTCTTTCTCTTTCCTTCTTCTTGCAGTATGCAGTGTTCTTGTCTCTGAAGCCATGGGTGATATTACCTGAAAAAGAATGCATTGGAAGTGACACTGCTAGGAGAATCTAAGTGCTGAGTGAACCTGTGCTGCTGTGCTGATATTAACTTGATGTGCTAAAAGAGATGAGGAGATCCACGCTGCTGTATGGTGGCACTGGGACAAGAAAAATGAAGTTTGATGGAGACTTCAAATGCCCATGAGCTGGAACATACCAAGAAAAAACCAATGAAGATAGTGGCACTTTCAGTTTGAGCAGTGGTGCTGGTGTAACAACTTATATAAGAGCAGATCTTTCAAACAAATCAATGCTTTTGGAAATAGCTATTTTATATAAGCATCCTAGCTCTATGCAGTTTAAGGTTTTGTTTTGATTCTTACAAGGATCTGGGGTTTTTCAAAGCAAAAATATTTTGTAGTAAACAATTAATTGAAAGGTTTTTAAAGACTCAGAATGGAATTGTTTAATATGCAAATCAACGGCAATGCAGACCTTCATTCTCTTCTGCATCTTAAAAGTTACCTCCTCAGTCTTTCCTGTGCAGAGCTGTTTTCTCATAATTAATTTTGTTTGCTTGTGGAAGAAGCAATCTTGAACATGTCAAGTGCATACAGTTAAAATATTTGGGGATATGCTGTGTGCAGGATATAATTATTTTCACCTTCGCTTTCTCCTATTTTTTACTTACTTATTTTATTAACTTAGGAGTTCAGTTCAGTGGAAAGTGTTCAGGATTTTCTTTACTTAACAAACTTTGGGAAAGGAAGTAGCTGAGAACTTTGCATTTTGACTAGGCAAAGAAATAAAGGCAGCATTCTGAAGACACATTTTTTTAATTTGAAAAGAAGTGTTTACAAAGGTGTGACACAGTAAGGGACTGGGAGAAGTGTCTTTGGAAAGCTTTGTAAATGTCCCTTCCTAACCTTCCATATTATTAATGTGATTGCTTAGGCCTTAAGGCAACATCTTTAAATTCCTTTCATTCTCCTGTATTCCAGCTTTTAATTTCAAAACAACTTTGTGGGAAAGAGTTGCTCATACTTACATTAAACAACCTTGTATTTATTTCTGAGCATCAGACAAGAAAAACAAAAAGCCAAAATGTTCTCTTCTAAAAGCTGTTAAGACAGAGGGAGCAAAAAGGGCCTTAATAAAATGGCTACTTTAAGTAGGCCATTGAGAATTTATCTCAAAAGAGTACATAAGAATTGCTTGCATGAATAAAGGAGCTACCCATCTGCTACAAAATATAGGTTTCTCTGAGTCTGTGCTGTGAAATTCTTCTGCAAGTTACCAAGAGCAAAGTAGCTGGTAAAATCCTGAATAGAGTCAGACAAAGGGCTCTAGGAGTGATTGGTGTGTCAGCCTGCATTAGATGGGTGAAACCTTGAAAATTAGTAAAGTCTACTAAAGAATCTTTAACTTCAGTTAATTAGGCAACAGTAAAAATATAACCCTATTTCCTCATTTATCAAGATCCTAAATTTTTTACTGATTGCAAGAGTATAATAAATATGTTGGCTTGATTATATTTTTTATTGTGCACCCTGGTATTTTTCCTAAAGTAATCTTTCTTCAAAATTATGATTGTTATATGGGTTAAGTTACACACAGTTGGGTTTCAAACCCTGATCTCTTTGATCAGGGTAACCTGGCTAGCTAGTTTCCTCTTGATGCTAAACTTCTACTTTTATTAAAATCAAAAGCTGTATAGCAAGTAACTGTATTTGAATATAGCATTTCAAAACAATTACAAATTTGCACTGTTTTAAATCAGATGTTTGGTTTTATGCTTTATGTGTGTAGAGAAAAATGAGATTTGGTACAACTGTATCATAGGAAACCAGTAGAAATGAATATACTTTCCAACATTAACATTACTCACTTCTTTAATCTAGTGAATTATTATATAAAAAAAACCCAAACCTGGTTTACTGTATTCAGTAGAGCAATAGTAATTTATAACAGATGTTGCCAGGTTTGTTCTTATGATTATTTCAGTATACTGGCAGCTTGATACGGCCTCCTGACATAAAAATATCTTACTTTTTTGTCATCCAGATAGCAGGACCTCAGAGACACTTTATCTGAAAAGATTTCATTTGTATTGATGACCTCTGCAGGCTTCTGAGATAGCTCTGATGGCAGAAGTACATAAAGTTGATTACGAAAACAAGTTAGTGTTGGGTACAGATGAATAACACTCAAGTCAGCCTTTCTTTACACAAATCTGACCTTGTTTGAATTGTTCCTTAGATGGCAAAAGTAAATGCAGGGAGCCAGCTTTTAACATTCTTCTTGGATTATGGAAACACTTTGTGTTCTGGAGCTCAAAAAGAAACAGGGAGATTGAGTTTCGAATGTTACTGTCTCTAGGTTGGTCTGTCCTACAAAACTGAGTATTTAATTTTTTATAAAGCAATATACCTGTTTCTTAACACAGGGAATGTGTTTCCTTCCTTTAGAAGGAAATCCAACTTGAGAAAACACATATTTTAATATAAGCAGTTTAAAAAGGTCTTTGGTAAAGTATTTTCATATGCTCTATGTCTCAAAATACATGAAAAGTTAAATGCCAGCAGAGAAGGAACAAAGGAGGCTGAAACAAAGAAAATTGAATTACACAGATCAGGTGGCTATAAATTAAGTCTTGAAACTACTTATTGGAGCCAGTGAGATGAAAGAGACATAAAAAAAATACAGATGCGAAAGGGGATGTTCTTGCATGCAGGACTGGACAGCTTAGTAAAGCCAAAGAAGGCAAGAAAGCAAAAATACACTTAAAAAAAAGTAATAGGAAGGATGCATTTGAAAGATTTGAATCAAGAAAGCAATAATATGAAATAGAATAGACCAGAAGATTAAAAGAAGCAATATTGTCCTTCAAAAGGTTTGAATGACTAAGAGTCTGGAGAGGAAGTCTCAGGTTTACCTGTACCTACTGGAGAATGTACACATTAAGAACTCGACACAAATCTGCCTTGCAAACAAGTTTTGGCTGCAAACATTTGCATTATGTTATCCTTATGTAAAAGCACCTTTCACTGGCAATCATGTATGTCTTAAAATACTGATGGTTTTGGGAGAAAAAAAAAAAGAACTGACTGAAAAAAGTACCTCTGTATCACTAGACTTACTGTACTTCCAATTGCTGTGTAATTTGAGATTTTTTTGTGGTAGTTTCTCATCTTGTCATGGTCATTAATGTGACTCTTAGTTTGATTTAGGAACTGCATGGAAAGAAAACAAAAGTATAGGTGAAGAAAAATCAATTTTCTATCTTTCCTTGTAAGAAAGTTGCAAATAATGGGTGTTAAAGATCCTCTCATGACATGGATCAACTTGCAGTTTTTAGATTTTCTGTAAGAAAGATAGGCCTAAAAACTGTTCCTGTGGTACCTGAGCAAGCTGGGTTTTTCTGGAAACTGACAGAGCACGTAGCCAGTTTCAGAAAAGTGTTTTTGTCTGTCTTACTACCAACATAAGCAGTACTCCTGTAAAAGGTACTACTTCCTGGCCTCTTGAAAACACGCAGTGTCTAAGAAGCTCAGGCAGGTGAAACCAGTGTAATTATCCTGGGTGAATTCAACTGGCTCATGGGGAAGCCCAGGCCACTTCCCAGCCTTGCAGCCAGAGAACAGGGAATGCCGTGCTTGCTTGGAAAAGGGACTGCCAGCAGCACCGTGCCTGGGAGGCTTCGAAAGAAACAGAGATGCAGATGATCCAGTGTCTGTTCCATTAATTTCCTTGAGAGAGGGTTTACTATTTTTTGCTACTTTTAGCTAATGTTGGTTCTTCAAGTGCAGTACGTACAGACTGAGCACTGTTTTGTGCCAGTGTAAGCATATTTACATTTGGGCTTCTGCCACTAAAACTCCTTTTTAAAAGGAAATCAGAGCTCATGTTTCTCCGCAGGCATAAGTTTCTCTTGGCTTAAGCTTATGAAAAATACATACAGTTGCATATTGCCCATTAAAAAAATAAAAGTAAAGTTCGAAATAAGGTGACTGAAAACAAAAGTATAAATCCAAAGAGCAAAATTGTGCATTTGTAGGTCTCCAAGACAAAATATCTGGGTTAGGAGAAGAAAACAAAGGAACCTGAGCCTCATATATATGAATGCGTATGCATTTTTTCATGTTCTTTTTAAGCCATTTGTTTTGATGTCATCATGTACTATTTTCTTTAAAGGAATCTGGCATCTGAAATATATGTGTGTATCCATGCCTTTGCTAAAAATTAATTTAAACAGTTTGTCTATCAGCAGTAGCATTAGACATTCAGATATTTTTGCATAAGGATAAGGAAATAATTCTAAGAACCTTTTGTGTGGAGTCTTTCTGAATTTCATATTTTAACTTCCTAAAATGGTTTTCGTCTTTTGTTGTTATTGTTGTTATTGTTTACTCAAAGAGCTGGCAGGGTAAGTGGCAGCTGCAAACTTAAGGGTAGGCTGCAAAGTTTTTCTTCCAAAGCCTTTCTTTCATGTTTGGCCAAGTGAGAGCCATGGAGTGAAATGTAAACTCTGGCTCGGCGTGTCCTCATGGCCATCCCTGCTGGTGAGCAGCCCGAGGGGCAGAAGGGGGCTGAGGCTGCCTAACCACAAGGGCCCGGAAGGTGCCGGCCGTGAGCCGCGGCTCCAGGTTGCTCAGAGGAGGAGGAATGTGAAGATGGTGCTTGAGGGCTCTTGATCCTGCACCCCTGAAAGCAGCCCTCCCCATTGCACCCACTCTTTCTCATTTCATCCTCCCTCTGGGACAGAAGGGAAAGTCATCCACTTCTCCTTTCAGTCATTTAACTACTTCTCTTTAATCCCTGTGAGTCCAACTGAGCAGTGCGTGTTTTGTTGAACTTTGTTTTATTTGGAATTATGGACTGGAACCATTTCTATTTAACATGGGAAACAAGCTTTGCAGAAAATCAACCTTTACACTGGGAAAGGAACTTCCTATAAAGCATAAACAGATGTTTGTACTTTTGTATGCAGATTTGTTTGTGGTAGGCTTTGTGAGAAACTGCATAAATGCAATATGGAGTTCTAGCAATTAAATGATGACAAATGAGTTTGATTGCTTTGACGTGATCTGCACTGGTTCTCCTGGCTTGTTTTGTTTATTTTTAAAGAGATTCTTTTTCCAACTGTATTTTATACAAAAAGCTGATCTAAAACCTATTCCTCAGCATAGGGACATAGAAAGCTTTCTCCCAGGACAATGGGGAGATTCCTGGGAGAAGTCAAACTATTACCTCCAGTGCAAGAGGGATTTCTATATCCTGTAGTAGCCATAATTACTTGGGGCCCACTTTCTGTCAAGTAATTCTTGGCTCCTAATCCTTTTGTTTGCGTGTTTGTTTGCTTGTTTGTTATTGTGATGGAAAGGGATAAGCAAGCAGCGTTTCCTCTCTTGCTTAGAGGTGTGTTTCTTTTTGTGTCCTCTCCCCCACAGTTCTCTCTTTGCACTTGTTCATCCTCCATCTACACTGACTGCTTCCTTCATTCTGTCTATGTACTCTGCAGAGAACATAAAACTAAAAAATACATACACACACATATATTTTTAATTCTTCTATTCTGACCATTAATTTTCCCCTCATTTGGTGAGGCCCACAAATTCCCTACTTGCTGTCTTTTTCTGTATACACGTTTGTACGGAGTGTGTCATCATAGTGCACTGATGCAATTAAGTGTGATCGTGATGAAAAGTATTATTTGCTTCAGTCTGGAGATCACCAATTGTGAACAGTTGCTTGGATCCTGCTAATATAATATTTTTCATATTCATCCTGGAGACAATAGAATGAACTTTGATTTTCCTGTATTCATATGTAGATCATACTCCTCTGTACCTGTGTATGCACACACATGGTTTTCCTTTGACTATTTGGCATAGAAAAAAGGTTACTAGAGAAGTTAATCTTTGAAATATTATTTATACATTTGAGACATTAACATACATGTACAAAAATTAAAGCTGTCCAAACAAATTGGATTATATTGAAAGATAAAATTTTGTTAAATGTGATATACATTATCAAAACTCTGTCTTCTGCCCAATGGACAGACTCAAATTGTCCTTCTGATAATTTCCTTACATTGTGTGTGATTTCTTGAGATATTTTGAGTGCAGCTCCAATTTACAATCTGAGCTGGTGGAAGACTTGAGAGGAGAGACATACCATAGGGTAGATGTGGCAAATAATATCGGCAACCTTGAGTTTCATTAAATTTTGCCTTTTCCATATGGGCTTGCATCAAAGATGTGAAATACTGTGCTCTGTGTGACCATAGGCTGCCTTTGCTTTGCAAAGACTATATTAGTAATACAAGTTACTGCTGTTTGCATCATTAAGGGGGTAAGCATCCCTCCAGGTATTTTAATTTGGAGAAAAGAGAGTTTTGAAGGCCGTAGCCCTAACACTAGAGATGTAGAGTTTTACGTCTCTCTCTTGCAAAATTTGGAGATACAGGCTGAGCAATTAAAAAATAATACCTGAAGTGTATATAAGGGAGGGTGACGGTGTTAAATTTCAATCTTTCTGATCTGCATTCAAGAGCAGCACCAATGATCTATAGTTTTCAGGTATTATGGAGGAATCAAGTGAAGGAAACACAAGGATGCACACCTTCAACAGAACTTTTCCAGTAATTCTTATTAGCTGTGGTTTTAAATAAATAATTGAATTTAAAGTGTTGCTCCAGGATGAAATTTTTCATTTTTAATCAACTGAAATTTGTTTTTCAAGCTGGAAAACACCTCCTTTATGTCCTTATCTTTATTATTCCCTGCCTATGAAGTAAATAAGGTGAGGAAGATAATAAGAAAGTCAGGCAGGAAAACCGCCTTAAAGGTCTTATAGCAAATTTTTTATTCCAGTGTTGTATTTTCTTGCAGCATTTTTCTGCCAGTGGTCTCTCAAATGGTCAGGTTGCTTTCCAGTTTACTTGCTTTGGTTTTTTTAATGTTTAATCTTAGTGAATTAGTACATGAGGGTTAAAGTATTATGTTTCTCTGCCTTTCCTCTGTCTAGCAACTTTGTATGATTAAAAATCATAACAAAACTTAGAGGGATCTTGAGACTGCAGAGAACTGAAGCTCTTCCCACTTGTGTGGGTAAAAATCAGTAGAATCACTGCATTAAAATATGTGTATAATTTTACTTTGCAGTTTCATACTTTGCAGCTTTGTTCATCCTCTCCAAAAATATAATATAAATTCTATTTAGTAATGCTTATCTAATTCTAATGATCTATTATTTTTTTCTTTTTCTTTAGGGTGTACCTCAGTTACCATGTGCCAAAGCATTGTATAACTACGAGGGAAAAGAACCTGGAGATCTTAAATTCAGTAAAGGAGACATCATCATTTTACGTCGACAGGTGGATGAAAATTGGTATCATGGAGAAGTCAATGGCATCCATGGCTTTTTTCCTACCAATTTTGTTCAGATTATTAAACCTTTACCTCAACCTCCGCCTCAGTGCAAAGCACTTTATGATTTTGAAGTAAAAGACAAGGAAGCAGATAAAGACTGTTTACCATTTGCAAAGGTAAAAAGAGAATACAATTACTATTTTCTTCTAATAATTATCATTCACTTGGATAAGAAATAATAGAACTGTTTTGTAGTCTTATCTGCATTTCTTATTAGAGCTGCACACATATGAAAAGGATAAGAAATTCTGCAAGTATTTCTCCTATATTGATTTGTTTTGCATTCTCTTTCTAAATTACATATAATTTCTCTGATGTTTTATTTCTGAGAATGCATTTTTTCATATTTGCAGTAGTGATGTTCCTAATTTATGAGAAATAACCTATGTTGTGAATTAAAAACATTCCATCTTCTAAAGGAGCACTCAAATTGCAGATGTGAAAGAAGTCATACACTAGCAATGTTCTTAAGTAGAAAAACAACATCTAGGAAAGGTTAGGTAATGAGTCAGTTGAGAAGGAAAATGGTTGTGGCTCTGTTGATTAATGCCAAGGAGTTAAAGGGGGGCTGTGAATTACATGGACTGAACATGACAGGAAGACTGACACTAAGGACAAAGTCAGATCACTGAGATGTGGGCAGTTAGTTATCTCTGACAAAATAGGAAAAGAACAGCTTGAACTGACTTCAACCCAAAAAGCAGCGTATTCCTCTTACAGAGTGCCCTCCCTGCGGTTCTTGTCCATGTCCTGCCTTCTCTGATTACTCCTGTGTTATGGAGGAAAATTAAATGAGAAGTTAAATTAGAGCTGGGAGACATAATCACTGCATGTTCACACAGGATGATGTTCTGACTGTAATTCGCCGTGTGGATGAAAACTGGGCAGAAGGAATGCTGGCTGACAAGATAGGAATATTTCCAATTTCATATGTTGAGGTGAGTAAAACTGGGTCCTCAGTAAGGCTGTGTCCACTGTATGTTTAATTTTCTGAAAGGAAAAATAATCAGTACTGGTGATGATTCTAAAATAACCTGAGATATAAATAATCTTAGACCTAAAATTCTCTTTGGGAAAGTTAATGGCCTCAGCAGCTGAACCAGTGATTTTCACTGAGCTATTTGATACCTATTTTTATTGAATGGAATTGAAATGAGTGTAATTGGAGGCAGTCACTATGTTTTCTTGTTAATACTGGAGTCATGCAGTCAATCCAACCCACACTTAGCCACAAAATGAAAGCAGTCAGCAAGTCAGAGAAATAGTTAGCTTTGCACTGTCCCTAATATCTACCTCTCAAAACCAAATTAGCACAACTAGGATGTCAAAGGATATAGGTTGTTGTTAAACAGGTAAAGGATTGGCTTTTTCATCCACATAGCCATATATAAAACCTCCATCTTCCTGCATTTGTCATGTGTTACAACAATTTACAGGAAGAGGTAGCAGTTGAGAAAATTTCCCCAACCTTTTAAATTTTAACAGTTGAAAGCTGTATCATTTATATAGGAAGACATCAGTGATTAGGAACAGTGTGTACAGCCACAATGATTATTCAAATTTGCAGTACAGAAAGATACCAAGGTTTGGAATAGTGCTTGTCCTTTTCTGATAGGTATGCTGTGAATACTTAGTAAGATACTTCCCTGCACCAACAGTATTTGATTTAAATAATTGAGGCAGAATGATGAAAGAAAAAAGTATTTTCACATTATCTCTGGGATGAGAAATATGTACTTTAGGTCACAGAAGAAATGTGTAACCGTACCAAGAATCAAATCAGGTTTTATTAATTCAATTTCTGAATCCTGTGATAAGATGGGAACTTCAAAAAACAATACTGCTTTCAACCAAAATAGAATTTATTATTTCTAAAAGGGAAAATATATATACTTATTTTTATATCTTGATGTAAGGATCTGTATATCTGGGGATAGAAAAATTCACATGACTGTAAAAACAAGAAAACCAAAAAAGTTTCAACTTGCTTACTGCAATTTTGGCTTCAGTTTAAGACGTTTTTAAAAGCCAATTTAACAATTTCTTGCCCTTGGGTATTCTTTCCTAGCTTCTTGCAATTAACTGCCCCTTCAATGCAGCCAGTAAAGCTTTTTGTAGTGTTTTTTCAAACTAAATTACTTAGCCTTGTTAGAAAAAGCCCTTTCCTAGGGCTGCCACTTGAGCTATTTAGCTAACAACTACATTCCTATCTCTACAAAAGTTGCAAAAAGGAGAAATGGCCTTGAAAAACAATATGTAAAAATGAAAGTCACAAAATCTATTTCTGTTAATGTTTTTAGACTGATTCCATCAACTAAGAAAATGTATTTTCAATAAACCCTTTTAGAACAGGCAGCAACACTTAAGTACACATTCTCAAATTCCCACTGAAGGGGAATGTAAAGTCTAGAATGATACATTATACCCTAAGAGTTACTTCAAATCAGATAGGTGGGTTTTTTCAGTATTTACTAAAGTGAAATGCATGCTGTGGTGGAGGGCAGTGAGATGTGCAGTGAAGTATGGGTTTGAATTTTGAAATGCCTGGTTTCTGAGAGTATGTAACTATTGTTCTGGAAAATATACAGACAACTGATAGAAACAAGTATAGTGAACCACTCTTAACTAATTTGTGAAAGACAATGAAGATGAAAAGTAATTAATATTTTTGAAAGATTTTTATATGGTAGTTTTCATTGCATTTCCCAATCCTGTAATCATTGCCTATTTTTGAGGAATTCTATCATGTTATAATGACAGACATACCTTTTACCTTTTGTATGTTAGTCCACATCCTTTTATTTAAAAATGTGAATTAGTAGCTCCATTTACTAGAGATTATCTGAAGTCATGGACTATAAAATGGATGTAGTCTGTGATGTTTATTCTGTAGTATAGGTGTTGTAACTGAGATATTTCTTGTACAGTGAGGATAAAATTTTAGATAATATTGAAGTCCATGAAAATCTCTGATTGTATTTGAGGACAAATTTTGCCCTATTATGATTCAATGTTCACTACTCTGATCTTTTCTAACTTTCACATATTAAATTTGTGGTAATAATAAAAGACTGAACACATTTTGAGAGAAATTTTAAGAGTGATTCTATTAAATCAGTCAACACTTATAGTTATCTCTGTTCCAAAAAAAAAGATTATTCATAATAAACAGATATTATTAGATTTTTTTCTGAAAAATTGCAGTTCTGGGTACAATATACATTTCTTAGCCCTCAAATTGGATGTTTTGACCTAATTTAACACTTCATAAACAAATATAAATGCCCAGAATAGAACAAAAATCAGGGAAAAGAAATCATTCTTCAGACAAATTGTCAGTAGAAAATAATGTCAGCTTTTGATCACTTTTGTGTGAACAATTAATTTTTAACATAAGTGTAGCAGAGCCCAACTCTCAGAGACCTTGCAGTAGGGGTAGTTCCTGCAGACATCTGCAGGCAGAGGAAAGCTGTGTGCTGACCTCAGCCCTGCTGCAGCACTGCGACGCGGCTCAGCCAGCTGCCTCTGTCCTGCCCTGCTTGGAAAGTTCTTCAGTTTCCTGCAGTTTGGTGGGAAAGGGAATTGGATTTCAGGCTTCCTGTTACAGCAAAGATTTTGTTGAATGGGAAAAAAAGAAAAAAAAAGTTAATATAAAGATTGAAGTAAAGAAGCCTCAATGACAATATGTCTGTTAAGGAAAACAACTGATGTAGGAACTGCGGGCCTAGGTACATAGGTATTTGTTGCAGAAAGGAATGCTAGATTGAAACACTTCATAGCATGACTTGGGTTCAGTCCCTTGGTGACCCTGAATATCTGCTAACCATTTCATTGGAGAATGCATGCAGGTTTTTAATTTCTCTTCTCAAGGAAGAGAAGTAAACTGCACTTTGCAAAATACTCTGCAGCTGTTGCTGTCCCCAGGTTACTTCAAAGGGGAGGCCAGTAATCAGTTCTCTTCCATCTTCAGATTCATGCAACTGTCATTTGCTTGCTTCTCTGCATAAAAAAACACAGAATGCTGCTTTTATTTGAATCCATCTTGAATTGATCCCATGGGCAAGCCTTGACTTTTCCCTAATAGGTTGTTCACTGTACAGAGTAATCAGATTCTGCAGGCATTGATGGCTTCTGGAGGTAAACAAATATAATTAGGTGTAACAGGTACCTTAGGGTGCTGTTGGCAAAGTGGCTTTTCGTTTTCTTTTCATTCCTCTGTGATTCCTTAACTTCTCTGATTAGGTAGTTTTTTGCAAATAAAGGTGTACATTACATAAGAATAGAAATAGTTGCAGCCATTGTATCAACAGTATGGAATACCTAGATTCTCAGGAAGGACGTGAAGAATTTCAACCTGAGTTGAAAAAAAAAAAAAAGTGCAAAATAGATAAAATTATTAGACTTTGAAAAGCCTGCATGTTTGTCGTGATGATAAATAAGACCCTGACAAACTGAACAGCAGAATAGGCTTTTTTTGGTCTTATTTTCTACTTGCTTCATATCCTTTGCCTCAGTGTTTTGTAATGAAATAATGTTTTCACTGGTCTGTTAAAAGTATGTTTGATCTAAATTTAAAATTCAATAATCATCTAAATAATGGGTTTCATTGGAGAAAACTTTATGTTTATATCTTCTGTTATACACAAGTAATACAACATTATGTTGATCCATATGATCCATCTTGAGTAAAGGAGGAAGGAAAATCTAGCATCCACCTTTTTCGTAGGATTGTTTACTGCTCTGACATTGTCTTCTCCTATCCTTCCTTCTTACAAGAAAGATGGAGAGGGACTTTTACAAGAGTGTGTAGTGACAGGACAAGGGGGAATGGACTCAAACTGGAAGAAGATAGGTTATGATTAGATATTAAGAAGAAATTCTTTACTGTGAGGGTGGTGAGACACTGGAAGAGGGTGCCCAGGGAGGTTGTGGATGCCCCATCCCTGGAAGTGTTCAAGATCAGGTTGGATGGGACTCTGAGCAAATTGGTCTAGTGGGAGGTGTCCCTGCCCACGGCAGATGGGTTGGAACTTGATGATCTTGAAGGTCCCTTCCAATCCAAATGATTCTGTGATTCCAGTTCTCTTCAGGTGCATTATAAAGGACCAGCAATAAGAACATTTAGGAAAAAGTTCCATATTTTTGACTTCATATCCTGGTTCGAATCTCCCATTATGCCCTTCGTCCACTGCAGTATGTTCCATGTAGTTCTTCCTCTTCTGTAGAAGGTTTTTATGTCAACTCCTCATTGTTCCAGTAGTTCTGGTTTTGAACTTTTTTTTTTCCTATATATACATGAAATTTCCTTCCAGATGTCATCTTTCATATATCACTTGCCAACCTGTTCTGTATTAAAAAGAAAATATTTTTTCTTTTATGCTACCTTATATATCTATATCTGTAGATATGTATAGATATGTAAGATCTGTATATCTAAATCTTGTATTCAGAATATAAGCTGGTCATCTGTGGGGTCTGCATTTAAATCAGTGTTGATGCTATCATGATTATTGGTTTGTTGTTTGTCTAGTAAAGTTTTGATGGGGTAAAATACTACTTTAAAACTCTTCATGGGCATAGTAGGTATCTCAAGACTTGCAGGAAAATGGTAAAATAAATAGAAGAAATAATATGCTGAAGAATAGAAATTCCACAATGACTAATTTCATTCTTTCATCCTGATGTTCTTCAGAAAAGACCTTTCCTTTCTTCATAATCACCTACACTTTTCAAGTAACAGTATTCACATTTAGTGGTACATGTTCAGAAAACTGGTGCTGGTGTTATTTCAGCTCATGATTACATGAGAGTTCTGACATTATTATTTCTAATAGTGCTAAGATTTTCTGAAAATAAAGGGGGGTTGAAAAATGTAAAGGGTTTGTTTGTTGGCTTCCTCTCCTCCTCCCTATTATATAGCTTACATTTCATTGTTAGAAGAAAATGTGTGGGATTCTTCATTTCTTCATTGGAAAGGAAGAATTTGTTTGCATTTAATGTAGTATTGTTGTTACAAATTAGCAGATATAAAATCTCATTGTGAACAAAAATTCTTTAGCTAAGCTTAAAAAAAAGAAAAAATGGCACAGAGATGGTGCCTCGACATTAGAAAACTCAGAAGCTGAGAAGGTATTTCCACAAAATTGCCTGTATATGTTTCTTTTCTCCTTATGCCATCTTATGCCTGTATAGGTGCCTGTTGCCAGGCAGAATACAGCTATAGCTGGGTATTTAGTCTGTCCTACTGTGTTGTTAAACCTGCATTGAGGAAGCCTGTGTTTTCATTGCTGGTAGTGTTAAAGATGTGCACAAGTACCAAAGGATATTAGGAGGAGTATCTTCAAGAGCTCACATGTGTGGGATTGTGTCATAGACAAAACAAAAAAATGGCTGAAAATGACATAAATATCCAAGAAGTTTTGTAACACAGATTCTTCTGTTATAAGGTCAAAGGGGACCACTGTGTTTTAGTTTGACTTCTAGATAATACAGGCAGTGGTTATTGCTGAATTAATCCATGTTGGACTATGCCATTATGTCCTTTATTGATTGAATTTTTACCTCTGATGGTTAAATTTCATACCGGCCCAACAGTAAGTGTGTTGAGTTTGTACTGAATGATTTGTCACTCTCCACTGACTGATCAGAGTAGGTTGGTGTGCCACAGTTTTAAGTGGCATGGTTGAAATTATCTTATGAATAAAAGGAAAAGAGATGTGAAATTATCTTATGAATAAAAGGAAAAGAGATGTTCTGTTACATTCAGGTGACTTTTATAAATAAAAAAAAGATACTAATATGTTACTGTTTTTTGTAGTTTAACACAGCAGCCAAACAGCTGATAGAATTGGACAAGCCCTCAGGTTCTGCTGTTGACTCTGGAGAAGGTACCTCTGGGGCAGCCCACACCAATTCAACCCAAAAGCACACCGATACTAAGAAAAACACCAAAAAACGACACTCTTTTACCTCCCTCACCATGTCCAACAAGGCTTCTCAGTCTTCTCAGAACCGCCACTCCATGGAAATCAGTCCTCCTGTCCTCATCAGCTCCAGCAACCCGACGGCAGCAGCCCGCATCAGTGAGCTGACAGGACTGTCCTGCAGTGCCCCCTCTCAGGTAATTCACATGACATCAGCCATAGCTATAAAGGCCTCTGATCTTGTCAGATTACTTATTTCAAGTTATTAATTGTGTCTAATTAGTAATAAATATACACTTTTAAAAAACTTATCTTCCAAAATGAGAACATGTAAGGAAAATTTTTTCTAACACTTATTGTATGATAGCAAATAGTTTTGGTCTTGTAGACTAGGGTGTTTTTTTTTGCAGTTGTTATATTCTGAAGTGCCACAAAGATTTTAGTTAAACTGTGGAAACTAGTAACTGGAGTGATTTAATTTATTGATTTCTTTTTTCTAAATTGAATATAATAATGAATAATAAAGTGCATACTAGACAAGTAAAATATTCAACTTGAAGATTGTACAAATTCCAGAAATTTAGCATATTAATCTAGTTGTGGTAAGTAGAAATATTTATCTGACTTTATTTATTTGCTCAGGAGTTTGTGAGAAATTAGCTGTTTCATGTAGAGATTACACTTTGGGAAAAGAGAGAGCAATGGAGCCCAAGAGGTATTGGTGATGTTTTACCTGAGCACGTAAATGTGCTTTATTTGCACGTCTTAGGGATCTGACAGCCTTTTATGGAAAAAAAGAGAAAGCTGACACTGGTTAAAAGTGTGTTTCATGTAGCTAGTTCAGTGTATCTCCAAAGACTGAGAAATGTCAGCAAAAAAAGGTGAGCAGTGTGATCCAGCATTGTTTACATGAGTATCTAACTAAAAATTAGGTTTAGTTTAAGGTTACAAGGAGTAGAATACTGGTGATTTTGACCATGAAGCTTACTGCTCTGTCAAAACCAGCTGTTACTAAACTACACAGAACTGACCCTTTTTTCTCTCTCCCAGGTTCATATTGGCACTACAGGGCTGATTGTGACTCCACCCCCCAGCAGCCCAGTCACTACAGGGCCTTCCTTCACCTTCCCCTCGGAAGTTACCTACCAAGCTGCTCTTGGTGTAAGTACTGACTAAGAAAACTCAGCCTTCCCATCTTTCTTTGGTCTTGTACAGTATTTTTTTTCCTCAAGTTCCAATATACTGATTTGAAATGACGGTCCTATGGGAATTGTGTCTATGGGATAGACAATGGTATGAATTTAACTATAGCAAAAGCCCTATTGCTAAAATGTTTGCATCTTGTCATGTATATCCATTTCTCCAGCTTTCCTCTATAATTTCTCCTCTATAACTTCTCCTTCATGTAAACATGAGAAGCACACTTCCTTCCAGAACAGTCTTTCTTTTAAGCATGAGTAGAAAAGAGATTATGCTGGGGGGAAAGTTTGGGGAAGCAAGGAGGTTCTTACAAAAAACATCAACTTGGGACCACAGCTGCCAGGTGTTTCTGTCTTACTTAAGATTTTCAAGATTATCTGAAATAACTTCAAAAGTCTGCCGTCTCCTCATTAAATAAGGTGATTTGAGTTGCGTGTACACCTGTGGCAGATGAAGAACATGTCTAGCATTTTCAAATGGCCACCTTTTAAAGGAAGAAATACATTGCAATGCTGTTTCCTTTGAACAAATAAAATTACATTTCCTTCAAAAAGTGCAGGATTTCTTTCCAAAACCTGCTGGAATTCCTTAGTTTCCTATGCTTAATGTTAGAAAAACTGTGGAATGTCATATTATCATACTGTACTCATCAGAGCCTTACTGCAATAAAGATTGTGGATATCAGTTTTCAGACATCTGTAAGGGATCTTAATGTGACTTTATTTGAAGTTCTTGAAATTAAGTTTGTTCAGTCTAAAATTGTACCCTTAATTTTTAAGGGGTGGGACACAGTTGAATAATAGATCTTCACTTCAAAAAACCAAACAAACAAGCCAAACAAAAAACCCGGAGACTTGATCTTGTTCAAGTGTCTATCCTTGAAGTCTTTAAACCAAGTAAAGTATGATGAATAGCCTTGCTGCTAAATAGGTCTAGTTTTGTTTTCAGCTTTTGGCATTTGCATCATTTTACACATTTGTCTGCAAAATATAAGGCACAATTGTCTGCATTCTAGTATCAACTTTCTGTTGCTTACAAAAATGCTTTGGTGTGGTTTGGTTGCATTTTGACAGCTTTCTTTGGAACTCTTAAGTTACAGTTTTCAGTCCTTTAAATTATGATGCTGTTGTTTTCTGAAATATCTCCAGTACTTCCTTTTGGCAGGGTACATACATGGTGGCACATGCCAGAAGTGGGTGCAATACTGCACAGTCTTTTTCAGTGAAGAAGATATTGATAATATAACCCTTTTACCTTTTCAGCCTGATTCTTATATCTTGAAAATTTGCCTGAATGTAGCATAAAGTTTATGTCTAGCCAAATATCCACCCTGATGCCACAAATTTTCAACATCTTTTGTGGACTAGTAACTGCTCTCACTGAAGTAAATGTATTTCACATTCTTTGCTCTTCAGACAGATGACTTTATTACTCACAGTTATACGGATCATGTGCTTTTACCCTGCCTTTCTGAGTAAGGCACATTGAGCTGTAGCTATGCTTTGTCTTACTGTGGTTAAACTGTTGACTCCTTCAATCTGTGGATTATCTGTGTAATCCTTCTGTTAAATGAATGCTAATCTGGAAACAGTTAATAATCTCATTATATTTAGGTTCATATTTTAATGTCATGGAGCAGATGAGTTTAGAAAAGGCCTCTTGAGGTTGTCTAGTGTAACCTCCCCTGCTCAAGCAAGGCCCCCTAGAGCCAGTTGCCCAGGACTGTGTCCAAATAGCTTCTGAATATCTCTAAGGATGGAGACATCACAACCTCTCTGGGCAACCTGTGTACGTTGTGGGCTCTTGTTAAAGTTGGTGTGCACCAGGAAGAACCCTCAGGTATTTTTTTGCCTGTGAGGTGTACATCTTATACTAGAAACAATTAGCTGCTTATATACTAATTCACTTAGTCTTTTATACTTCTTTCATCCTGTCCTTCAGAAAATGCCTCTGAGAACTAAACAAACAGAATCACCCTAGGTGCTGTTAAGCAGAATGCAAGTCTAGCTAACATATATGCTGCAAACATTGATAATTGATTTGATTTATGAGATACTCAAGTTTTGGAGAGGATTGAGCAGACAGCATTCAATGCACAATTTCAGAAGTTCTGTCAGAAGCTGCTTTTTTTTTTTTTTGCTCTCAATAACAAACATTTCTGTTTGTTATTAAGAGTCAGGAGTTCTTTATTTGATGCCAACATGGAAAAATACTTTGGTTTGGTGGTGTTGCAAAGTCATTAAACCACCTCGGGTGCTTTAGTTGCTTAAGCTTGTTCAAAGGCGATCTCACCATGGGTATTCACAGGAATTAAATTGCAGTGCTAAATGCAGCGTGGAGAGAAACTCCTGCCATTGATTGTCCTGTATCTTGGGGTGCTACATTCTCTTTGTGATAACCATGTTCCTGCTTATTTTTTCTAATTAGGCATATAATTCCCATTGAGAACCTGAATTATTCTCTGCCACCCTCTTTAAAAGTCAATAGCCTTCTGTACATCGTGTTCTATTTCTTCTTGACTTGTTTTCAGCATGACTAAAATGCAAGCTGGCAGCTCAGGTTAGGGTCCTGTGTTCTTTTATGATAGACAATATTAGATGATGATGCAGTTTGTATAGTCACAGACTGTGAGGTATATCTTTTACTTACACTTTTTCTCTTGCTTCATCAGCTCTTGTTTTCATTTTAGAAATCTGCAAAATAGTTCTGACCAGTCAAGAGAGAAAGTGATGTTCTTGTTTCTCTAGATGTTTTCCTTCTGGAAATACCTTTCCTGACATTCTGAGTGTTAATTTTAAGATGTGGAACATTGTGGTCTTATGTTTAATACATTAGAAGTGGTTGGCTTGAGTCCTTTTGCTCTTGTATTTTTTTGCTTTTGTAAGTAGAAATTCCTGTATTTCTCTACATTTCTCCCTTTAGCTTTTTTCTTAATTTCTGAATACTAAGCAACTGAGAAGGAAATTGGATGGGAACAGGCTGAGTTTCTCTTTAGGATGAAGGTAGTTTATTTGATGTCCTTCCTATCAGTCCTTTTGGTGTTTATAACACTATTGAAAGTAATTGTTCTTTGAAAGCAAGGTGTTTATACACTTCTTTTCTATAATGCTAAACTCAGATTAAGGGAGGAAAAAGAAATCTGAGAGGATGAGTATGATTACCCATCAGTGAAGAGAGAATAATATATTCCTTTAAAGTAATTCTGAATTTGTGCATCTTTGCTACATTTATCTGGCCTGACTCTCAAAGCAAGGAAAAGCTAGTGTCTTCTCTTATCTCCTGTAAGAAAGATGGCATTTTTATTGTCAGCAGGAGATAATTTTGAGCTGTCTTGTTGTCTAACAAGTTTCTCTAAGACAGTTTGGATTAATTCCTAGCCCAAGGGAGTCTGTGACTCTTTTATCCATGTACACGTATAGGAGTGCATTTCAGTTTTTTACGTTGATCTAGTGGTTCAAAAATGCCAGTTGTATTAATTTTATTTTGTCCATAATAATGTCTTGTAGATGCTGTTTGGTACCCAATATTGTATGAAGTAAATAATTACCAAAGTTTCAGCCAAAATTGACACAAACAAGCTTTAGGAATGAGAGTGCTCTTGTCAAGTGACCATACATGCTCTCTACTGCTTGTATCATTTAAGCAAATTCTAATTTTCCTTCAGGAAACTTGTGATAATTTATTTCAAAGTTTTATTTTGCATCAGCAGTTCTTTAGACAACAGCATTAATTCTTGGCTTGAGTTTTGAGGTTTGATTCTTTGAAATTGAAGAAGCTATAAAGTGAGACAGACTTCTCACAGCCATAGCTTTTGGCTGTGATATTATCTCTTGCACTGTTCTTCGGGACTTCCAACCACAGCTTTACCCTTAATTAGGGCATTAATTGGTCTGCTTATCTTGGCCACTGGCATTTTTGAACCTTGTAGGTGTTTAGTATATTTAAAGTTCTTTGCAAAATATAAATAACAGACGTCAAGTTCAGTAGCTGTTGGGTGAAAATATGCACGTACATTGATGTAAGTCTCATTCACTTGGAAGGGAATTCTTGGATGTAATTTATAAGGTAGTTATCTAATGGAGGAGATTTATCTGCCATAGATTTTACTGAAAAATAATCTTAAAAGTATGTGATTTGAACCATGATATGGGAAAAACAAACGAAGTGTACCACAGCAAAGTTAGAATTACATTCTAAAGGAGCAGCAGAAAAACAATCTAGCAACAAGAGATAACTTATCTTCCTTTCAGTCTGCCTTTATAGTCTCTTGAGAAGTGAAAAGTGTTTTGGATTGCAATCAACCTAGATGTCCATACTGCTGCTTCTGCAGATTGGAAATGTTGACCTTGAAATGGTGTCTTGGTGTGTGCACTTAACTAGCAAAAAGAATTGGTCTATATTTGGATGATTTGCATTCACTTACGTGCTGAAGGTTTCAAAAATTTAAAAAATACCTAATTTTTCTGGTCTTGTTCTCTCATGCACAAAAGAGAAATTGCTCTTTATGTTGAAGAATATAAGGTAGTTTGAATTATTATTAATGAGGCACAAGCTGTGGGGGTTATATAATACACTGATGACATTTAGCTCTTTTATGTAGTTCCAGTGTAAGTTCAATAGTGTAAGTCGGGAGGTTTTAATAAGAATTGTCCTAATTTTAAACAACCAAGATTCAAATCAACTTTTGTTGTGAAGAGGAAGCGGAAGGAAGAAACAATGAGGTTTTGTATGAGAGACCTGTTTTTGATAACATATAGTTTAGGAATTTTGTTAAACATAAGCCTTAATTTGTTAGCCCTCAGGGAATTTTGCAAGCCATATATTTTTTCCTAGACATTGTGGGAGTGAAGACTGTTAATGAATGTTCTTTTCTACTGCTGTGCCTTTTATTATTCTTTGAGTGACGTGATTGCTGATCTTCAATTAACTGATATGGGAATGCAGCCTAATTATATTTAAGTTTAGCAATATGCATGTGTTTTTAGAGCATGACTATAGATACTTTTTGAAGTTGTAACATGCATTAATTATCAAATAATGTAATTTTTCATCTTCTAATTTAACAAAATAATTTATCACTTATTTGCTGGTTTATATGCTTGAAAGTACACCTGGTGTCTGAAAAGTAGTTGCAGAAACATTCAATATTTTCCCCTCACCTACCTAAAATACTCTTAATTATTGCTGAGCATACTTTATTGAATCACATGTGGTTTGTGTATATTCTTTGACGGAATGTTGACTATGGGAACCATCAAAACTAGCAAGTACCCTGGAGATAGGTGTGTTTCTCAACAGCTAGAAAAATGGTTACATGCCAGAAAACTTCTTGAAAACTTGGCTAGATCATTTGGGTCTATTTTACCAAGTTGTAGCAGTGCAAGCTGTGGAGTGTTAGTCCTCTAAAGTCTATCAAGTAGTTTATTTAGATTTCTTGCCAAGTCTTTGGGAGTTTAATTGTGCTGTGGCTCACTGCTGGTCTCATTACCGTATTGATAGACATGGTGAGGGGAGCAGAAGCTGAATAAAGCAGAATAAAATAGAGCTGTGAAGGTGCCTTTATTGCAGCTAAAGCTTCAGGGTATATTATGTGTTCAAATGAATAAAATGCAATGTTCAGCATCTTTAGAGATGCAGGAAGTATGGAACCCTGACAACCTTGATATTGTGCATGAATAGGTTTAATTTTAAAGAATTCCAAATAATCATCTCCTAATGTGGATTTACAAGTTCTACCATATATAAAGAAATCTAGATGCCTAAAAAAAGACTTAAATTGATACTCTGTTGATAGGTTGCATGAAATAGATGCTCACACTCAGCTTGGATTCAACTAAGACATTTGTTGAATGTCTAACTGGGAGGGACAAATAACTTCAGCTGTAAAACAGCTGAGAGAGAAATGTTGGTATTTCATTGCGAATTATCTGGATACTTAAAAAAATTGTTGGGTAGAATATGAAGCAAATGCAATTGTTATTTTTGTAGAAAAATCTGTTAGTATCAAAGCTCTCAGTGATGTATCTCCAGTCAGTCATTTCTGTTTAGTGTTGGATACAGAAGGCCTACTTGGTCTTAGGAACGTGTTAACATATGACCAGAAAAAAAGCTTTAAACAAAATAGGAATATTTCACAATATAACATGCAATTTATACCATAGGTAAGCGTAACAATTTTGACTGAAACACTGTAAGAGTTGATCAGTTTTCTCTAGATTTGGAAGTCTTTAATTATGCAGTTCTTTACTGTGACTTGGCAGTGTAAAACTGGTTTAAAGAGCTGTCTTTTTGTTAACATTTTCACCAAATGCAGCAAAGTAATAATCACACAGTGTAGAACTAAAACTCAGTTTACATATAGGTTTTTGTTTAGATAAACAGAAAAAAAAAAATCAAAACCCTTTAGAAGTGAAGTGTTTGAGGGGAATTAAAATGACTTTCAATTACGTATTTTCCAAACTGATAAATGTAATGCTGTGCATTTATATACTGATGTATTGGAAGTGCCAGGCACTACTTCAGGATATTTTGTTAATTAATATTCTAGTTCTGTGGGTTTTAGGAAGATTAAGTTTGAAATGAATTCAGTTTCACTTTTTCAAAGGTAGGAGGTTTTTTATTACCCTTTTTCTGTGTGTTGTAACGCAAATAGTTATTTTTGGAAGGGGGAAGGAAAAGCTCTCCTTTTGTGAGTGCCTTTTCCCAGGAGTGTCAGTACACAAGGTCCTAAAGAATTGTCTGAGGCCTTACAGAGCAGAAGGTAACAATTGCTCCATTGATTCTAAAAGGCACAGAAGTCTGTAGGCAGGACCCCCATTATGATCTGTGGTGCCTTTTTACTGGGGTATTTGTTAAAGATTACCAATCTTGATAATACTGAATTTCAAAAGCTAACTCTAAACTAGAAGAACAGGAGAAAAAGGTAACAATAGCTCAGTGATTATGGTCTCATATTGTGCTTGCTTTTGTAACCCATACATCAAAAGAAAATTTCCCCCAGAAGGGGTGCTTTTGGGTGCACTGCAGCTGAATTGTATATTATGTTTCAGCTTCAGATTACAAAAACAATCATGTTATGAAGTACAGTCAGCAGCAGGATGCAAAATCTACCTCCTGGAAGGCTTCTGAATTTTTGTTGAGCCCTATCCTAAACATGTTATAACTAGAAACATAATTTTTCCTGTGCTGAGAAATTGTTTGTCATTTGCTTAATTAGCTGCCAAAACTTCAAGATTTTAAACTGAATGAAAAAGGAACAGAGACAATGCTAACTCCAGTTATATTGTAACAGTAGGTAAAGCAACACTGCACTCAGTTGCTTTTTTCCACTTCCTTGGATTACCATGCCTTTTTTTTTTTTCCAGCTGATTGAACTCATCAAACAATATTGATCATCTGTTGCTATTTTTTTTGTTCTTATAAAATCAGAATATGAATCCCCCACTTCCGCCACCACCTCTCTTGTCTGCTGCAATCATTGCATCGGCCACTTCTGGACCTCAGTGTACAAGTGTCATACAAAGATCTGCATCAGGATCAACTGACCAAGTGGCACATTTACGACAGCAAACTCGTCCAAGTGTGTGAGTAAAACTGAAACTTTTCTTCAGTCAGAAAAATGGAAGGATATCATTAACTTCACCTGTACATTTAGCACAGCAGCTGACTCTGTTCTGCTGGAATTGCCAAAAAGCCAAGCATGCAACTTAGAAAAAAAGCATGCAGAAAGGTGATATCCCCAAACAGGCCCCATACTGAACATTGTTCATGTCTTAGATAAATATAATCAGCTGTTACTGTGTATAGAAAGAACTCACTTCAAAAATATGAAGTATTTATCATGCAGAAGATGAATGAATCCTTGCGTTAACACTGAATACAGGATAACTCAAAAGTGTCATTTCACTGGAGCGAATTTATTCAATGTTTTCCATTATGTATGGTATGAAAAGGCTATTCTCATATGGAATAATTTATGCCAAAATACAGAAAGTGCTGTATTTAATTTAGACTGTTAAACGTGTTACTGTCAGACTACTTGTGTCAGTTGCAATTGAAATTTGACTGAAGATTCTACAGTGCACTTAATTAGTGGGTGGCAATTTGGAATGAAGGCAGAAAGCTGCTAGTTAGCATTATGTCTTCACACTTGCAATACAAGCAAACGTGCGTCATCCTTTCGGGTGAAAATATTTGGTATATTAACATGTGTTGCTAACAACATCTCTCTTCTTGAAAACTTCTTTGTGTGCAGCTTGGGGAATAAGAACGATAAAAGAAAATGTTAAATTCAGGAGATGCCGACCAATCTAATGGGGCAAGTTTGAATAAGGACTGCTTTTGTTCTGTCCTTGTTATCTTCCCACCAGGTTTCCTCCCACTCCAAAAAAGTGCCCTTCTTGTGTTGCAGGTGCATCTGGATTTGGGTTGTTTCTCAGTGTCAGGCATTTTAACATTGCTTCTTTTGGATTATTGCATCTAGTGCAGTTAATCAAGTTCCTATCTCATTTACTCCCATCTTCCGTCTTCCAAGAGTTGCTCTGTATGAGGATACTAATGAAATTTGGAATAAATTAACTAAAAGGGAAGTTAATGAACATCAATTAAAGCAGATCAATTGCTTTTCCATAGAGCTTTAGTGTGTGGCTTTGTAGATCACTGCTAAATCATGTACCAGTGAAGCCTTCTGCTGCCAGTGTTGCCTTTATGTGTTGCCTTTAGAGCATGTTTTTTGCTTGCTTTGGGTACCTATCTTACCTTTAAAGGATTTTTGTAGATATTGCAAATTTTCTTGGGTAGACAGCAAGGAATAAAAATGTAATAAAAACGCAATAAAAATGCAAAAAGGAGAAGCATGCAGTTAATGCTATTGTTACTGTGCACAAGAGAAGTATTTTGATGAAGGAATGTTTTCTAAAGCCACTTTTTTGTCCTTGGGGTTACAGGGGAAGTGGGAAAGACTAGCACTGCAAGTAACTGTGGATCCTTTTTCATAAAAGGGGATAGTCTAGCCATCTACTTAATTGGCTGCCTCTTGTAAAAAGTACATTTTTTAGGATTTATTGGAATCCTGTTTTCCATAGGCCTGGGTCTATAATTGTATATGTGGTTCAAATAGGTTTTATAGGTTCAAATGTGGCAGAAAATAGAAAATGAAACGGTATCACTTTCTAATAATAGAGAACCATGCAACCCTATTTGAAAATTTCCCTAGGAACATTCCAAGATGCAACTACAGAAGCGTCAGTTTTAAAACTGATTACCATGCCTTTTTTTTTTAAGAAAAATTTTTTTTTTAAGAAAAAAGAAAAAAATTTTTTTAAAAAAAAACGAGATTTTTTTTTGAGAAAGAATCTCAATATGATTTCAAATGCACCGTATTATGCTTTAGTGTTGCTTAGAAAGCATAGAAGGAAATAAACTTTACAAGTGAGTTAGCTGCTAACCACCTTACCCATAGACTTCAATTTCTAGTCACACATCTTTTTCTTTTGCACTGAAGTTTGCACAGAAGCTTCCAGTTTTGCAGTTTGAAATGTAGTTCTGACACTTATCTTTCACTCCAGCTACCAGAACTTCTCCATTCTCCCCAGCTCTCCAAATAAAAAAGAAATTGATGTGCCACAAAGTGTAAGAGATACGAGAAGCAGGTGTAGGGAAAGAGAAGTGGGATATGCTGGGATATGTAGTTGATAAACACCTACTAAATTAAGGTCACTACCTTCATTAAGAAGATGGACAGTCCTATTACAAGTCTTTTGCATTCCATTAAAGTGCACTTCAGAGGATATTCCTAACTGTCATTGTTTCCCCTTAATATTACCATAACTTCTGTTTTAATATTGTAATGGATTATCACAGCCATTTCTGCCATGCCTTCTCATCTCTGACTGAACTCACTGTGCCAGAAAACACGAGTGATGTTTTGAACTGCTTTAGTTTTATCATTTGCATCTCTTTTCCTGTCTTTTAGGTATGTTGCTATCTACCCCTACACTCCTCGAAAAGAAGATGAACTGGAACTGCGGAAAGGAGAAATGTTCCTGGTGTTTGAACGCTGCCAAGATGGCTGGTTCAAGGGAACTTCCATGCATACAAGCAAGATTGGTGTTTTTCCTGGAAATTATGTGGCTCCAGTTACAAGGTACATTATTATACAGGTGTCTAAATAGTTTAGCTAGTGTCAAATCCAAAATTATTCCGTTCTTGTATTAAATGCTACAATTGCTACAATAATAGAAGACCTGTGGGTTTTAGTAACTAGCTGATTTTTTTCAGCTGTATTTTATTGTTTGCTTTAAATTTTGGCAGGACAGTGACAAGTGCATCACAAACAAAAGTTCCCATGTCTACTGCTGGCCAAACAGGACGAGTGGTGACTATGGTCAGCCCTTCCACTGCTAGTGGAACATCCCAGAAGCTCCAGGGGAATGGTGTGGCAGTGAACTCCAGCACAGTGCCCACAGCAGTGGTTTCTGCAGCACATATCCAAACCAGTCCACAAACCAAGGTCCTTATGCATGTGACAGGACAAATGACAGTCAACCAGGCTCGAAATGCAGTTAGAACAGGTAAAAAAAACCTCAAAATTTGTTACCTGTGGTAGACAAAATGTAGAGTGCATCTTGACAAATGACTGGAGTGAGGGTCTGTGTAATAACTATATGCTGAGGTTTTTTAAAGCTTTTCTTAATGTCTTTGTTTAGAGTTGAATGTTTTCTGAAACGACAATCTGAGTTGTTAGATCTTTTATTATTCTTCTCTAAGCAACTGTGTGTACGTACATACTCCCACTATTGGGAATTTATATGCAAGTACTTCAGGTGGAATTTTTCTTTTTTTTTGTTGTTCCAGCAGTATCTGGGATGGGGACATTCTTTGAGCTTTCCCACTCATATGCAATTCATATAGTAATAAAAGTGATAAGAACATCTGAGTCATAGCTTATTTTTTGTGTGTTAACTGCATAAGAGCTACAGAGTACTCTAATTTAGCATTCACTTTTAAATTATCTTCTAACATCTTTGAATACCTTTAGTGTTCCTTTTCAGATCTCTGGTCCTTACGCATTCCAGTTTGTTCTCTAACCTTGACTGCAACTTCTTTCAGCTTTGACTCTGAAACACTAAGGCTGTACTGGCTTCAAGATCCATATGATCTATGTAATAAAATTCTGTATTTCTGAAAGGTGTAACTCTTTATTTACTGTCTGGGGCAGGCCACATCATAGTGAAACATGCCTTCTTGTTATTTAAATGCAGATCCAAAAAGACTGATAGTGGTGTTTTCAAGAGGTTTTTGTTTACCAAAACCATGCACTCTTCTGTGGATTTGCCAGGCTAAGAAAATACCACATGACTGGAGCTGAATCTGTTCCAGTTGCTTCAAGGGCCTCAAAAGAAAAAGAAAAAAAAGGAAAACTCCCATTTCAGACTATCCCAATGTTCCCCCTTTCAGCCTGGAATTTAGGGTCTGTGATCTCCTGACTGAGCGTCATGACAAAAGGGGTTTTTGTAATCACTGGATTCTTATTGGCAGAGCAAAAGAGAAACAAAAAATGGTAATGGTATGCTGTTATCCCATAAGAAGGGTTATTTCTTACGGTCTCAAGATCCATGGATTAGCCCACTTTTCATAGTTGTGCATCTCCTAAAACACCCTGTGCATGTTCAGATGTCAGCACTGGGTTTGCTTTAGAAGGTAGGATATGTACATATGTCTTTACTTATTTTATTTCCTTAATTGGCCCCATCTTCCTCCAGTCTGATCTGAAGCTGGAGCAGGTGTGTTAGTCTTCTGTAACAACTTTATTCTTTGCCTTTAAATAAAAATAACCAGATGCTGCTGGCAACTGCTAAGACAAATTAAGCAAAGCATCTGTACTTTCCTGCCTCTTAGGCACAGGTGGTTTCTACTCTAATGCCTTCTTTTGAGCTGCCTAGGAGCTTGCAAGCGACAACACAAAGGAGAAATCTCCTGTGGGCTCCAGAGGCTTTTCTGTCCCTGTATCTCTGCACAGCTGTCAAGATGAATAAGCTTTTACACTTCCATTCAGCTGAGAATGTGACAACATACTTCCCACCGACTTTTCAGGTCCAAAATGAAAAATCCAAAGGGACTGGACTCTCATCACAGAGTCCAAACATTGGATTGTGCAAAGGTGTGCTGTTAGTCACAAATACAGATCTGTCCCTTATAAGGACCTGAGCACTGAAGCAATAATGGCTGCTTTATGTTCAAAGTTACAGAGAAGTTGTAGTAAACATCTGAAACGTGATCCTCTTGAGCTTTCCTTAGCACATTCACTGAGTGTTAATCTTTGGGTGAGGCTTCACAGGTTAATGCAGGGCTCCAGCTTCAGTTTAGCTCAGGGCTTCAAGGACTATTCTTCAAATGACCTTAGTGAGACATTGCTTGACATCACCTTTGCTGAGGGAGTATGCATCCTTTGATTAGAAGGACCTATAAAGAAAACATATTCTGCTCGTTTCATTAAAGGATAATCTGTATGAGAAGAGGGTGACTTGAAGTATTTTTCCTATTAATTCCATCAGCAATAAGAAAACAAAACCAGAAAGCTCTTCCATGCTTGTCATACATAAATTGCATGTGAGTGTAGACATATCTTGAAGAATAGCAGCTACTTCTAGGAAAACTGATGTCTCATGAACAAAAGCCAGCATTAATAATTGGGTTTTGATCAAAAAATGTCTTTCTACAATTTCCTTATCTTTCTTTAGAAATGTTCATGCTACTCAAGAGTTGGGAAGGGTCAGCTACAGAAGAAGATGTTATCAAAAAATTAGACATAACATCTAAGTGATTTGCCTATTTTTAATAAAAAAGAAAGAATTTGTGTTTCTCACTGCTTAGATTGTAATTGGGTATAATACTGTAGGATTGTTATATAAAATTTGGGACCTTTGTCAGTCTTCTCTAATACACTTTTGCTTCAATCTAACCAAATTACCAGAGGAATTTGTAGAAAGCAGAATGAAGAGAGCAAGTGCTGGACGTTTGGTCCCAGGATTTCACGTATAACAAGTGTGAAACTCTAGGAGTATCTGAAAAATCAAAAATTGGTATAACTGAGATGCACATGCACCAAGCTAGAGGGATGACCCCTTCTTAGATGGAAAGTTTCAAAGTATTTGAAGGAGAGAGGTTGTGCAGCTGTGGGGTGCTAAATTTTGCTTCATACTGTTCGGTTATGTCTGCATTTCATACCACCCTGTGGAGCAGAGATGCCCAAGCTGTTGAGATGGTCTAACGGCATGCATTGTGATTGACCACATGACTTTAACAGCAGTGTTACTTCTTGGAAGGGATAAATTAGTTCATGCTTCCATGAATTGTGCTTCCAGCTTTGTGAACTCCATGGGAACTTTCATGCTCTGTGTTTCCAGCTTTACACTGCAACCCAGGTTAATATACTCAGCACTGTGCTTTTCTCCAGCTTCCAGTGTAGATGTGTAGGGGTATGAGTAAATCCACTTTCTATATTTAAACATCCCAAGAGACAACAGCTTACATTTTCAGAGAAAGCACTCATAGCAGTAATTGCCACTGTGCTTATTGTTTGAAAGACATGTGAAATCTGTTGTGGATTTTGTGAATAGTTTAGGGAAACAATCTAATTATATTTTTTGCAGCTTCTATAAGGTGAGTTTTCTTCCTACTTTCCTTTATATGTCCTGACAACTAGACGTCGTATTAAAAGGAGCAAACAAGTTCCAGGCAGTATTTAGCTAGCTCTTAGGTACTAAAGTGTAATCTTCACTCTGCATCTGTCAGTATGTGAAGCATTTGACTTAGCAGCTTGTATTTCTCCACAACAGAGAAGCTGCAGTGCTGTTACTCTTCTGTTGCACACTGGTGCAAGTAGGGTAGCATATGCAACTGCTCCATTCGGGTGAAATAGATTTGGTGGTGTCTATCATGTCGTTACAGTAGTATAAATGGAAGTTTAAAAGGTAAGAAGAAAACATCTCATGATGGATTAGCTGTAACACAGTAACTGTACCTCACTTTGGGTGACTTGTGACGAGGTGAACTCTCACATTTCATTCTTTTATTCCAGTTGCCTCACATAGTCAAGAACGACCTACGGCAGCAGTCACACCCATACAAGCACAAAGTCCAACCTGCCTTATTCCTGCAGCTGTGATCATTCCCCACCACTCTGTTGCCTCCCAGCAGCTCCAGCCCCAGCTTCCAAATACTGCTGCTTATGTCACAGCTGTGAACGTGAACCGCTCAGCCATCCCACTGGCATGTACAGCAGCTTCTCTGAATTCTCCTAACATTGCTGCTTCATCTTTGGAGGGAGATATCAGTGGGAAAACTGCAAACACTCACCCTGGAGCTCCTGCATCTCCAGAGAGTGCTTTAACAGCTGGTGGAAGTGCTGCTGTCAATAAAACAGACAAGGATGGCAAGGTGGGTAGAGAATAAAATCATTCCCTTGAATTCTCCTATTTTCATCATACAATCTTTTAAGAAATTTAAGAACACAACCTAAAAACCCCATGGGAACTTGCAGGAATGTAAAAATTTCAGTCTAACAAAATAAAATGAAAATCAGAATTCTTTTATGTTACCTTTTTTAAGCAGGGATACTGAGATATAATGAAAAACACATCACCAGCAACGTTTATTGGACAAAAAAAGAATGCACATAACCATCTTTTTTAAATGTAGGACAGTGGAGTCTGTAGAGATTCTGCTTTCCTTCCTTCTATTTGAAGTATTTCCTGTGTGTGTCAACTCATTCTCACTGTTCACCAAGCCTTGTGATTATATTGTTGTCAGAAAAATTCTTCCAGCTTTGTAATTGATTTTGTTTTATGGTTGTGATGTAGTTAGGAAACTTTTTCTCCTTGTGACAACTATCTTTGCATCTCAAATGTTTAGACTTAACCTTACTACTCTTCAGCCACATGTACTCCTTAGTGAGGTTTATGAAGATTTTAATCTTGAACTGTACACTAATGTCAGCCACTTTTTAGTTACTTTTTTTTTTATTATTGTTGAATGGATGTGCCTAGAACTTTATTTTAAAATTACTTTAGCCATAGACATTGAAATCAGACTGAGGTGCCCCGAGAGAAAACTTATTTGTAGTTTAAGGTGAATGATGCTAATACAGGATTGTTTTGATTTCTCTGAGTTTCTCTTTATCTTTCACATTTGCTAGACAACAGATTGTTGCTGAAATGGCTCTAGTTATTGGAGATTTGGAAAAAGGACAGAGGATTTTTATTCACTAAATCGACTACATCCCAGGCTATCAAAAAAATTTTCCCATTGCTCTTGCTTTTCTCTGTCTATGGTTAAATATTATTTTTGTCTCCAGGGCTTACAATCTTTAACTTCTTATAAGCTCTAAATTCAGTCAGTAAAAGGGTTGGTAAGATGATCACTGCAACACCCTTAAAAAAAAAAAAAAAAAAAAAAAAAAAAAAAAAAAAAAAAGACAAGAAACACAAAAGCTACTTAAATAATTCTCTTCAGGCTAGGTAATAGTCTTCAGGGATTCTTGTCTGGACAAGCAAAAAGAATGTTTACAATCCTCCCCTTTAGCAGAGCGGCAGAACACAATGCATTCCCCTTGGGGCGAATTTTTGTTAGATCATGAAGGTCTTCCATTACTTAAGGAGGATAAATAAAAGAAACTTACCTAAACAGCAGCTTCCAGAGCAGACTTGGTTTGAAGTGATTCTTTGTCTTCCTAGAAACGTCCGTGTTAATGAAATATTTTACTTCATAGATTCCTTTTGTGGTAATATTAACTTCTCACACCTTTTTCTAGACAACCTTTTGTGACAGAGCCATTTCAATTAAAGTCAAACTTTAACCTAACAAAGTGAAAGGACTTAGCTAATTTAGGATCTAAATTACTTGCCCTTTTTCTCTTTAGAATGTTAACAATTTTCTTTGTCTTTTATAATTTTATTATTATAATAATGTTAAATATGTCCTTGTATTTTACTGAGTCCTCTCTGAGCACGATGTCATTTATCAGAAGGAAGTGTTCAACTCTTTATGGGAGAGCTTTGTTCTAAAATGGGGCACTGCTTTTGCTTTACAGAAAGAAAAAAAAGGTTTGCTGAAACTACTTTCCGGAGCATCCACTAAACGCAAGCCTCGGCTGTCCCCTCCAGCGTCCCCCACGCTGGAGGCCGAGCAGGCCGCGGCAGAGCTGGCCCTGCAAGGGGCGGTGGGGCCGGAGCTGCCCGCAGCTCACAGCAAAGCCGGCTCCTGTCCCAGCGACGGCGAGGGCCCTGCGCTGCCGCCGGAGCCGCTGCACCGCAAGGCCGCTGCCCTGGAGGCCGCTGTCCCCATTGCCCCGCCGCCGCGGCAGCCGTGCTCATCGCTGGGGCCGCTCCCCAGTGAGTCCAGGCCTCTTGTGTGCGAAAGGTAAATCAATGATCCTACGCTGCTACACTTGGGCAAACCAAGAAAAAATCCATTCTCCGACTCTTGTAGTGTGTGTTAGAACTGCTTCAAAATGCTGAGATTTTATAGCAAGGTGAAACTTATTTTTTAACAATTCTTTATTTCCTTCTCAGCCAGTACTCGTGTTTGTATTTGTTTACTTTTCATGTTACTTTAAAGTTTTGGAATGAATAGACACTCCAATATGATGATCACAGGTTTGGTATGAGAACCGAGGTAGACAAAAGAGGCCTCCTATTTTTGAAAAGAGAGGCACATTATGTTCTTGAACTTACTAGTATCAGGTTAGTCCTGATTATTAGTGGTGTATAACTGCCAACCTAAATATATGGTGAATGAGACCTTTATCTATCTGTGTGTAGGCTCCTTAATATTTGATTTCTTGAGCTCTTGCAAAGATACTTTTTACTGCCTGAATGCCCCATGGCTGGGCATCCACACAGTCTCTAGGGTGGCCTCTGTGCTCTGGCAGGTGGATCTGAAAAACACACAGTCCATGCAGTTGTCTGGACTCTCAGACTGACAGGCAGTTGCTTAAATGTTCTATGACTTCTGTGTCCACCTATAGTTTTTCAAGTCCTCAGCAGAATGTGAAGAAAGTGGCAGTTTTCTAACTACAGGATCTTTTATCCTTCCTGGTAGCAGACAAGCACTATGAGGAGTGTCATAGGATTTCTTTTGCAGCAGCTGCAGGATTGTGTGGTGTACAGAGAAAAAATAGTAGAGTTACAATATTAACAGTTCTAGGACTGAGCTGATTGAAGCTGACTATTGTAGACTTTGTTCTGATGCTGTTAACTCATGGTGTGTGGGCATCCTGTTGTACTTCCAGAAATCCACTATCTTAAGCTATACCCGTGTCTTAAAATCCAGACAGTATATAACTTTCTACTTGTCTTCTAGTTCACTTCTGTCATACCACTAATATTTTTTAAAAGGTTATTTCTGTTCCTACACAATTTCCTTGCAGGAGATTTCTATTTCATACTGAATTTGTGAAGTAGATTTACATTTATACATGGAAAATAAAACGTGAAATACTTTTCTTTAAGAATAACATCATTCATTTTCACATTATCGTTAGTCTGTTTGGCGCATTACTACGTTTGTTTTTGTGCTTTGAATGTGAAAATAATACTAAATTAATTGTGAAAATAATGTTCAATTCATTCTGGCATAACCAGTGCATATTAGCATGAAGCTCTATCATCACAAAAAGTAGTTTTTTCACTTCCATGATGGAAATTTTTTTTCTCAGAACTACTTACAGAAAATGATACTGTATATTTTTATTGATCTAGTAATAACATATACTCTCTCTATTCTTAATATAATTTAAGTGATAATTGCTACTGAAGAAGCATTGCTACAAGATAATGCTCACTGGTAGTCATGAATGGTTGTCAGTGTATTTAGACAGAATTTCATCTGAGTTCCCTTTGTCCTTTTCAGAACAGGGTTGTTTTTTTTTTTCCTGCTGATGTGCCCTTGCACATTTCCTTTAGCTGAATTTCTTAAAATGTGATGGCTAATAATACTTAAAATTTACATTGCACTCAATATCTTTGAAGTAATTTATAAGCATTGATTACTCTTCAGCAGTCTGGAAGATGTGGTGGGTAAGAATCATGTGGCATCTTCAGTGAAAATTTGAGTTGGGGAGGGAAATATTCATGTGGATAAGCTTAACAAAAACCTGAAGAACAGAGAAATCTCCTGCTAGTATTATTCAGCTCTTACATCTCACAATTCCAGTCACAGATTACAGTGTAACTGTAGAATTCCAGTTTGGAGAATTCCAGTCACCTGAGACTCTGCAGTGGGGCTCACTCATTTCTTCTGACTCTCCAGCCAATACCCAGGTTGTCTTGAGGTGATTTCTTGTACTGATGCAGTGCTGACAAGGCCAAGGATTATTATGTTTTCTTAACAAAGACAGACCCAACTCCCTGCAATTCCCAGAGTGAGACATGCTATGCTATGAATATACAGGAATTTAGTTATCTGAGAAGTTTACTTTTTCCATATAAGCTAAAAGAAAAGTTCAAGCTCTTTTTGTGAGCTTTCTCTTTTAGAGGAAACGTTGCTTAAATAGCCTTAAATTTTACAGTAAATATACAGCATTGTAACAATGAACTACCCAGCGCTCCACAATGGTGTTAGAGACTTGAAGTTGAACCTAAATACACATCACTGCATATCCTAAATTATAAAATGAATCTTTCATCCAGTTACAGTGAAGGAAAAGCGGTAATTTTGTTCTGTGATTAAAGTGACCCTAAGTAATTTCATCTACCACAAAATGACTGGTGTAACATCTGCTCTCAGTGAGGGGCCAGTGGCTTTCCAGGGCAGCAAGCCTTCCCACATCTGGCACCATTTAATGCTGGTAATTAAATGCTGGGAATCACTCTGCCCTCCATGGGCGGTGGTGATCTGAGTCAAGGCACCCACTCAGAAGACACAAGATCTGCACAACAGCAGGGCACTCTTGAGTTGGAAAGTAAAAATGCTAAGGGCAAGGGAAAAATGCTACATCAAGAAGCTGAGTAGTAATTATTTGTTTAACTTGTGTAATGGTAGTAATTCCAGCTTTCTGTGTTTCTCTCAGCTAAAATTTTCAGTATGTGAGAAAGTATTATTATCCACTTGTTGATCAAGAAAACCACAAATAATTGTCCAAAAATCAACCACAACTAGGTGGGCATAAAAGCAGTATTTTGTGTCCAGTGAAACAGAAGCAACAAAGAAGTGGAGAAACACATGAAAGATATAATCTTTTCCATGTTACTGAAAAGTGTGAGAAATGCTAATATTAAAAATGAAAAGCAGAATAGAGAAATGTGAAGACAGACCACCACCCTCTTAAAAATAAGAAATAAATACATGAATACAAAGCAAAAGCATTGTGGGATATAGCCAAACGCATTAAGAATATCACCAAACAACTGGTGGCAAATATATTGGCTACTTCTGGGAAGCTGAAGTACCTTTATTTTTATTTCCTTGCATTTTGTCACTAGCTGATTAAAAATAATTAGGATAATATTTGGAAAATTAATGAAAAATGTTATAAGACAATCAAAGAAAAATAAAAGAAAGGAAAAACGTCATAGTTGTACAGCTTAGGTGAATGTAAAATATTAAGTGACCACAAAAGATCTACAAATTTGACTTTCAGTCATTGAAAACATTTGCAAATACTGAATAGGGAGACAAACAAGGAAGTGTTTTGGAAGATTCAAACATGTGGGAATCAACATGTTTTTCCAAAACATAGGTCATGCTTAGTAAATAGGATTATTTTTCTTTAGGGACCTTGCAATGAACTTTTGAGCTGAAGCATAAGCTTTTTATTCTGCATGAAATTGGTAGTTCTGGCAACATGTTGTAGATGATGAAATAAGTAATGGAAAAATAGTTTTTGTTCCATAGTTAATCCAGGGTGATCTGGATAGACAGCTGTGTGAATGTGTGATGGGTCTGGGTCTGATCACCTCTCTTTGGGCAAACAGGATGTGTAAAATGTGGCAGAAAATTTGAAGAAGGACACATGATTTACAGGTGCAAAGCCTGATGGGTTTCTTCTCATTAAAAATTGAAAAATACAGTAAAATAACACTTTAAAACCAGGGTTGTTGTGCTCTGTTTTAGACACTAGATTTCAAGATAAATATCAAAATAGTTGGGTAACTAAAATTTATCAAGAAGTACCAAATTTCTGCAGAGGTTTTTGGACACTGAATGGAAAGCTCAAGACAGCTGTTTCTGTGCTAGCTGGTGATCCTCTAGGGAGAACAAAGAGAAGATGGGAGCAAGCAGCAGCAGGGAACAGACTTGTCAGTTCAGGGGAGCATAGAGGTTACTGACAGACAGAATTAGAAACTAAAAACAAGCATATTTCAAGTCAAACATTTACAAGGCAGTGTTTGACAGACTGCAAGATGAGACAGGCCAGGTATTCTTTCTTGAAATGCATTTTTTTTAACAGACTATGAAGTGTGCTGGTTGATTTTCAGCCTGGGAGCAACCTGTTTGTTAACAACAAGAAGTTCTTCATAGCTTTATTGCAGTTCTTTATGCTTCACTATCTTGCCCTTGTCCTGCCTGAGTAAAGGCTGTTGTTTTAACTCAAGCAGTTTACAGTCTCAATTTAACTTACAGTCTATTAAAAATATTTGGTTCTCACTTCCTAAGTCAGCATTAAAACCCAAGTTGCCCAAAGCAGAAGGTAGTGCAGGTCTAGGTTGGATGTAGGGCATTCTGGAGCTGCACACTAATAAATCTTGTAATTGGCTTGGTAGCTTTTATGAAGCATGAATCTAATAATTCCCATGCTCTGAAATCTGGGGATTGCCATCACTGAAACAAAGTCATGGCTTGTAAGTCACTAATAAATAACATTTGACAACTAATTAAGTCCAAATATGTTTTGCTATACTTAGATTTTCTAAGAGACTTCAATTATTTACAAAGTGGAGCTACTCTTTTCTGAGTATTTTTAGCTGTATGGACAGACTTAATTTTTGTTTCATATGTTCTTAAGCAAAACGTTCTACTATAACACAGTATCTTTCTCTGCTTCAATATACAGAATTAACTTGTTTTATTATGTGTATATTGAGCTACAACTGCCATTCCATCCTTTACTATATCCTGTTACTTTGTCTTTTCATCAGATTGTTCATTTAACTATTCAAATAATAAATTATTTTATGCTTATTAAGATGATAGCTATCTTAATCGATGAAGTAATAGAGTTTTACGTTTCTGTGAAACTATGGAAGAAGAGATTGAGTGGTGTTATGCATGTTAAAAACAGAGAAGTGTAGCCTCTTTTTAATGCACTCATATTTGAAAAGTGATTTTACTGTGAGAAACTCAAAAAATACCTTCATGCCAAGAGCTTAAGAAAATTGTTGAGTTGAAAATAGTTTTTAACATAGTAGTATGCAAGTTGAGCAGCTGTGTTCAAAGAATAGGTTCTAACTTGAAGAATTTCTAAGGAAAATGAAAATTATTTAAAACAGCAAATCAAATGTATAGGTTTTGTTGGTTTCCTCCTTTTGTTCTTTGCCTTTCCTTAAGAGCCATCACTGGAATAATAAGAAATTAAACAGACCCTTGTAAAATTATGCCTAGCTACTGCTGTGAATGCTTTGATTCTTGCTGAATCACAATGGCTGAAAGAGTCTGCAAATTTATATTGGAAAAAATGTTTACAATTTTCTCCTGTTTTTTAACCATTGTCTATATTTTACAGGGATCTTGGTGAAAAAAAAATCATAGGAGATGCATGAATTTGCATTAAATTTTTTGTGTTGCTGTTGTTATTATCTGTTCAAGACATACTTTCAAGTTGTTACATACTCAGCAAACAGTTCTAGACAGTTTCCTGTGTTCATAAGCTCAACAGGCACAGAAATATTTTTTAAAGTATTGGGTTAAAAAAAAGAGGTGGGGGAGAGGGGGGCAAAGAAAAGAAGAACCTAAATGAAGGTGGTTTTTTTTTTTCTAATTGCACAGGTACAGGGTTGTGGTATCCTATCCTCCTCAGAGTGAAGCAGAACTTGAACTTAAGGAAGGTGACATTGTTTTTGTACACAAGAAACGTGAGGATGGCTGGTTCAAAGGCACTCTGCAGCGAAACGGAAAGACTGGCCTTTTCCCTGGCAGCTTTGTAGAGAACATTTGAGAAGATTCATTCCAAGAGCTTCAAATCATACTGTACTGTACAATAGCACAAATATTTTGCCAGAAAAAGCACAGTCATGAAATATTTTCAAATGACTGTAATGTAAACAAAAATCTACATATTTTTACAGTGTCTATAGCACAATTACACCAGCGAACAAAGGAGATGAAGACATCTGCTGGTTTTATCACTTTGAATTCTTAAGTGTGATGTGTGCCTTGTACTGTCTGATTTATTATATAGAGGAATTTTTTTCCCCAAGTATGTTACATAAATGAGCAATTGTTTACAAGGCTGTAACTAATTTATTCTTGTTTTTTTTTAAACTTGAATTTTGTGTAATAGCTAAAATTCTTGTGACTATGATTTTAACAAATTATTAATTTATGAAAGAATAACAAAGGGGAAGCTGGATTCTCTCCTTATGAGCAAGCAATTATATCTGATAAAGAGCCTCCCATTTATCCTCTGGACATTTTTCCCCTGCTGTGTCTGACAGTGGAGTAAGTCTCTGTTGTATGAGTTAATGTTGAGTGGTGGTGATGTGGCGTCAAATAGAATTTGCCAAATGGGGAAAAATTGTGCATTTTCTTCTTTGGACAGAGAAAAAAGAAAAAAAAAAGTCAGTGGTGTTCTTGAGTCTAGTTTTACTTCTTCACGAATCACCTAAGTAGAGTCATGTTTCCAGGAGGCAAAGATGTATGTGAACAACTGAACAAAACCATCTCAAGGTTAGGATCATCTCAAGGTTAGGAAAGAAGAAATTTAGGAGTGCCAACAAGAAATTCCCTATATATCCTCTGTTCATGTAATAACTTGGCTATTTGAACAAAGGTTAGCTTTGTATATTTGGCCAGTTCTTTGGGCATTTAGTGCTCAGGATCCAACAAAATTGGAAGGAATGTTAAAGCCCAACACTTAGAATGAATGAAAACATCTGTTTGATAAGACTGAATATAAAAATAAAATGATAAGTTGTACTTAATGTCTAAAAATGCCTAAGATGTGTAATTTGCTGTTTTCTTCTCAAAATGATCTGCATGGCCAAGAGATGTTTTAAAATGTCTGAGCAGTAGTGGTGGTAAGTGATGCACTTGTGTTAAAGTAAAAGGCTGTATGAAACACTGTGAAAACTTTACTAACTTCTTAACCATTGCTTCTTTGCTATGTTCTGACTTTGTCTTGCATGTGTTACTCAATTCCTGCAGTAATGTAACTGTGCATGGTTGGCATTTTCCATTCCAATTTCCTGTTGCTGGGTTATTTTGCTCTGAAAGTTTCCCAAAAGCCACTTGACCAAAACTAGTGAGCAACTCGCCTTCAACCAGAGAAGGTGTCCAGTGTTTGAATCATTAATAAAATTTTTTAATGTCCTTGCAGCTGATGGACAAAAAGAATGCAGCCTGCAAGAAATATAATGTTAGTCTTTCAGGGTTTTTTTAGAGATTTGGCACTGGTCAACACACACACTACTCACCTGAACTTGGTTTTTTATTTTAGTGTTTCATTATAGCAGTTTAATGGTGATTTTTTTTTTTTTTTGTAAGACACTGAGCACCATCATCTCCATTTAAATTCATTTAAATCTGATGTAATTTGGCTGTTACTCAGCACTTTACAAAGGGAAGCCAGTAAGGTGATTCAGTGTCACACAGAAACAGTGATCTGTTGAATCCTTATAATTTTCTTGAAGTTATGCGTTGAAAAATAACAAATGTTAATGACAGAGATTTCTTGCAATATCAGGTAGTATCATGATGGTCTTAAAAATAAAAAAAATATATAAATATATATAGTTNTTTGTAAGACACTGAGCACCATCATCTCCATTTAAATTCATTTAAATCTGATGTAATTTGGCTGTTACTCAGCACTTTACAAAGGGAAGCCAGTAAGGTGATTCAGTGTCACACAGAAACAGTGATCTGTTGAATCCTTATAATTTTCTTGAAGTTATGCATTGAAAAATAACAAATGTTAATGACAGAGATTTCTTGCAATATCAGGTAGTATCATGATGGTCTTAAAAATAAAAAAAAATATATAAATATATATAGTTGGACATGACAGCATTCCCAAATTAACCATCTCTCTTAACACTGTATCATTCAATTTTTTGCATTTTTAAATCTTTTAAATAGTTTACTTGAATATTCATGTAATATATAAAGGTTTTGTGAAAGAATTTTAGTTAGAAAGAAGCTGATATCAGCTTTTGTCAGCATAAATTGGCACTAGTGTGTCGTAATCTTATTTTGGAAAATTTAGTGCATTTTATATTAAAGACTACTAAAGGTTAATTTTTTTCTATCTCTACTTTTCCATATTTTAAACTAAGTGACTAAGGTACCTCTATTAATAGAATTTCATGATGTAAAGTCAGTTAAAAATCAGCTGTTAATCCAATAGTTCTGTTAGATGGAATATATTTTTAATTGATTTTTTTTTTTAACATTGAGTAAACGTTTGTGAAAAGGGCTTATTACATAGCAGTGCAACAATGACAAAAATGCAGTTTATCATGCCTTTTTTTGTGATCTTTTGGGGGTTATTTTTTGGTTTTGGCTTGGGATTAATTCAGTGTAGAAACAGACAAACCCTGTGCATTTGCTTTGTGTAATTCCATTAAAAATTTTTGTAAGATATTTTATATCTATGTTTGAAGTCCAGTGAATGTTAAGTGTTTGATTTATTATGTTAAACTTCCAATCCTAATAAATATTTTCTTAGCAAACAGCTACAGCAAATAATGTATGCAAACATTGAACATAAATTACTTGTAAAGAATTTGCCAATAAAATTCCCAGAACTTAATTTCTGAATTCCTAGGAGGGTATTTCTGCTCATGGAGAAAAAGGCTTCAGATTCCATAATGTAAGAAGCTTGGAATGATGACTATAATGCAAAAGCTGTAGAGAGAACTGAGGACTTGGCTGATCTTTTCATAACTTCTTTTTTCAGCAAGTTAGTTCAGAAAAGGGTAGGTAACTCCATCTCAGTCTGTTCATGATGGAACTGCAGTCTCAGCAGCAGCATAGCAGGTGCACAATGTAACTGCTTTCCCTAGAGGGAGAAGTGTCTGGTGCAATGGACCTGCTGAGGATATTTTGGGAGAGGTTGAAGCATCTGCCTGAACTTCCACTGTGGGCAGAAGTGTTGGGTGGCAAGAGACTCGTTTGCCTGAAGAAGTTTTCTGTGCACAGCAGTCAGGCAGCAACTGGCTAACGAGGAGGCCTTGATTTACACGTGGTTATATGTCTGCTATATACACATGGCTTCTGGGAAAATTGGTGGAAATTAATCCTAAAAGTGTTTGCCAATGTTTGAGACTTGGTAAACGTTGCAGCTGCTGCGATAAGCTCAGTGCTGGTTAAGCCTGACAGGCAGAACCTGAGTTGTGCTGGCAGTGAGTGGTGCAGCATTGGGTGCTCTCTGAGAGAAGGAGCATCTCGTCTTACCTGCCTTAATTAAGGGGGATGAGGGCAGGGAGGAAGGCAACAGGATTTGTAGAAATGCAGAGTGGAGAATATAGAAAAGCAAGATCTATTTGTTTTTTCAGAATTGTGGTCTGACATCAGTGCATCCATAGGAGAAAAGTGTACACAAACATCGTGGCTGTGTAGCAGAAGTAAGACTGTTTCTTTGGGTTGGTTTTTTTGTTTGTTTGCTTGTTTTGTACTGTATTGAGTAATTCTAATAATGTGTTTAACATTTGGCTTGCCAAAGGTATATGAAATCCTGTTCACCCTCACTTCATTACCTCTGCCTTATAGCAGTAATGACAATTATGATAGTTTTGCATAGGCTTAAAAATATGGCTTCTGAGCATTCTGGCTTTTTTCAGAGAGCTGGCAAAATATTATGTCTGGCTTGTTCTTTCCAGTAGCTTTAAGCAAATGTGTTTAAAGGTGCACATTGACCTTAATGAAACACTAGAATCCACTTGTCTAGTTAAAGAGATTTGTGTCTGGCATTACTAAAACTCCTACAGTGTAGTGACTGCTTTCTGTAGGATACGCCAATATTGTTTGGATTTCTACTATGCTTCTGCAATATGTGTACTTCTCAAATCTTGCTCAGTTGCTCATTCCCTGCACTTGGTTAATTATGGTAAACCTTAAGCAGATTTGAAGCTTGACTTGAACAAAATCATAAATCTTTTGAACAACAACAACAACACTAATAATAATTATTTTTTAATGGCATACTTGCAATATTTGTACAACAAAAAAGCTGAGAATGCTGATGATGAATGATTGAAACATGGACATGAGATGTAGGGAAAAATGGGAAAGAGAAAAGGATTTGGAATACCTGTATATGGAGCCTGAATCTTAACTAACTTATTAGTGATTTTACCTTAGTTACTAGAGTCAAGCTCTGTGCAAGGACCTGAGAGGAGCTTGGATGTCTAAGGCTGAAGATGCAGCCCTCAGTCTTTATCCAGTCTCTTCAGCTTGTATTTGTTTGGTGCTTGTGTCTAGAAAAACTGCTGTTCTCCTGTCAAATACATTTGAAATCCAAAACTAAGCATCTGTATTTCTGAATTTAGCTGCATTCATAAACAGAGGTAGTGTCCACTTTCTAGATATTTTATGCAGTAACACTAACAGTAGAGGACTGAATGTCTTGGGAAATGCATACCAAGATGCAATGCATTCTTCTTCCACAGTGTCATCCCAATAGTTCTTACTTTCTGGAAGACAAACTTGTTGACAAGCCTGAGGTAAGCTCCTGCTCTTGAAAACTTGAGGTGTCACTATTTTGCATCTGTTTCCTCCTTTGCCAACTGACCATTCCTGTGCTTCTGAGGTATGTGGTGTAAAACTCGCTTTCAAAGTAAAGGCTGACTGGTTTTTGGGAGTTTGAAGATAGATTCTGATGGATGAGATCTGCCTCCCAGTATGATCATCAGCATCTAAACCTTTCTAGAGAAGTCTCCCCAAACCTGCCTTCTGTGGGCAAGAGACTTAACTGATCCTTTTTAACAGCCAAAGAGCACTTGGTTCACAATCACCCTGGTACAAGGAACAAAACAATGAATTTGCTATACCCAATCTGCAATCTGCAAGGCCATTCAAAATGTTACATAATGAGCATTTCATGTGTGCCTGTCAAATAAGAGTGGTTACACTCTAGATAATATTCTGAGCAGATCTCAGAAAGTATTATCTGTCTGTTCCATCTACTATGCTCTTTTCTGTCAGCTTTATTATTTTGCTAAAAAGTGGCAAAATCAGTTCTTAACTGCTCTACTGTTCCTACTCAGTGGAGTAAAGAAAATTTAGACACAGTGACATTAGCCCCAGATTTCAATTACTCACAGTTCTAACAAGCTTGTAAAAATTCCCCTTAGCACATGTAAATGAGTAGAACTTGGCTGCACTGTGCACCCAGCTCTAGTGCCCACATGGTTCAGGTTACATGGCCCAGAGGCCTTCTGATGTTTGCATCTAGCAGTCATTCAGATCCAAACCAATTCACAGGATGTCCAAACACTAGCTACATTCTCATTTCTGAGTGGTGAGAACAGCCTGTACAGGAGTGTACAGACTGGAAATTTGGCTGGCACATCCAGACAAAATACACTTCAATTACAAAGGCAGAAGGAAAAATGTCAGGATTTTAAAATATCTGTGCAGGTGTTTTCTTGTCTCTGCTACCTTAGATAGAACCCCCTTTCACAAAGCAAATGAACTTTAATTCCCAACTCCCCCAAGTCCCCCTTCCCCATCCCCCCCTTCCCAGAAAGGAAAGCAATATAAGCCCTTAGAAATATCCAGATTCTTTGGCATTAGAACACATGGCTGGATTCTCAATTACTCCAAATCAGTGCTACTTCATTGATTTCATTAAACTTTGCTGGCATACACTGAATATGCCCCCTACTGTTAAATAGTGAAGGAAAATATCTCATCTGCCCTAAAGGAATGAATATGTTTGAAAGAAACTGAGTTGGATGATTTTCATACTTGGAAAATACAGAGCTATTCTGGCTGTGTTATGCTTTTCTCAAAACACATTTGTCCCACTGGTACAGCTGAGGCACTAGATCAAAGATGATCTGCCTTTTAGCAGCACTGTAAAGCATAGAAGACTTGCTCAGTTTTCAATCAAACCTATAAATTTGCAGATCCACAATTGCATACTGGGCTTTGGTTTGCTAACAGCTGCTAGTCCCAAAATCTTTTGTGGTTAGTTGCTGCTGTATTTTCTCATGGTGTATCTGTGAATGCTTGGGAGGGAAGATGAGTCAGCAGCAGAAGAACTTTAAAGTAGTCATCGACTTTGTTCTCCACAACAAGGGACGTGCCCTAGGTCAAATTTCTTATTTCAGCTGGTTGAACTTCTGAATAAGCTGAAGAATGCTAGCTCTAAAAAGTTTACAGTTCAAAGAATTTCTCTCTACTCCTCTGGTAGGCAGCCTTAGTGTGTCTTTTGAATACACACAGATCAGGGAAATCTCATTTTCTTGCTTGTCAAAGCATTACTGTACACTGCTATCCAGCTTCTAAGTTTATAGTACACAAGTAACTATTTGCCCCTGCAGTCGCTGAAATTCTTTGCATTCAATAATTTAAAATCTGTGATACACTTAGCTTTTTTACAAGGATAAAGTTTAATAAAGTACTATTGGGCTTTGTAAAGATCAACATTTTCATGGAAGATAAGAACCATGCAAAGAGATAAACATTTTAAAAGTTAAAAAAAACGGGTACTCATCCTGCCTTGGCATTCAGTATTCTTGATTATTTGCACCAAATGTGTATTTCTTAATACTGAATGGGTTATTTCTGCCACAGACTGTTAACATTCTCAGAAAGCTGGAGAGTTTCTGTTGAGGATGTCTCCAATAAATAGGAAAAAGACAGCAAGAATGAGATGGCCTTGGAATTCTGTCGGAAGAGCCAGAGACCGCTTCAGGACCAAATTTTATGTGGCCCAGTTGTGCATACCACAACCATATCACTGTTTGGAGGTCTGCCATAGCTGCTCTCAAGAAAATGGCAGAAGGTATTGCTCATCTGTTCTTTACCTTACCTAGAACAGTGCTTGTTAAGGAAATCCACATATCTTAGTGTCAGATGCAGATAAAATTTGGCCGCAATGGCAAAACACAACAGTGCTCTTGTAATTTGTTTCTCTGATTTGGCAGCGTTAGTGAACACTGAGCTGATCAGAGAAAAGTTAACTACTAAAACATAAAATTCTCAAGGTGATGTTTCCCAACATCACATGCTGTTCTCTACAGCACAGGACCATCAGGCTTGAGCATCAGTTCCTGAGTCTGGGAAAGTGACACAGTTCTCTTTGTGAACACTGACATGTCAGCAGTGACTGTGCCAGTGGGAGTGGGTGGGAGGAGAAGCAGCCCAATAATTACAGAGGTCAGTGAACCATTGCCTGCTCCAACCACAGCTATTTTGGGGTTTTTATTTTACAATATGCTACTCCTTAGTAAATGATGCTAATGCTCCTCTCCCACAGTAGGTCAGCAAGGTCTGTAAGTGGATTGGGCCAAGTGTTTGGGTGCTGGAAGATGAGGACCACAACAGAACTTAGCTGGTTTCATGTCTGGGGGGGCTCTGGAGACCTGGCTGTGTCACCAGAGCCCCCAAGTGCATGCACAGCCGGGGCTGATGGCACAAACTGCTCTCAGAGCTGCACAACAGCTCAGATGGCAAAGCCAGGCTGTGAGAGCTGTCACGTCTCTTCAGAGGTCACGCTGCTGGGAAATGGTCAGTCAGGAGGATGTGTCTCAGTGCTGGGGAGTGTTTGTGCTGGCAAACCTTTGTTGTGTGGACTCTGTGGTGTGTGTTACTGAGGAACGAGACGCTGGGGGAATTGTTCCATCTGCTCCCTTCGTACTTTTGCCAATCAGTGTAACAGGTTTGGGTTTGACTATGAAGCATCACAGTCTCATAGCTGACAGTAATAGATGTACTCGTGCAGCGATGATTTAATTAGCCCACAGCCCTGTTTCTATTGAGTAATGGCTAAATCCACCAAGAGGTAGCTTTTATCAAGTGCAGGAACTAGTTTGAGGAAAAATTAGAAAACCTGTACTTTGGAGCTTCTTGACTTTATCAGATACTGCCATCAGATACTGCTGGAACTCCTGGTAGTTTGTGTGTGTCTGAAGATCTGTCATGTATTTGTCTGCATGTTTTCTCTACTGCAATCCTGACAAAAGCAATGTTTTTAAGGAATTTTTTTTTTTTTTCCCAAGGGCACGTATTAGATTCTGGTCAACATCTGGTTAATGTTTGTTATTAAAAGCTTATTTCTGTCTGGCATTACAGAAGACACAAATAGAAAGCCCATGTTTCTGTAACTAAAAGCACTGTGGACAACTTTACAAAAGCTTATAGATCTGGCTTATGTTGTGTTCCAGCTATATTTGGTAACACAGTAGAATGCTTTTGGAAGAGATATTAGATGCTGAAATAGTGATTCCAAATATAAACGAGGTCCCTAAGGCATGAATGTAATGTCTTGCTTATAACTTTAAATTACTTTTTTATAGCTAAAACTAGCATGTCTAGTGGCTAAGTATAATGTAGCCTGATGTTATACTCAACCACCTCGTTTTCTGTCTTTTTCACATGCACCACTTAACCTCCTAGGCCTTCATTTCATAAAGGATTAAGTGCATTGGAGTATTACTAAACAAAAAACCCAACAAACAAACAAAACAAATAGAAAGGAACAAGAGCTTTGCATAACAGGAGTATATTTAAACGTGATCTTAAATGTATGATGGGGCATTTTGCCGAATCCTAGTGTTTTTTTCCCTCTCTGGACTATCCTGGAAATACAATGGCGTGGTTCTAAGAAAATAAAAAACCAATGTTACTTACAAAGAGAAGTTATTATGCTTTTTCTAATTCAGCAAAAACAAATGAAATTGACATTTCAAGTCTGAAATTGATTTCTTGGATACTGTAACATATAGGATGGAAAAATACAGCACTTTGGAGAGTTTGGGTGTGTTTTCTATATTCTAATTGGAGATACTGTCCCATTGAACTTAAAAAAATAAATTTAAAAAATCATACCAGAAAAAAGAGAAGCATTTTTTACCTGATCAAACTAAATGGGAATTGCAGTACTTACCCTTTTAATCTGGTCTGGCTTTGTGAAGAACAGTGTTTAGCAAGTGTTGGAGTGTTATTAAGATGGCCATCTGAAAAGGTCACTAACTGGCTGGTTCTTGAGACAGGCCACTGGTGCTGTCTGCTCCTTGGTGCAGGACAGATTGCCATCCAGTGAGTGGAAAAGGTGGGGGCATAAAAAAAAAAATCTTTGAATGAGATTCAGGATTATTCTATGTCCACTAACTTGTGAGTGGGAGGAATAGGAAGAGCTCTTTGTTTCTTTGAACCAAAGTAGGGACCTGGAAGTTTCCATTGATGCCTCAGGTTTTGGCTTTTATATTTTTCAGATTCTGTGCTGCTTTAGTGTGTAGTTCTGAGCTTAATATTAGGGGATAGTCAGCGCTCTTCACAGAGCAGGTAGACAAACCAATTCCTTCTCTAGCTGGGGACCAAAAAAAATTGATCCAAATCTCAGGCTCAAAAGCATAAACAATGATGGACTGAAGAGAGAAAACAAGAAGGATGGGACTTCATAACCTAAAGCTATAACTGGACAATTAACTCCAATATGTAAATGGACCAGAACTTATAAAAGTGTGAGACCTCATGGCTGGTTGTCTATTTTTGTGCCCATTTTGGGTTCACCTGGGGTGTAGCCCTGGCTGGGCTCTTGTGCTGCCCAAGGTGTATCCATTGAGACCTTTTAATAAATACCTGCTTTATTCTTTAACCTGTCTAGCCACTGTTCCAAGAGGAACATCACCATGAGAGAGCTTCCTTTTATATTTGGGATAAAAACATGTAGTTCATGCAGAATACAGGAAGAACACCAATTAGTTTAGCAAAAACTCTGCAAACATTTCAGAGGTGAGGCTGGGATGAGGTGGTTTCTCTGTTCCTGTCTTTCCTACCTGTTATGATGGGAGCTGTGAAAACACTGCTGAAGGTAAGGGAGTCTGTCATTCTCAGAGAGGTTTTAAAGGAAACTGAGCTAAAAACATGAAGATTTCCAGCTTCACGAATGAGAATCTTTTGTCCTCGATTAGAAACCTTCTCAACCAGTGCTGTTCATGCAGGCACTCTGCTGATGTGCAGATTAGCTGTAGAATGTCTTGCTCAGGTTTTGGGGGACTTTGTGTTTGGGTAACAGGAGAACATACGACTGGACATTTGTAATCTACCTGGCAGCACAAACTGTATGGAACAATCAATTAGAGTAACAAATGGTCTTGTTCTTTTGAACAACAAGAAGGAACATCTTCAGCTTGGTAGGTTTGTGAGTCACAGAATCATAGAATAGTTTGGATTGGGAGGGATCTTAAAGAACATCTTGTTCCGACTCCTGCCATGGGCACAGATACCTTCCAATAGACCAGGTTGCTCAAAGCCCCATCCAGTCAGGCCTGAATCTCTACAACAACTTTGGTTATATCTCAGAACTGTATGAAAAAGAAAGCAGGACTCCAATTTCCTCATAGTTTCAAAAAAATTATTCCTGTAGGGTGCAAATTAAAATTATCCTCAAAATATTAGCTTTTGTTGCTATAAAAGCTTGATCCCTCCCTGGGCCCCATTGAGTAGGCTCCATCTCCTCATTCTTGGTTGATGATTCAACTCTGATGGTTGCCTCCATCAGAGGCTTAGCCAATTCCCCTGATTCAAGAATCCATGGGCCACAAAATCCCACAGCTCTGAGATTAGTTCTGTGAATTCAAAGAAACAGTTAAAGCTATAAAGGATGTTGCAACTGGATGCAGCTTTACAGCCAAAATGAGTTATAAAACATTTTGCAGAGCACTGCTGCTAAAAATAGTTATGCATTGAGTTGAGAAAATGCAGAGAGGCTGGATAAGGTCAGTAAGCACAACATTACCCAATTCTTACAGTGGAGGAAATTGACCTACCATTAGTCCACATGTCATTCAGTAGATGGTGTCCTGCTGCCTTCTGGATGAGGCCTTTCTTGTTTTTCCCTTCTTATCACATTTAGCTATCTGTTGTGCTCCTTCCCTTTACTCCCTGGGCTCTTTTCTGCAGGATTGCAGCTTGTTCTTCTCTTGCATCATTGTCATTGGGCAATGGACCAACATGTCAGAAGTAGAATTGCTTCACATATATTTATCAGATTATTTACATATACTTAACAGCTCTTGAACATAAATAAACAGTACCACAAAATATGCCTGTTTCTGCAAAGCACTTGCATATTTCAGCAAATGACAGTCTGGCTGTTTTTAATAAATTTCAGTTAATTTATTTGAAAAATTATATGAAACACAGAGTTAATGTCAAACCTGGGTTGTTTTGGCATGTTTTGCAATTAAACACTTCTATCTTTTTGGAAACTCCCCCAACTGTTCCTAATCTACATCCTTTTAAGTTTCCCATGAAAAAAATTATTGATAACTCCCTAATAAAAGAGAGTGCCTTTCCAGATGGGATTTAAATCCTGTATCTATCCAGCAATTCACTTTTTGCAGGTGCAGTTCTCTTTCTACTCTAGAGCCTAAAAGTGCCTCCACAGAAGATGACAGTAACTATGTAGTAGGAGATGTTTCCCTAGGGCTGTGCCAATATGGGAAGCTGACAGTCATTAGCCTCAATTAAAGATGGGAGACCTGACATTTGGAGGGGGAAAGTGAAGTGATTTGGCAAGTCTTAAAAGAAGCATGTAGCATGCCCTCTGAATCTCAGTTCATGGGGGCACCCTTCCTCTGAGGAACCTAAACATTCTATGGCGTTAGAATTCTATGGTGTCATTCCCCTGCTAGTTTTTTTTCTCCTTCTTCCTTTCACTTGGAAAATAATCTTGGACCAAAAACTCCTGGGAACAGAAGCTGTCATCTCTTTTTATCCTCTGAAATGGCTGGCATGCTCTAAGTTGAAGGAAATTAAATTGTAAACACATCCTTTTTTTCTTGTTTGTATCATCTCTAAATCCCTTTTCTTTTTGCTTTCCTTTTCCTTTTGCTTCCTTTCTCTTTTCTCTCTCCCTCTTTATTTCTTTCTTTCTTGTGGGCATCATGTGATGTTAGCTTCCTTAAACACTCATATTCCAATGGATTTAATGAGTGCTTGGGAGCCAGATGGCATGCCATATTTTTTTTCAAAACATTTTAAAGCACATGACAGACAATTCATGTTGACAGGAGTGCTTCGCTGAGGTGTCTGTAAAGCAAATGTGTTACTTGTTACTATTAGAGCAGAATAATTGTTTATGAAATGCATCCTCAAATTCAACAATGATTCAATGAAGTAAACAGAAATAGACTGTGCTGTGTAAACACTGCACACTCTGCAGAGATGTTACCCACTTGTATAAGATAATTATGATCTGAGTGATGCAGTCTGGTATCACACAGTGACAGTCACTGGAGTCCAAATTCAAGTGATTTTGTATGAAAATCTCCAGTCTGTGGGCAGTATTAAGGAAAAGACTGTGGCTGGAGACAAAAAAGATTCCTCCTTTTCATGTTAGCTGGAAAGAGAGACATATTCTTTCTTCTTTTGCCTACTAGGAAGAGAGAAAACCACAAAAGCATTATCCATATAGAAGGAAAATAGATTAAACAATGGACTTTTCTGTTGTAGTTAAGATTGGTTGAAGTTATAGGTTCAGCTTAAAATATCATGGCTAATGGTCCTTGTGCTGCAGAAAGCCAGCCTGGAGCAGAAGTCAGATATCTGGTTTTGGGAAAATAGCAGGGTCTCTGATAAAGGCATGGTCTTCCTGTATCATTCTTTTCTGGTTTAGCAGCTACACTGTGAAAATTAGGAGGTAAATACTAGCTTGAATATTCTCTGAATCTCTCTTAAAAAAAAGTCAAACATGGAAAAATCTACTTCATTCCTGAATTTTATTCATTATTTTTTTCAGTGCTCTACATTTCTGGCAACTGTAGAGTTCACTAAGAACTCAAACAAACAAACAAAACAAAAAACACAAAAACCAAACAAAACTAACCAAACACCAGAAAAACCCCAAAACAAAACAAAACCCAAAACCAACAAAACAAACAATGGTATATGAGTTTTACATCCATCAAAAAAACTTGTATGGGGGGTGTTTCTTTTGTCAAGAAAAAAACCCATGATGTGTAGAAACTGGATAGAGGCTGGATTCTGACTGGAAGGAGAGCTTGTCTACAGCAGGCTGGGGATAATCCCCCCCTGTGATGTGCAGTATTTAGTATCTTCTCTGTGTTCAAGATAGAAAAAGTACAGATGATTTAGGCAAGAGGGTAAAACCACAGAAATATATTTAAAATATATATATAGGAATTATATATATATATATACATTTTTCCTGTTCTGGAAAAATAAATCAAACCAGGCTCTTGTATCACCCCTACAGCTGAATCAGCCTGTATTGTGTAGCTTTGAATCAGAATTTTTGTTCATCACTTTTGATGGTAAAATACACACCATCTAGACTGATCTGAATTGCTCTTCCCCCTCCACCTCTTCTTCAACTGTGTTTCCTATAAAGTTAATATATGGGATTAATAACAAAATTACCTTCTGGAGTTTAGAGACAGTAGCTTGTGCAATCCTGGGTTTCTGCAAACCACACTATTAACTGTGTGTTGTCAGGCAGGAGTGGGAACCAGACCTTTTATGGGGAGCTCAGAAAATGTTTGACTTCTAGTAAAATCTCATCATAAACGGTGCTCTTACAAATCAAAACCTGGATGAGGGATGATTAAAAAAGCCCCGCTGTTGAAATAAAGTAGGTATGCATTTTATATAATCAAACATTACTTATATGACAGTCTGGTGTGAACAATAGCTAATTTTTTCCAAGGATTCTAATCTCTCCTGACAATTATTGAAAGAAATTATTCACTGTGATAGATACATTTTAAAATGGTGTAAGCAATCATCTGAAAATACCTCTTTTCATCTTAAATTACCAAATTCTTACCTCATTAAGCTAGATGATTGGGTATTATTATGATTGACTACTTTATTAGAGGGACATACAACAGTAAGGGCTTCTGTATGTCACAAGATGAAGTCTTCAGCTGCTCAGTTAAGTACATGAGTGAGATGAAATGACAGCGAAGTATTTCCCCAAGAAGATGTGACACAAACCCAGATTTATTTAGGACAATCTGATAGAGAAAATTGAATGTTGGGAGTTCCTCCAAAACTCTCTAAGCATTATTCTATGTGATTCAGGCTGCAAAATGGTAACAAGCTGTAAAGAATATTGGTTTTGACATTTCCTACAATACTGGTGAAGATAAAGGAGGTGAGCAGTCTGTGAGATCTGAGTGACTGTCACTAGCACCAGCACAGTTGCCATTTATTATGGAGCGTGTTCAACAGTCATTGCTGGCAAACCTTCAGCTGAAGTTTTGCCAGTGTAAGTCCTTATGTTTAGGATCACAGCTATTTGCAATTATGGAGGGATGACTATGCAGTCCCTTGACTTGCTGCTTTCTGTCAGTAAGTGGATGTGCTACATTAAGTTGGTATTCCTGTGCTCAGTAGATTTGTGCCTCATTAGGGCTACCCTTGAAAACATATTCATGGTCACATATTGAATGTATGCTAAAACAGGTGAGGCTGTAAAAACAGTTTGTGCTTGTGGATGTGCCTTCAGATTCCTGCTTTAAACAGCTTTTGAAGTCTTCATAAATGTTATGAATGACAAGGTAGGTATTTGACAAGGAAGTATTTCACTTTCATGTATCTCAGATCTGCTGTTTCCTGGGTGTTAATTACTGTGTTTATGAAACAAAGATTTTGCTTTGTTTTGCTTTGTATAAGTGCTTAGAACTTCTCATGAGAAGGGAGGTGAAGGATCAACTCTTGTTACTTATTAACTATGTTTTCCTATTCTTCCAGCACAGGCCTTTAGATGAATTTTCTCACCTTAATGAATTCAGTCCAAAGCACTCCATCAAATCTTTCTGTCTTTATTTCCCCACTTCTTTATGACTTTACCCATTTCTCCCAACATCCCTCCTTCCCACTCCTCAACAAAGCAAAGAGTTTACTGACCTTAAATATGAGTAGATGCAGCAAATTTTCAGGAGACTGCATCACAGGACCAAAGCGGGCAACAATTGGCATTTGCCCATACCATTTGTGGAGACTCAAAACCTGAGACTATGATTAGTGATGTATTATGGCAGGAAAACCTTGACACTTGCTCCACCATAACAGGAAGGAAATTTTGTCTGGTTAGACAAAACTTTTTTTCTGTTAATCCTAATGTTGAGAGCAGTTTTTTATATGTTTTGGAGTGAAAGCCTTTGCTGATAAATACTTCTCAAAAATACTCTTTTTTATCACCAAAAAATTCAGCAATTGTAGTATTAGTTAAACAGATTTTTATAAGATAAATTAATTCTTGAAATGATTTGCTATGAATCTTGCTTTGCAAATTATATAAATGTGTAGTGAATGGGAATATGGATGAGACTATGAAAGGCAAAATGGGGAAGTTAAGGACGTTCATATGTAAAATAAAAGCAAATTGTGCAAGACCTTGAGTAGATGTTTATAAATGGTTTTTAGCTATTTTTAAGTGCTGTTCCCAAGACTACTTCATTTTGAGTATATAAGATATAATTAAAAGTAAATTGCCTAAAAGAGAACAGGAGGAGAGTTATTTACTCAGGAGTATTCAAATACTTCTGCAAAACTCTTGGATGTTATTGTACCAGACTTCCAGTGATACTCTTAAAGCTTATGAAATATGCAATATGCAAAAAAAAAATATCCTTTCTACACAAAATGGTCAGTGGAGACTGCTAGGAGTGACATGTCATTTCATGGTGGTGTCAGCTTTGACTCTTTTCCAGATTGCCCTGCTGGGAGATGCTGACTGCTCTGTGTGATGCACTTTGTAGTTTTGAAAACAGTCTGTCAGAGAGGTGCTGTACAGAAAGTGGTGAGTTTACTCTCTTGATGGATGAGCTGGTTATTTCTTCCTTGTTCCTAGTCCTGGCTTGGGACTTAGGAGCTAAAAACTGATACATTCTGTGGCATTCATAAGGAGTGGGATGCATGGAGGGAAGTAAGAGATTTCAGGACATGCTGACATCCTAGATTTTATCTCTTTAGTCCAAAGTCCACTGGTACACACTGGGAATGTCCAGTGTCTGTGATCAGAGTTGTGGACAGAGGCTGACTGTGTGACCAATGTTTCTTGAACACAGTTTTGCAGGGGTGGGTGAAGTTTGGGTTGTTTTATTTTAACGTGTCAGGTGCCTCAGGGCAGCACTGGAAGTGAGGTGTTCCATTTTAGCAGCAGATGAAGCAGCAATAACACAGGCTCCTCTCTGTTCCCTCCACAGTGTGCCTGACTGCTCGGTGGGAGCAGCAGCAGTTCAGTGACCGTGCTAACTCAAACATGGGCCTCACGCTGACGTGTGAAATAATCCTGGTCCTAGTGGCAAAACCTGTTTAGCCAGGAGGATATGAAAACATTAGGTAATTTGCCAAGGTTCTGATAGCTTTGTTTTGTTCTGGGTTTTGGTGCTGTGTTTTGTTTTTAGAGTTTTCACACAGCTTTTATACTTTCCACAGAGGTACCTGAAAGAAATTTCTTAAGAGGAAGAAGTTTTCAATTTTTTCAAAAGGTACCTAAAGTGTATAAAACCATTTCATGTAGGCATGATATAAGTTCACTGTTATCACACAAGAACAAATATTGCAGAGATTTTTGCATGGTCTAGAAAAAAAGATCACTTAAGAGCAAAGGTGTGGCAATTTGGCCACTTAAATATCTGAACTGCTGTGGTTGGGGAAAGTCTGCCAAGTGGCAGAATACTGGGAGGAGAGGGGTGTTTTTTTCCTGTCATACAATAAGGCAGTTGGATTTTTCCTCAGCAGTTTATATCAGATTTGTGTCACTTGCCTAGAAGGCTGAGGCCATATCAAAGATATTCGGGAATTGCAACATAAAACTTGTTAGTTCTTTATTTATATAATCTGTATGTATGCCTATGGCATATAAATATAAATATAAAATTAGTAACTAGACTGGATTTTTCCCAAGGTAAATGACAAGTGCATTCCTGAAGAAAGGGGAACAAAAAGAGACAGCAGTCTCAATGCTGAGCTGTCCAGGCTCAAAGTGGAAAATGAGGAGCCCTGAGAGCTCACCTAAAACAAGGCAACTAGTCCAGTTACACCCCTTTTTTTTACTTGAAGAAATGCACGGCAGTGTGTTGACTGTGTGACCTGCCACGAAGTTATCATTTGACCTGGAAAGAAGGAAACCTCTTAAGCTCTTCCCTGGCTTAGTTCTGTTCTAAGCCCATGACTCCTGTATCCCAGATACATGCTCCCATCATCAGATTTGCTTAAGCTAGGGAGGTCATCTTTAATACGCCAGTTGAAAAGCAAAATAGTTTCTTGAATGTTGATTTCAATTGATGCTTAATCCGCAAGGTTTTACATTTCTGGACAGTGTTCATCTGGCTCGAGTGTCAAATCTCCTTGGCCCACTTTCATTTTTTGTTCTCATTCCTATAAACTGAAACCACTTCAGACTGATGGCTATGACAAGCTTGTTCGGTGGTGAAAAACTGAAGTTAGTGACCACGTTTCCAGCAAGGGAGGAGACTTGAAAGCAGGTTTTCTCAGAGCCAAGTGCTCCAACCAGCAGGTGTTTGTTTGTTTCACACGTGCAGCCAGTTCTCCAGCTGCTTTGTCCCAGGCCTTACACAAAACCCATATAATGTGGGAGGTATGCTTTCACTAGCAGTACCGGGAACAGTATGAAAATGCTGCTGGACATTGGAGCAGCATTGCTCTTTCAAGTGTGACTCTTGGCAGAAACTTAAGAGGCCACAGATTCAGGCACCACTGTGGTTAATGATTAGACTCAAGTTCCTCTGTAAATCTTGCCTTAAATCAAAACCCAGAGGAATTTGAAATACCTGACAGAGGGGACCTCAGTTACAGAGGCCCTTTTTGTGCTATTTTGCTCTGATTGAGTTTTGTGCTTTTAGATACATCAGATATCATTTCCTGTTTGAGACTATTCTGGTTTTTTCCATGTTAATAGAGAAATTCTTACTTGAAAGCAGTATCTCAGTTGTGTGGGAGAATGACTAAAAAATTTTAAGAAAGGAATAAATAACTCTCTTAGGAAGAGTATTTTTAATGCCTGAATGCTTTAGGCTTGAGGAAAGACAGCTGCATCATTTTGGACTTTGTGGACAGGTTCCAAGTGTGTGTATAATGGTCACACAGACTGACAATACAAGAATTATTAGCTTATATGTTCACATTAATAGTAAGGCAGGCATAATAATGACCAGCATTGAACTAGCTGTTACAGATCTGATGGAACAGGTCTATCAGATCAAGTTTTTGTATCAGCTACTGTTCCCCCAAAAGGATCATTATGACACTGATCTGTCTCTTGCACTCCACTAGCTCCACTAGCTTTAATGGGAAATCAGTGTGAATAAACTGGCTCAGATGAACTCTGCTTAATCTGATCTCATGATTTAACCAGGCATCTGGAAAAAAAAGGCTAATGTCACTTTGGCCAATGAATGAACATACATCTGGTTTTAAACACTAAGTTAATGAACAAGAATTATACAGAATCTTGTCTGAACTTTTGAAAAGGATATTTAACTTTGTCAACTATAAAACACTTTAAACCCCCACACTAAACTCATGCTTACTCTGTGTCAGCAAAATCTTAACATTACAGGACAGATTAGTCTTTCTTTAACTTTCTCACAAGGGTAGGTCAGCTGTATGGATATGGACACAGGTCAGAAAGAAGGTAAGGTCATAATTACTTACAATTTTTTTCACTGAACTATGAGCATTGTATTGTGCAAGGACAGCAGCAGGCAAATTTTATTTTCTCTGTAGTATACACATCTTCAGAAAACATCACTAAGGACCATTTTTTTGCATTCTGTGTTACTTTGCTTATAAGCTTCACTTGAACAAAAAGCTATCCTGCTCCTTAATTATGCTAGGTACCAGAAGTTTTGGTCAGAGACTATTCAGAGTCACAGTCTCACCTGTCAGTGCCTTTTTTTCTTTATCACTGGGACCTCCAGGCTTTCAAAATATGGCATAATCTGAAATGTCATTGTATCACAAAATCTCATTCACTCTTTTGAAAAGAGCCACTTGCAATCTAAATATGCTTGCTAAAAGAAACTAATTCTCATAATAGCTTTTCTTCAAAATTTTATTTTTCCTAAAGATGTTCACCTGTTTGCCAATGCCTAAATTTGCTTTTTCTTCTACATGTAAAAAATAAAAAGAAGAATACTACATAGAACTAATGTTATTAAATGCTCTACAGTTCCCTGGAAACACTTATAATCTGAAATTCTGAAAAACACCTTTCAAGTCAAAAGCAAGAACTGTATGTTTGCTCATAGGAACTCCAGTAGGATTTCAGTATATTACTCTTCAGAAAATAATAATAACAATAATGACAATAATTTTTCTCAGAAAAAAAAAATCTTAAGTGTACTCTTGTACAAAATTGTGATAGCTTTTATTAGTATTCCTCAGGGGGTAAAATTTACTCTGTGTGTGTGACTTAATTGAGTCTAGAGAAACCCCTCCAGCACACCATTAGACATAGATCATAACTGTAAACAGCATTACTGTTATAACAGACTAGCTTTTTAATATTAGTTTAATTGCATATCATGAGGTTTGCTTTGGTTCCTGAATAGGAACTCTCACAGATGCTTCTGTATTTTGGGCTTATCTACCTTAACGTGTCTGAAATTTAATTCTTCTGGTACAGTGATACCCCATACAAGATCCTTGGAATTTTGGGGCAAGGATGCATGGAAATGAGAGAAACAAAATCCTGATTCATTTAATCGTTTGTATCTATATGAAGCACATTTTTGTGCAGGAAGGGGGTAACAAGGGCAGGACCGAGAGCTTCAGCTCCACGCCGGACGCTGTAAAATGGAGTTCCAAAGCGGCAAGCGTAAGGTGAAAGCAGAGGGCCCCC
>VZRH01006929.1:296817-378672 GCA_013397555.1 Urocynchramus pylzowi | reverse complement strand
CACCTGCAGCCGGGCCCGGGCCCGAGCCCCGCTCAGCCGCGCCGCCGGCACGGAGGGAGGAGGGAAGGAGGGAGGCGCCGGGCTGGGCCGGGCACGGCTGCGGGAGCCCCGCTCGCCCTCGTTTAAAGGTGCCCTCCTTGGGCTGGCGGCCGAGCGCCGTGCGGCGGTGCCGTCGGAGCCCCGGGGTCACGCGTTGAATGGTTTGGCTCTGAAAGAAGAGCGAAGGTGGTAGAGGTGCCTGCGTGTGCCTGTTGCTCCAAGTACAGCTGGTTTTCCCTTCCGTTATGTGTCCAGGGAACAGCGGGTCATTACTCCTGCTGCAGCTTCCCCCCCCCGCCTCAGGTCACAGCTCCAGGAGTGCCCGTATGGCATTTCTGTGTTAAAGCACCAGCTGTGTATTCTGCCTTGCAGGTATGCCTTATGCCCCACCTCTGAATGCCTGGTTAATGCACAAGGGGCTTTCTCTGCTCCCAGAACTTGCCAGGGAAGGCAGACACGGGGGTTGGTTTCAGGCACTTGTGAATACTTAGGGAAAAGGACAGACCGTCTGTTTGTTCAGACTCTTGTCACAGAAGACCAAAATCATCATGCCACTGTGTGGGTTGGTGGTGGCCTGGTACACTTGGTACCATTTGCTTTTCTGGTTGTCACTCATCCAGAAGGGTTTAATAGACCTCAGTGAGGCCAGTGGTAAGGTCTGAGGACTGGGACACTTTTTAGTGAGGTATTGAATAGCTCCCATATGTGTAGGAGTCACTGAATAGACCTGAAAGAGGATACAGGTGGAGAGGGGAAGGTATGAGGACAAATGCGTAGAATTATCTAATCAGAAAGCAAATTAAGAACAAAAGGAAGTACTTTCCCACAAATAATAAAACTCATTGCCTCGGGATGAAGACAGTATAATTGGGTTCAAAAAGGATTTATTCAAATGTATGGAAAAAAGATTCATTGTTATTGCTTGGATTCTGTCTCTGTCTCCTCAGGAAATCTCAAAACAGCTGATTGGTTTCTAGAGCTTGCAGAATAAAAGATCATTCTACAGAAGTACTTTCTTTGTGTACTCCATTCTAAACATCAAAGCTAGCTGCTTCAGAATAATTTTGTATTTCAAAAAGTTTTTTTTCTTCCTTCAAAAGCAGAAACAAAAAAACCCCAGGCTAGTGGTAAAACACAGTCTGACAGTATTAAAGCAGTGCAAATACAATAGTTTCAAATCGTACTCAGTAACATTTGCACTGGTGGTGTCCAACACAGATACTTTGGATGGAGTGAGACCTTGAGGCTAAATGACTTCAGCACAAGAATAGTGGTTGCAAGAACAATGTAATTACAACCAGTACATCAGCTTTGAATAAGTGGCTGAACAGTACATTATGGCCTTTAGGTACATAAATCACATAATTCATCAATTGAATAAGAGTTGCCATAACTCTAGTGTTGGAATGCTAGATTATGTGTGTGACTTTTAAATTTTTTTACTGGTTCAGAAATATTTAAGAATTAACTTTCATTTGTAGAAGTGGTGTCTAATTTAGTTCATCTGTTTATTTTGAATAAAAAAACAAATACAAATGAATGGATAAAAACCGAATCAGTAATTTTGTAACCCGCTGTTGCAAACTGCTACAAACAGGTAAAGAGCAGCAGTTAATGTCTTGCTCTGCTGGACACGAAGTTGATGGTTTATTTGCAATGTATGAATTGTTTTGAAGATGGGCAAGGTGTGTGCTGTGTTTGGAGGATCCCGTGGGATAGGCAGAGCTGTGGCAGAGCTGCTGGCGCAGAAGGGCTGCCGCCTGGCCGTCATTGCCAGGAATGGGGACGTGGCCCAGAGCACTGCCCGGAGCCTCGGTGGTACGTATGGGTTTGACAGCAAGCCCTTAAAAACCCCTCCTTGTTTAACTAGATGGAAAGGAAAATAAAGGCTGAGAAATGTTAAAAAACTGCTGTATTGGTACAATTCTGTTTTCACAATAGTTGTTGAGAAAGTAGATTGCCTTTTCTATCTGCATGATGGGAATTTTAAGGTGAAAGGAATTGTTTGGGGTCACAGCAGAGGTGGAGTCAATTGAGTCATCCTCAGCTCCTGAGCAAGCCAGAACTGAGACCAATCTGCTCACGCTGAACTTCTGACTCCAAAAGGCAAAAAATAGAAACCAAGGAATTGTCACGTAACTGATGAATACAATACTTGAAAATCGTCTGTATTCAATTGCCTGGGGATTAAATAGGTTCCTTAAATTATAACTAGTTCAACATCTGTTTTGCAACTGAGCTGATACATTCTGAAGAAGGTTTATGAATGAAATACAGCTTTTATTGTGACACTATATATATTTCAATACAGCAGGACATCTTGCACTTAGCTGTGATGTATCCAATGAAAAAGAAGTCCAAAAGGCTTTTGAGGAGATGCAGAGGAATTTGGGTCCTGTTAACTACTTGGTTAATGCAGCTGGGATCAACAGGTTGGTTACTCCTTACAAGACTATAGGTAATTCTTAATACAGATGGAGGCAGCCCACTGTAAGGTGCTCTGGCCCTTTGTGCTTGGTAAGAGTGTTGTAATGAGCACATCTGAAAACAATATGAAGTGCTTGCCAATATTTTGTTCCTGATGGCAGTAAAATGCTAACAGGTGATACAGCTTTCACTGTAGTTTCTGCATTCTGAGTTTGACTTCCCCCTCTATTCTTTCTTCCACTTTTTCCCCCAGAATGGCCCAAAACAGTGCTTGATACCACTCTGCAAAGGAGGCTCTGTGTCCAGAAGCATGGCTAACTTGTTTTTTGCTATGTGGAGTTCTTGCAGCCTTGTCATTTTGAGTGCTGGAATGTATGGAACCGCTTACACCCCCATTAATATTCTGTCCAACAGTCTTTTTTTTAATGAGTAAACATGATCAAGGGGCTGTTCAGTGAATTCTTTGGGTATTTTTGGTTTGTTTGTCAGGGATGGTTTGCTACTGAGAACCAAGACTGAAGATATGATGGCCCAGATTCACACTAACCTTTTGGGAACAATGTTGACATGCAAGGCTGCTGTAAAGGTCATGATTCAACAGCAGGGAGGTGCTATTGTCAATATAGGTAAGTTGCTTGTGTAAGCCAGTGGAGTTCTGTGTACTAGTCTTCTAGAAATGTTTAGCAGGTGTAACATATTACTTTGCTTGTTGCAATTTACTTGTTTTCCTTTTCCTTGTATCTAGACATTCAATATATTTAGCCTTTCTTTATGAATGCTTATTCTTTTGTGTAATTTCAGCAACTTCTAGATAGCTTTTTTTTCAGTAATAAACACCTCAGAGTTTATATTTTATTGAAAAAAGAAATTTTGCTATTCTTAACCAATTCTTTCAATATCTATGTGTACCAGCTGCTTGCAGTTAACTAAGAATTTATAGGTTCAGTCAGTTTATTTCTTTCTTTATTTAATCTGGGCAAGGATACTTTTTTTTTTAGAAAACTCTTAATTTTACTCTCCTGGTGCCTGTCAGCCAACATAGATAGATGAATTGTACAAAAATCCTAGCTAACTGGGAGATTTGCTTATCCTTGCAGGCTAAGGTGCATAAAGTCATGCATATTTTACTCTTTTCTTGTGATCTCATTTTTCATTCCAAGTTTAAAACTAAAATGATAAATGATAGTACAATGTTTCAAGTTACCCATTTAACCTTCTCTTTGATGTTTTTTTATTTTAGGGAGTATTGTAGGACTTAAAGGCAACTCTGGTCAAAGTGTGTATAGTGCTACCAAAGCAGGATTAGTTGGATTTTCACGCTCTCTTGCTAAAGAAGTAGCAAAAAAGCAAATTCGAGTCAACGTTGTTGCTCCAGGTCAGTTTGTGAGGAATTCCTGCATCCTTGACTGTTGCAATTCATTAAAACTGTGAATATTTCTTGTACTCTGAAAGTAACTTAAGACTAATTTCTATTATTTTCTTCAGCTTTGTAAGTAAATATTTTAAATATATTTTGTTTTTTTGAAGTATAGTCCATTTTTTCAGAAAACCTTCAGTCTTTTTAAGAGAACACTGAGAAATTTGGAAGAGTGTACCTATTCCTCTATCCATTATTACATACTGAATGTAGTTTTTTTTTTCTTTGATCCTTCTTCAAAACCTGCTGTCTTTGCAGATGGAAGGATTAGATCCAATTAGAGACAGAGAGCTACCCTTGTCTCCAGCCAGAGAATGCTTGTTTGTTTTTAGGGAAGCCATGAGAAAGCTGTCATAAAAGCACCCTGTCTCCCTGTAGTAAAAGGAGGGAGTCCTGAAAGTTGTTTCTGTGAGTAAAGGCTGTGATTTAGTAAGATGATCTAGTTCAAGCAAACTGCCACCCTTAAGGCAAAATCCCTTCTGTATTTTCTGAATTTTTCCACTCAAAACTGTGTACACTGCTGCTCACCTTCTGCTACCTCTGATGCCTTTCAGAATTCTACGTGAACCTGTTCAGCTTGTGAACTAGGCAGGAAAAATACTTTTATTCTTTAGTGAGTTGAGCAGCTCATCCACAGCCATCATAAAGGGGCAGAGTATTACAGTAGAAAGCAAAAGGGAGGCTTTCCCTTCTTGATGGCAGCTAGATAGCAGGTAAGATCAGCTCTTTATAAAGCTGCAGCTTGTGTGTAGAGTTGTGCAGCAGTGGGAAAGCCAAATCTCACATAATGGAAAATTGCAAAAAAAGATCCTTCAAAAATGTCAAGAAATATTCTTCAAATGAGTGCTCTAATAGAAACTATTCAAGCACTGCCATAAGTTCTAAAATAGAATGCAAACACTTTAAAATCTGAGAGGGTTTCTTGCCAGACATTTTGTGCTTGTATTTCAATTGAGAACGTTTTGGTGGAATGAGTATATTTTGTCTTTCAGAAAAGTGATACTAAATATAGTTTTTGGGTTGAATTTTAGTTACCCTTTCTTGTTTGGTTTTGTTTGGGTTTTTTAAATGGACTTCTATAGATCTCTGCATTTTGATTATTGCATTACTGCTTCCAAAAATGAAAGGTATTTTATTGGTTAGATGAAAAAGTGGTTTTAGCCATCAAATGATGTGGACAGCTGTGGGAGACTTTGAAGAATGGTAGCTGGTGCTGAATGCTGGTAATAGATTTCATTTTGTAAGATTCAGTGGGAAATCCACTAGTAAATTTAGTCGAAAGTTAGGTAACTCTTCATATATCTTTCCACTCTTAGGCTTTATTCACACAGAGATGACAGCTCATTTGGAAGAAGATCAGTTGAAGAAAGCAATTCTCCTTGGAAGATTTGGAGAGCCTCATGAAGTTGCACAAGCTGTTGTCTTTCTTCTAGAATCCCCATATATTACAGGGAGTGTTCTGGTTGTAGATGGAGGCTTGCAGCTTATGACCTAAGTACCACCTTGAATAAATGACTGCTTTAATGTCATGATGGTAATATATAAATATATGCTAAATAAAGGGAGAGGGCTGGAAATCGTTTGAAGATTGATGTACATAATTGACTTGGTCTTATTTAGGCAGAGGAGAAATTCAGCAGCAGTGAAGTGCAGCATGTGTGTTTAGCTGCCTGAAAGAGTCTGTTTGGTATTACAAAGTCTGTGTATGAAACAATTTGAAAAAGATCTGGTTTTGATATGGTGATAGCTTTAATAATGTGCTGATACGTTTTTGAAGCACTGTATTTTTATAAAGTCCTGTTTGCTAATTTGGGATAGAATGAGATTTTGTTTGAATTATCATGTTACACAAAGGTTAATAAAGTGCAGAGACATGTTCATTGGGTGGCAGGTATGATTGCATCAAGTTTTTCAAGTAGGGCAAAGATTGTGAACTGCATAGTTTTGCATTCTTATCAGTTAGTCCCTACAAAGTAGCAAGGAGTTTCCTTTGAGCTTTGTTTGTTTGTACCTAACACTACAAAGCTAGGAACTTCTAGATCTTCAGCATGCCTGAATTGCCTTTAGAAGCTTTAATTATATGCAATGTGTTTTTATAAAGACAAAGCCTACTCAGTTCCATTCCTGAATGTATGTACAGCACTCACTCAACCCAGTGGCTCTTGCATGTGCCCATTGAAGGATTGCCTCAGCACTGGAGCTGCTAATCCTGTCATATTCTCAGCTTGAGCTGCACATGCCCTGCTGAACACTACAGCTGCAGACCTTGCTCTGTAAGACAGTTTGCAAGGACTCAGTAGATGTTTAGAGCATGTATCACTTCCAGAGCACGAGGTCAAGGTGTTTTGTTCTGTATCTTCATGAACACTCAGTTCAGCTGTTAAGTTGATAGTCCCTCATATGTATGTATAGTCAATAAAATGGCCATTTATTTTATTCAAAGCAACTTTTGAAGCAGAGTAATTATTCTGCTGTAAATGATTCTGAGTGTTCCTGTCTTGATGAAAACTTACCAAATGTTTGACCTCAGGCTTTTCTATTGAGCTCCAGTAATTTTTGATAATTGATGTTTTTATTATCTCTGAAGAAAACTATGAATGTGGTTCAGGACCTTCACTTCTTAGCTCTGGTGTTCATTGCATCATGATCCAGATGTTGATTCAGCTTTTGAAATTACTTCCCATCTTGGCACACACCACAATACAGAAAGAAGAGATCTGGCTGATGATAACTGAGTATTTAAAGTTGGAGATTTTCTTCATTTGTGCAGCTGAGAAATTTTGTCTTTGTGCCAGAAAACAATACATGTCCAAGCTTCTTGCAGGTATGTATTGAGAAGAAATACAAGGAGTACTTGTATGATCAGGGGATTTTACAGTTGGTTGTGCTACTCACTTTGGAATATAAAATACCACTAGAAGTAATCCTTCCAGGAGTCCTTATCTTCCTGTTATCGCTCTTATGTGTCATATGTGTCCTTGCACCAAAAATATAATTGCTAATTATGTTTTTCCTTGATAGAAGGAGTTGGCCAGAGATTATGTGAATTTTTTTCAAGGGCACTGAAGGTGAGAAAGGACAGCTGGTACATTTTCACTAGTCAAGTAGGAATATGTCAGTGACTTGGCTGCTGCCCATACCCGTCCTTGGTATTTTACAAACAAACCCTGTGTGACTTTCCTTGAGCAAAAGCCAAACCTAAGAAACTAGAAATAATTCTCTTTTAGTAAGTTCTGACCCAAATTATTATTATCCTTCTTTTTTTGGTTGATTTTTTTTTTTTTTTTGGGTCAGGGAGCTGGTAAATAAGTTATTAGCAATGGAATTTTTAGTTTACGTTTGCAATTAAAACCTGAAATAAAGAAGAATCTCGGCATGCCACAGAGTAATTTCTTTTAAAAGTTCCAGTACATACTATGTTTTTATTATTGCTGTTGCCATAGGGTCAGACTGAAGTGTTGGTATCTTTAAATCATACTTCTAAAAAGCTTTTCCCCCCTTTTCTTTGAACTGTTAAATTAGAACTGAAAACTGGTTAACATAAACCTGTTTCTGTCTGGCCTGGTGTGATGTCTCGGACAGGGGAAGCAGGGAATGTGCAGGGTGGGTAACAGATCAGGTGTGTGTCTCCTTAGAAGAGTCTGGTACCTCTAGCAGTTTGTGACTGGGATATTTGAACCCACCAATGGGTAGCTGTGGTTGAGGCCTGCAGGCATTAAAAACAGCCCTCAGGTGCTCTCTCTGTTTTGCTTTTGAATTTGTAGACCTCTATCTTACCCTGCCTGCCTTAGTTATTTCTGTTTCATGAACACTCTGAAGAGTCTTTCATGAATGTACTGAAGAGTCATATTTCTTTTAATTGCTTGTTGCTGGAGAGCTCTTTTTTATCTTAAATTGTCTTTGTTGAACTTTGCTTTACTTTTCCAGTTTCTCAAGGAAGGATCACCAGGTAGAATTTTTTGCGGAATTCACTGTGGATCTATTTTAAAAGGTTAAATTGTTTTATGTTTTGTTTTATATTGTTTTCAAAAATGATGCCTAGGTGTTTTGCTTTTTCCTAACCTTTGCACTTATATTTTCAGAACAATAATTCAGTCCCAAATAATTAACGGTCATCTTGGAGTTCATTTCCATGTATAAGTACAAAAGTCTGAATTTTTGTATTTTTTTCAGCATGAATTGTTCTCAAATATCTACAGTGAGTTTGGTTTGCTGGTTTTAACACCTATTTCCTCAGTGAAATGGTTCTGCAATTTTTTAATTCCTTAGTCCCTTTGTTACTTTGACTAACTTGGAATGTTACTGGAATACACTGTGGCATTCAGAAACTGCTGTCTCAGAGCCCTTAGAAACAGGTTGTACTCTGCCTGCCCCAGCAGAGGAACTCGGGTGTTTTATTGGCACTGCACATCCTTAGGGGAGAACAACTGCTGATTCATACCCTTTGTCTTCTATCTTTAAACAGGGTACTGATATGACAACTTCTTTTGGCAGCACAGCATCTTTAATAGTTTTTGGCAAGGGAATGTGTCAGGTGCCTTTTAGAATATCAAGTATGCACCATTATTAGATCTCCATACTCTCATCTCTTTTAAGTTCTTCTTTAGAAGAACTCTAAAATGTTTATCAAACATTACTTTCCTTTGCAAAAGCTACTCTGTGTGTTTATCCTGTTGTTTTCTTGGCTTTAGAACAATTTCTGGAACTTTGCTGTGTGCAGTAGAATACATTTAGGCTTTAACTCCCTGGATCCCTCTGGAATCTCTTCTTAAAAAACAAGTGGTCCTTCCACCCCCTAAAATCACAAGAACTTGCTGTCACGTTTGCCAGCTTCTGGTCACTTGAGGCAGGTTTCACCCAGAAGTTTCACACTGCAGTTACTTGGTTTCTTTTAGAATTGGGAGGTGAAAGCCCTCATCTTTCTCCATTTGTCACTCTTTCCTCTGTAGCCTCTCACGATGTTTTGCTCTGAGTAGAACCTTCAACATTGCCTGTAAAGGTTCTCCTTCAGTTCCTGCATGGTGCCACAAACTGATCATAGGGATTTGTTCAGAGGCTGGGGATTTTTTTCCTCAGTGGGTTTTCCTTCCCTGAGCACTTTGCTTTTTACTTTGATCATCTGCTTGCCTTCTTCAGACACAGTTCCTGTTCCTGAGGTGCCAGCGCACTTTTGCAGATTATTCTCTGAACTCTGATCTGGCTGTAAATGTTACATTCAGTGATTGATTCCATTTGACTCTTAAAGATAGATTGCTGGTTTTAAAAAGGTTGATGTTTAAATGCTAGGAGCTGCCCCCTCTCCTCAAAAATAAGTTTAATTTGATGTGTGTATTTAAAATCATTGTACTGAAGTTCAGTACATTCAATCTTAGTGTTGTCATTGGGCTGCTTCTTAATTTTGACTTGTCTTTCTTGGCTTCATTTTAATATTTTTTTTATTATATGTTGTTTCTTTTTTATGAAAGTCTGTGGTAGTGGAGTTCTGTCTTTATTAATAAACTTGGTCAATAGAAATAAAAGTGAAATAAATGCAGAAATAAAAGTCACCATTAAAAAAAAAAAAATCACTATTTGAAAGTAGCATTTTGGCTCAGGCCATGTACAGTTGGGGTGACTGCAGCCAGAGTTGGGTGGCCCTGATCAGTTGCATGAGAAGGAATATATTAAAAAAGTGATCTTGGCCTCTTCAGTGTGACATTTATCCAACACACTCATGACTGCTGTCTGTCATCACAGTTACCTTGCTGGCCTTAGATGTCTCAGATGTCATAGCTATGGCTATACATATCCATCTTAATGGGGTGAGTGCCAGTATCATCTAATAACAGAGTTTACCTTGCTAGGTGTGGAAATTCAGTCCGTGTTTGATTGGATGAGTTAATATCTTGATATTTATTTCTATGACTCTTCTATATATTTTGTATCAATATCTTACTTTTTTATCTTACTTCCATCATATTTCTGGTATGTCTGTTTTGTTACTGTCCTTGATTAAAAGCAGACATTTGGGCTTTACATCTTGTGCTGCTGGCATTTATGCCAAGCTGTATAAATGTTTAGGGTTTTTTGAATATGGGTGTTTGTGAGTCAGACTACACTTGACTGACAATGATTACTCAATTGAATTTTGAAAACTTCAGTCCACTGTAGTATTAGATATAGTTTCTATGATTCCATTCCTAATGGAAATGAGAGAATGTGCCCTTATCCATCTTCACTTGTTATGTTGCTTAAAACTCTCCTACAATCTCTTAAATACCAGCATCTTTTTGCCTTTTTTTTCCTCTTTAAGAATAGAGTATTTTATGGATGCCCACTACTCCATGTTTCTGCAGTTTCTAAAGAATCTGTAGTCCTCTTCCTACAACTGTTTTTTCAGGTATGCATTGAAACTTCATCTCATCCACCTAGTTCTGGGAGCATTTAAAGAAGGCTGCAGTGTAAGTCTAGTCTTTAACATACTCTGTGTTTTATTCCACATCTTTTCTCCTGCCCCACCCCAAGTCACTGGTTTGTATATGGCCTTTCACTACCACTACAACATTTCTAAAGAGACCATCAAGGCAGGTTTTGAGGGTGGCTGCTTTTGCAGCTGTCATTTAATTCAGTCCTCTTACACAGCAACCCTCTTTCTGACTCACCCATAATGATTGCTTTGAGTTTTTACTCAGCTGGGTTCCTGCTTCAGAGAGGATATCCTTGCTAAAAGAAGGTTGTATACTGCAGTATTTACTCATTTCTGTGACCTGCCTTGTCACTGCCAAGTTAGGAAACCTAAAATTGTTCTTCTGTTGGCTTTTAGTTTGATTCAGTTCAAAGTTCATAGGTAGTGTGATTTGCATGTTCTGGGGTTTAGTTGAAGCACATTGTAGACCTGGAAAGTTAATGGGTTTGCATGTCTTCTCTGCATTTTTCTAGTGTTTGGGAAGATGTTGGATTACTCTTGTTCATCTTTTGTCCTAGGTAGGTCATTGGAGCCTTACTTCAGCTTATCTCTTAAATATGTTTGTAACTTAGAATTTGCTGTAGTGATCTCTCTGTCTAACACACAAACAGTCCTTTCTTGCTCTTGAGGCATCTGTTGCAATTGATGGGCTGGATGGGCTCTGAGCAACCTGGTCTAGTGGGAGGTGTCCCTGCCCATGGCAGAGGGCTTGGAACTAGATAATATTTAGGGTTCCTTCCAACCCAAGCCATCTGTGATTCTGTGATTATTGTCAGTAAAAGTTTGTAGCAGGACACATAAAATGTTCATGAGGTGGTTTTGGTTTGGGATTTTTAAAAAATATTGCAGCTGTAAAGAGGAGCTCTAGTGGGGAGCAGCTTTTGCAGACTGTGGTAACAGAAGTATATAATGTTGGCTGAGTTGGTGCATGCTGAGTGAGTTAGGGTTGTATCCCATGAAGAAATTTCACTGTGGCCTCCTGAGGGCAGTCTATCCTAAGGCATTATTGTATTGGTAATGACTTGGTGAGTAAACCTGGATTGTTTTAGGGAAGTGGAGTTGCCTGTGTAGATGCAAAGCTGATGGCTGGCATCCCTGTTAGTGGTTTTGTAAAATCCTGTTCCATATATCCTGAGCTGCTGGGGATTGTAAGGCATGACTTTTAAATATGGAAAGGGTTTCATACTGAGATCAGTGAAATTTGGATAGAAAGTGGATATCTGAACCCCAGCCTGTAAAATCTCTTCGTTATATTCTTACCTACAGTTAAAACTTATATTGTAATGATTATTTATTGCTGTAAGACAAATTTTCAAACTTTGATGTGTTGCACACTGTGAGGTTGTATTACATGACCCTGAAATATATATTACCTGTTACAATTATGTGACTTTTTTTTTTTTTGGTAGACCAGTGTAGTTCATTTAAGTAAAGCAAATGAAAAATGAACTCTTCAAGGCCATGTGCACCCACTTGATTCAGTTAATCAGTGTTTGAAAAGACAGGTCAAGTGTAGTTGTGGAGAGAAGTCGTTGGGTGTGCTTAGTGCCTGAAGAAGTAAGAACTCTGCTAAGTCCCAAGTTATATTTGATTTTCACACACACATTGTGTTCAATTTCAGATCATATGCTAAAGGCTTCTTTTTGCTGTGGATACATCTGTTAGTAAAAAAATGCTACCTGTACCTTGCCAAGACATCTTTGGATCAGCATTATAATCACCACTGGTCTGGTATTTTTATGGTTTTATTTTTATGTTAACAGCTCATATAACATATGGGATATGTTTAGTTCATTGTACGTAACAAAACTGCCAGTTTGAATATGTTGGTACCAAATGCAGTGAGACAACACCCAAGTAAAAGCCACCAAAGCTTCCTTGGTATCATTACACACACATTAGGGCAGTGTCAGTGGGAGCCTGGGGGGCAGATGTCACTGAACAAATGGAGTTGTGTGGATGTTCCTCAGCATTTCCCAGGCTGCTGGCTGATGGTACTGAGGTGCCTTTGCATGTGTAGTGTGTTGATGGGTTTGAAATCGCTGCATGATTTTGAAGTTTGTTTAAGAATAACTGCAAAGTGATTATAATGGTATTGCTGAAGCTTGTTAGTGAAGCAGTTTGATGTTTTGTGAATTCTAACTTGCAGATCTCCCAGCTCGGTATTTTTAATGCTGAATGCACTAAACTGCATGTTCCAGCTCTGTGCTGGAGGCTGTATTGTCAACACCTGGATGCTGATGACCTGTTAAAGCTCTCAGTTGCAGTGTTTTAATTCTGATCCTCTCAATATTACCTTTTATCCTAGTTTTTCAGATAGTTGATAAATTTCTACTGCAAACTTCCTGCAACTTCAGAGAAAAGAAGAATATAGTAATTTCTTGTGTTTTCTTTCAATGTCCTTTAGTGTGCATGTATGATTTTTGATGGTGAGATGTCCCTGCCAGCAGCAGACTGGAACTGCATCTATTCTTTGCAGGCTCTTGTAGCTCTGTTGTTGGAATGCATATATATAGAACAGAGAGCAGCTGTAATTTTGTAGTTCACCATAATTTTCAGGATGCCAACATGGGAGAGGTCCTTAATTTGCAATAGATTACAGATGTGGTTTCTGTTGTATAGACAGTCTTATCTTATTTCCAGCACCTTTTGCAGTAGCTCAGAAAGGTCCTGTTTGGCAGTCTGGGTTTTGTAGCCTCAGTTCTTTACAAATACTCCGTGATGTCTGGGCCAAGAGTTGTCCAAAAAAGCTTGACAATGTTTCCCTGAAACTGTGTTGTTAAACACACAGGAGAAAAGCCCTACCATAATCCATTGGGTGTGATGAGATTTGTAGAGCTCCTTCTGTAAGTGTTGTAATCATTCTGTGCAATGGCCATTTACTGTAACTTTGTTCTGCTTTCTTGTTCTGCAGCTGTTTCTGGACCATTTATGCTACTACAGAACTAGAAAGTGATAGCAGTTACAAGACTTGGCCAGTCCCCAGGGTTACCTGTTACACTGCAGTTGTTTTAAAAAGCACAAAATTTCTCCTTCTAGGTGGTGTTGAACTGGAGTTCATCTCCATCTGTGTGGCTGCTGAAATCATTGCTGTACAGGTACTGCTGCTCATTGTCTGGCTTTTTTGCTCTAGATGTGACTGAGCATTATGTTCCAAACACATTTTTAGTAGAGATGCAGTGCAGTATTAGATAATTTTGTTTTAATCACTTCTGTTAAAGAATGCAAAATGGCTTAATTTTGAGTTAGAGTTGCAAGCTTTAAGACAAGTCAAAGAATACTGTGTGCTGTCTGGAATACATTGTAAATTCCTCGGGGCAGGAACTGTGTTTCCATCTGCCTGATGTGTTTCACGTGCTCATATTTCTGTTCAAACAGAAAATCTGTGCAGAGGGAAGGCTGTTTCTTTTAGTTCAGGAGAATGAGATAAATGTCAGTAAATTCTGCTTCTTGCATGTACATTTGAATGGTGAGGGAGTAAATTAGCCAACATGCATAATCCAAGCAGGCAATTCTAGTCCATGCATGAATTTATCTATAGTGCACAGTGTGGGTTTGGGAGCTGGGTCATGCAGTCAGAGCATGCAGCTCACCCCCTCAGCATCATGGCATGTTGGATAATGTGAGCTCATGAAGTACTTACATATGAAATCTGTTTGGGCTACTTGCAGAGGTGAGGATCTAGCAGTCCAGATGTGGAGGATCAAGGCATTTCTTAGCATACACCCTAAATGAATTAAAATAGACCTTGAAAGTGCTGATACAGAAGAAAAAACCAATGATTTATAAGCTGGGGTTTCAAGTTGGACTGGTTTTGATCCCCAACTGCCAGTTAACTGTGATGGAAGCAAATTGTGCTTATTAACTAAGGCTGCTGTTGCCTTAAAGCTGTAGGACAAAGGCACTGTGTGCTAAGGTACACCACCAGCTGGAACAGCCTTCACGCATCTGGAATTTTGCACCTCACTGTTGGTATTCTTGACAGAAGTTTCTGTTGTCATCCTGATTGTTGTTGCATTGCCTCTGATTGCTATGAATATACTTGGAGTGGTCAGCTTCCTAAATAATTTGAAATCTTCCCATACCTAAACTGAAAGTCTTGCAAAAAGTCAAGACTCGTTTTTGTAGTCTTAAAAAATGACAAAAGTACACTCTCAGGTCATACTATCTATCTTTGGACTATGTGAAAGGAGATTAAACTTCTGTAAGTTACTTTGATGCTTCCAAGAATTTTTGCTTTCTGGCTTGAGCAGTTAACTTGCTTATGCCACGCTTCTATCTCTGACTTTGTAGGCCCAAACAGTCCTGGTAGCTAAGTAACAGCACAGCTGAATGTTTTCATAAAAACAATGTTGCTGCTTAGAGATGTGATTTACTACTTAAGTGTGTCTGTACATATATACAGAGGCAAAAAGTGATGATGACCTCATCTTCAACAAGTCTGAGTTTTTTAGTCAAGCCAAAGCCAAAGGTAGTGTGAGCAGACACAACTCCAGTGCCTTCAGCTGCAGTATCACCATTCATGTCAGTGCTCACTTAATTGCTGGCATAAGCCTGTTCGTAGTGATCAATGCTTGAAATGTAAACCCAAAAGAAAAAATGGATAATGTTGCATCTTTCCTGGTATCTTCACATTGAAAAAAGGAGGAACTAGTTAATAGTCAGGATTTTGTAAATAAATCTGAAAAATCAAAAAATTTTTGTAAATAAATCTTTTTTTTTAATTTAGATATTGTCTTGTTATTAGGTTCTTAAATGAATTTACCAGTGCTCAGACCATGTCTTTTGCTTAGAATCAGTTGTAAGTGATGACATATTGCAATTATTAGAAATACAAAACAGACCTGCATATTTTCTAGCCTATTAAAAAAAAAGTATCTTCCACTTCTTTTATTTGGCAAAAGTTTCTCAGAATTTATGAGTAATGTTCCTCTGTTCTGTTCAAACAGACTCCAGGTCGCAAGCAGACTATTCTGATAAATTCTAGTAGTTTTTAGATGCTGCATATAGGCCTCATTTAATCTGTATTCATAATATTTAAAATTTCCAAATCTTACACTTGAATGCTTGTATCAAAACAGTTATTAATCTTTACCAGAAGGAAAACTTTCTATTTGTGTAATATTTATTGATGCTAAACCCACATTATATCAGCACAACAGTCCAAAGTAATGATAATACATTTTTATAAATACAAATAAAAAGTGGCAAAATAATGCTAGTGAAGCTAAACAAAAAAGTAAATTAGCATGTCACAGTTGAGGAAAATTTGGCAAAAGATATGACATACTTCTAGAATAAAATCAGATTATTCCCACCTGACAGACTGACGTTAATCTATTACTAGATTACTAGTAATATCCATCCCCATTACTAGTCATATCCTGCACCAGAATAGTACTACCTTGTGTGCTAAAGTTTATTAGTCACTAAAAAACAAAACAAACTTTGTGTACTTACAAAGCAATACACGTATAGCAGTAATGCAATATATGGTGTACACAATTACAAAATTAAAAAAAAAAACAAAAAAACAACAAACAAACCCCTAAGTACAGGACTTCTGAATAAATGAACTGAGATAAAAGATTTCAACACTTTTATTATAAATAATGAAAGATACCATATATGTGCTTCATATAAGGAATACAGTGTTTTCCTTTCCTAGCAAAGTATCGTAGCTCGTACCATCAAACACTCATTTTCCTTGTCAGGCCTAGAAATTTTTCCATCCATTCTCCCTCCCTCCCATTCAACTGAAATTCATTTGGTTCTAATTTAAAACTATCTAGTCAGGTGTGACTTAAGTGGGTCTCCACTTCCAAGTAGATTTGCCTTGCATTCTGTAAGTAGCCTTTAGGCTTTTCACCTATGGTGCACAGACTCTACCCCTCAAAAGCGTTGACATTTGCCTGCAGTAAGGAGAAGAAAAAAATAAAATCTACCAGAGACATGTTAAGAAGAAAAAACATAAAGCAAATTAGATTTTTTGCTTATCTTCATTTTCTACTTCCTCAGATTTGCAAACCTCTCACCTGTGGTGTATACTTGTCATTTAAGTCCGTATTGTAGTTTCAATCCATTTTTCACTTACTATACATTTCTGAAATCCTCATACATATTACACAAGCTTTAAACAGTCAAACATTCCGTACATACACTCCCTAGTTTTCAGCTCACCTTAGAATTTCAGAATCTTGAATGGGAGTATTACAAGGTTACACACTGCTGTCTGGAAATCCAGAGAGCTTCAACCTCTTGCCCAGTCCCCCTCCCACCCCTTGCAGTAACTCACTGCAGTGGTTCATACTATCAGCAATTTTTCCTATCTAGTTACCAATGTGTAATCTGGAGTAGATTGTTACTATGTGTCAACTCTTCTTTGTTCTCCTGCAAAAGTAAAATTACTTCTGCTTAGACTGCCATTGCTATATGTTTGTAAATAAGCCTCTTCCAAGCTGGCAAAAAGGAAACCCACAAATGAATTGAAAATTAGGGTGTTGATGTCCATACTAACAGCATTGAAAGAAAGATTTTTTTTTTCATTGTTGAATAGAAAGCAGTTTGCAGAGATACAGCATTTGCTTACGTTTCTTTTCCTTGTCCCTTCCTGTTTCATTCTTATAGTATTGCACTTGTTCATCGTAGCTGTCAGAATGTGTGTAGCCATTTTAGAATTGTTGATAACCCTTGAAGAAAACATCTTGCACCATTAAGACTGTGTAGGATCTACTTACTGCTTGCAAAGGTATGTGGTGAAAAATCTTTCTCTCTGATGCATTTTGGCCTCTATGAAAAGGGTTATGAAGCAACATAGGTTAAGGAACCGGTGAATGTGATTTGTTGTGCAATGTGTACATTTCTATTAATAATCTATCTATTCTTCTAATTTGGTATAATGAATAAGGAATATATGGTTACTGTGTTTGTTGTTTATCTTTTGTACATGAAGGTGTCTGCCCTTGCATAAAGTGACATAGGAGTATCATTGGTCAAGGCAATGGCTTTCAGTGTTTCTGCTTTGAAAGAAAATGATGGAAGTGGCAGTTGAATCTACAGATCATCGCTCTCTACCAGGCCAGGCTGCATTGTCAGGTGCACTGGGTTTGCTTCTGGCTGGAAAGCTGCTTTGATGTCTAGTCCTTGGTCACAGAGAGCAGCGTATCGGCTGGCTGAGGGCCGCACCTTCTTTGGCTTGGTCTGCTGAGGGGGTTGTTGCCACTGAGCTGTAGATTAAAAAGGAAAGAACAAGTGTTAGCCTTCCTGAGCAGTGCACCTAAGTGTGCCAGATGCTCAGTCAACCCTTTGTGAAGGAGACAGTAATTTCTGAGAAGCAGAAAACCATTATATTAAAAGTAAATTTGTTTGATTTCTTTGCATTGTTGTTTTTTGGGTTTTTTCTCAGCACCTCGTTTCACCTTCCAATGTAGTAAGTAAATACAACAGTCTGTGTTACTTTTTGGCATTGTTTTCTACATTTCCTTGTGCCACTGAGAAGGGTGACAGCAAGGAGGTTGTTTCTGGGCACTCCTATTATAGTAACAGGCCTGTTCTAGGGTGAGTTGTTGCATATAAAAGGAAATTATCTGCTTGCCATTGCCACCCCTTGTACACCTAAGTATGCTGAGCCAAATCTCTTATTTACAATTCCCACTTCCAGCACCACCCCAGAAACCATCCTATATCAGTCTCTCCCCTTCCCCCTCCCAGTTAATTCTTGCTATGAGAAGACTGGCAAGAGATACTTCTTTAAGAAAACATGGGGCTGCTTTGGAACAAACTGAGTAATTAAGCAGAAAGCCATAAAAACATCTACTATACTTTTGGTAGCTGTCACAGGTGTATTACAGACTAATGTATAGAAGAATACAAAAGGTTAGGGAAGTGCCAGCAAAACAACAGTAATAATGATCCACAAAAATCATATGATCATGCCGTTATCTGTTGTTAATTAGCTATATTTAATGTATGAAGCAAAACCAGAAAGCATGCAAGCTTGTTTTGCTTTAGGTGTCTGAAAGATGGTGAAATATACTTTGACAGAGCATTTGTTGTCTTGAAGTGGATGTTTACTATTGAGGAGAAACTATAAACAAAAGAAAGAGAGACCAATGTAAACCATTCTGTGAACAACCCATAACTTACAGAACTGTTGCTTTTGGGGGGATTAATATGATCATGAAAATTGAAGCCACTTACTATAAACATCCAACCTGGCAGTGCAAGACACAATCCCAGCCTCATTCTTAGCTGAAACAGTGTACCAGCCAGCATCCTCCTTTGTAGCTCCCTGAATAAGCAGGCAAATGTAGCCGTAGTTATCCTGGTGCATGCTAATCAAAAGAAAAATAGAAAATCACTATTTAAATCACAAACCAGGGAAAGCAATTTTAAAATGGCATTATAAACTGACCCAATCTTAGTTACAGATTGATTATAATCTAACTTTAATTAAAATTTTAATTAAAGTGGAACTTCCTCTGAACTTAGCAAGTGGAAAATAAAGCCTTGAGTATGCTTGACAATTTGTCAGTTTAATATCCTGTATTGAAAACTAAGAAAAACCACATGAAGTAACTTTTCTGTCACGATTATGGATTAAGTCATCTGGAATAGCAGGAACACCAGATCTTACCCAGACTTTTTGTGGAAAGGATAAAGAAACTCGAGGAAGATCTTAAAATATAAAATACAGAATCTTAGTTGCTTAACTGTACAGCAGAATTATGAATCAGAGTTTCTGCTGAAAAGCACAGAGTGTTACTTTGGAACCTTGATTTTCACTAGAAAATTTCTGTAGCCTTGATTCAGGAAGAGTAAAACTCATTCTTCTTTTGCTCAGAGTACAAAGGTAGTTGTGTAAGTCTAATGATGGAAAACAAGTAACATTTTATTTCTGGTTCAGCCACTAGGCTGGCTGCAAGTTTGAGTAAATGTCATAAATTATTACAATCTCTAGTTAATATTTATGAGATGCCCTTTACACAAAATGTTCATGTGACCTTTTAGGTTTTTATTTGTTTTACAGGATAAATCATCACTGAAGTTACACATGGGGAGGTTATTCTAAGTCAGTCTAACCTCACTCGGTCAGTGTTGTATGTGAGTGACTCGTTCTCTTTCTTCCAAAATATCTGAGGAGATGGCTCCCCTGAGATTCGACACTCCAGTCGCACTGGGAATCCCTCAGTCACACCTGTGTTTTGTAGCTTCTCTATAAACACAGGTGCTTTTTGTACTTCCTTAGCTGTGAAAATAAAGATTGCAGTTATGTTGACATTTGTTTATGAAAACAAAGCCTTTCTTTCAGCAGTGTGCCAAAAACAATTATGAAAGACCAAAGTGGCAGGAAACTTCAAGTGTTGTCTTCATTAATCATGAAGTTCAGTCCTGGTTCCTCTGAAGAAAAAAATCCCATCATTATTTTAATAGGGGGGAAAGTGAGTGCTAAAAAGCCGATTCTTTCCTAAAATAATTGAATGTAGAGCATGACAACTAGATAAAATGGCTGCACTATGCTTGGTAAAAAGTGCTCCACCATATTCCACAAAAGCATGGACTTTAGATGAAGAAGAAACTGCTCTACCAGAAGTCTGCAGTGGCATTAGTCTGATATGCTGTGAAACACACAAGGCATTCCCAGTGGCTGCCCAGGGGTAGACGTGGGTCTGCACAGATTGTCATTACAAAGAAGCATCCAGGGAAATAGTCTGGTTTGTGGCCTCAAGGCCAGCAGCCCCCTTTTCTTTCTTAACTGTGAGCACAGACATTTCCATGCCAGACAATTTATGCCACAACATAACATGAATAGCTCACCTATAAATATACCATACTGTATGCTGTTACTGCCAGGTTTCCTTTTCTTACCCTCCACCCCTCAACGTGTCATTTGACATCATTCCTGTTTCCTTTTCTCATGCTATCCTGGCAGTGCTCAGTCTGAAAGCTTAGCATGATGATGTTACCTGCAACAGTGAGCTCCAGGCTGAATGAGTTCTCACCAGCCCGATTGCTGGCAATGCACGTGTAGATCCCAGCATCCCTGGATGTGACCGGTTCTATGATCAGGGAGTGCACCCCGTTCTCACGCACCAACATCTTGTGAGAGCTGTCAGGGCGAATTGGTCTGCCATTAAGTTGCCAACTTAAGTCTGGAGTTGGTAATCCACTAACCTGGAGTGGTAAGAGAGCAGTGGGAAATTGTTTTAGCCACATGAAACACTGGAGGAGTCCTGACTTGTTTCTTCAAGGAAGTTTGGTTTGGTTTGCTGCTGCAAGTGTACCAAAAGATTTAAAGATCTTATTCTGTCCTGATTTACACATTGAGTCAGTTGTAGTCATTTACTTCACTTTCTGGCCAACTCCCTAAATTCCATGATGTCTTATGGGCGAGACTGAAAAAAGATCAGTGTGTAGATAGGCTAGAATAATCCATTGCAAAACAAAAGACACCTTTTGTCTTTTTTATTGTTTGCTCTTCAGGTGGAATGAGAAGATACTCCTTTCTAGATTAACTTCTTGTTGTAAAACTCGCAGACAAAAAGCTGACTAACTACTGGCCTCTGAAGTTGCATTCCACTGAGGTGTGCCCTAGTGACAGCACCGCCTGCACTAGTTAATGCTTGGTCTGTGTGGACAAGTCTTGCACTCTTGAAAGCTGTGCCACTTGCTCTGGGGACTGCTTCAGAGAAAACAGCTTCTCCCAAATAGGTCAGCATAAAGTAAACAGAAGTCACCCAAGCCCGAATTATTTCTGCTCAGCAGAGTCATAAATCAGGTTTATACTGTTTGAAACTTTGAACGGGGGTTCAAAACTCAAGTAGTAAAAGTACTTAAAATGTAGAAACACATTGTCTTTATACTGTGTGCTGCTTCCCTCCACACCCCCAGTGTAGCTGAATTCTATAAATCAGTTTACTGTGAGCTCTAAGATTTGCCTGAAGCATTTTCATTGGAGGGGAGGGAAACTTTTATTGTCCGCTTACTCACTCATAAGCAATGAGATTAATTACCCTGCTAACAGGCTCTGAAACTGCCAATAGGCAAAATTGCTTTGAAAAGAAACCAACGTGGTTTTTGAGTCAGCTGATGTTATCAAAAGGCTGCTGCTACCCTTTGCATGACACTTGCCTTGCAGTCCATCCTGCACAGTTTTCCTTCTTGAACAGTCAGGTCTCCAGGAGCCTGCAGAAAATGAGGCCGGAAGAATCGTTCCTGAATTGGTTCATTTTCATCACCACTGTCCCTTGATCGAGATCGTGGTCTTAAAATAACATGAAATAAAGGTAAATTATTTTTTTTTCTCTGCTAAATCAGAAGAACCATAATCACTTATAAGACTGGTTTGAATTTTAAACCACTTCTTTAACCTATACCATAATCACCCCATATTTACACACATGCACTGGTAGCATTTGGCCCAGACTGAGTTAATTATGACACTACAGTTATTTAATTACTTTCATTTAATTCACATCTTATGACAAACTATGACCTATAAAACAATATTGCTACAGAATAATGGCTTGTAATATTAATTAATTTTATGAATTATAGTATTTTTGTTTAGTGTTTAAATCACTGAAATACAAATGAAACAAGTTGGCAGGCCTTGGCATGTAGCTTCAGTTCCCCATTTCTAGTGTCCTGTGTATTTAATCCCTTCACTGCTGCTAATTACACCAGAAAGTACATGGACTGTTCATTAATCATGGTTCCCTTACAGCAATTAACAGCTAAAAGCTAACTCATCTCAATTGACAAGAGACCTTTCACATCAGACTTATCTTCTCTTGTTCTGCACCAGTGAAGACTGTACAGAAAATTCTGTGTATGGAATTGCTGTGGATATATTTATTCCTCATTTTACAGGTTTTTTGTATGAGATGCTCTTGAATATTTTCAATGCCACCAAACTGTGGAATTGAAACAATGAGAGTTTCAGTTGTGAGAAATAGGGAGAATAACTTTGGTTGCTAGTTTTTTTGTTTTTTGGTTTTTTTAATATACCATAAACAGTTTGATAAATAATAAAAAGGAAAGAAAAATAGCTCCAGTCCCCATACACCGTATCAATCACTTTAAGCTTCCATGATATAATTTAATCCATTTTCAGCATTGGCTATTCTTCCCTTTTAATTTAATCCATCAAATCTATTTCTGAGTGATTCCTCATTTAACTAGATTTTTGTTTCTATTGAAATTACATGATTCCATTTGTGTGATTTAGTAATCAAAGAATCTTGAAACAAAATTTTATGTCCATTTTTGTCCTTGCCTGATCAGCTCCAGTGGGTTCCATTCTGGAGCCAGCTGCTGCCTACAGTAACATCCTGTGTAAAGAAGAGGAGCTACTCAAATATCCTCCAAAGACCTCTTTTATCAATGACACATTATAATGAAAAATATATACTGAAATTCTCTTCTTTGAATCCCACTTCCTGTTAACTTTTGCCAGTGTTTCTGTTTTGGCTGCTGTTTGCAGTGTCCATGCTGCAGTACAGGTGCCTATATGTGTTTTCTAGTGCCCGAGGTCATTTCTCCAAGTTAAAATAATTCACTACAAAAAAGAGCCTAAAACCCTCAATGGTTACATTTGGAAAACAAGATGCTGTACTACTGCATGGGAGAGAAACACTCCAGCTGCATGCTCTGCTCCACTGAGGCTGCAGTTAATGAGTACCTTGAATTTGATTTATTTTGCCCTGCTCTGTTGTTGCCTTTTTCTCTGCTATTGCTGTGTTTGAATTGGCCAGGCATCACCTGTATTCTCTTATTAATAGTTCAGTGTTGACTTTTTAATGATCATCAGTTATCCCACAGCTACAGCTAAAGGGAGATGGAAGAGCTGGGGGGGCTCATGTAGATAATCCACTCAATATTGCTTAATAATGTAGGACTGGATACTGAAATGGGAAACACAGACTGGCATCCCTGCACACATTAAGAGCTCATGTAACTCTTCAGGTGCCTAAATCCATGTCTGGAGCACCTCATAGTTTTTGCCACTTGAACATGTCTAAATCTACTTCAGTAGGTCCAACATTGTCACTCATAAGCAACTCTGAGCTTTAATTGGTGAGCTCCTGATCAGTTCTGGAGACCTCGTGCAGGTAGATGGGATGGATGATGGAGAGCAATAAGGAAAAAGTGTACTGATATTGTTTGGTAATGAGTTCTGCAAGACCAACTAGAAATTATAGTACCAGATTTTGAGCAAAATCTGCCTCCACATTATTGATAGGCATCCTATTGATAAGCTGCCAACAAATTACAAGTAACTGATGCTTCGTAAGGTTTTGCAAAGCTGAGTCAAACAGGTGAACTGGCACTGCAGAAGGGTGAAAGCCACCACCTCATTGCTGCAGCTGCAGGAAAAGGCAGCACTGGTCAAAACTGGGAGGTGTGTGTGGGGGGGAATCTATGTTTAATAAAATGGAAAACAAAGAAGTTAAGAATTTGTGAACACAGATGTGGCATTTCTACCTCTTTGTAAGTTTACCCTAAAATCACAGACTCTTTTTAAGCCTTTGCCTTGAGAGGTGAAACGAGGGTCATTTCAATTCTAAAACATTTTGTGTTTGGTTTTAAACAAATGATGAAATGACTAGATCCAAGTAGCTTCAGATGTCTAAGAATGACAAATTGCAAAAGACTGGAATAACTTGGGTTCATTGTGGGCTCTTCAGCGTTGCAGTGCTGCCATCACATTGCAGAGATGAGTTTCAGCAGAACTGACATCATGGACTAAATGTGTCCAGGGGAGACTCCACAGGCTGGAATAGTACAATGCACTGGGAATTTCAGTGAGTAAGAAGATGAAGAAGACTTCATAACTGACCATATGGTAATGATCACTAATTTGGAATAAAGGAGATTAAGTTCAAATTAATCCCCTAATTGAGAGCAGGGTGATAGGAGTATTTAGTTTTTAAATCTTCTTTAAATCTCATGTATTTTATGATTTATTTTGGACTCTGGCTGCCATGCTTAGGTGACACAATATTTGTTGAGCACCTTGTCATCTAAGGGATTGACTCCAAACTTTGTACACATCAGAAAATTCAAAAGTGGCCACTCAGATCAAGTGATACTAAGAAAGTGATGTTTGTCAGCTAAGTGAATTTCAGAAAAATACATTAAGAGTGAAATTAAACCCCAGAGTTCTGCCAGAACACATTCTGTAAGAGATTAAATATATTTCAGAAAAAAGCCTGTCAACAGTGTATCAAGTCATAAAGTTCATTAAGCTAATAATTACACTGATAATAAAAGAAGCAAACAAATGGTTTTGTTACTCTCAAGCAGAAAATCTTATAGAAATAATATTGTAGTGCCATAGGAATATTACTTATCAAAAGTCAATGGCAATAGACATGACAAATATCACAGAATATGGGGGAACAGCAGTTTGGGATTTTACATTAGAAAAGCCAATGGCAGGAGTCTGTCTTAGGAAGGTTTTATGTGCTGCCATTTCATCAGTCCTGGGTGAAGCCTCCGGTGGGTGTAGTGAGAACTGTCAAGTGAGAACTGTCACTAAACAGAGATTCTGTGCTGAATGCTTACAGAAACTGCTCTCCAGAGCAAAGATAATGTGATAAGCCCTTCACATGGTTATTTTACAGGAAATAAGGAACCCAAATAATTGCCCTAATTTTAATTAAACTTCTCTACAGAAATCCCATATTTCTAACTCACTACTCACTGGACACCCAACCCAAAGCAATCGCGCCTGCTTGAGTGAGTGCCTGTCTCCATTAGAAAATAAAATACCAGCCAGAAGTGGCCTTGGACTTTGAATGCATTTGGAGAGATTGAAAAGAGCCTCCTCCATTATTACCTGAGGGTTCTGTCCCTCGCAAAAAGAGAGACACATTTTGTCCTTCAGGAAGCTGCAGGAGTGGCAGCTGCTCGATGCTTTCACTCCAACCTACCTTCCCATCATCTTTGCTTTTAAAGGTCTTTCTTTCCCCTTTGCCACCCCATGTGCACTGAATTATTCAGCTGAAACCTGATTCTTCATGGCAGCTTTTCCCTTCAGGGGTTAACATGGACTTTCCATTTTTACCCATTACCTGAAGGTGCTAAGTGCATTAGTGACTGGAGAGGCTACACCAGGTGGTGCCAGCCTTTTCTGTGCTGTTCTCCCAGTGCAGCCTGGCAGGATATTCCCCTCCAGAGGCACTCTGAGCTTTGGGCTTAACACAAGGTGACACACTGCAGAGGGAGTTGGTGGCCATCTCAGAGAAATGCTGGGAAATGCTTTCAGGGTTGCAGTTTGTTCCATGCAGGAATAAGACTGACAAGACCTTTTAACCAACCAGCCTCACTTCCTAATACTTGATAGCTACCAGAGGGGGGAAGAGAGCCTGTTTTACATGCAGCAGTTCTACATATCATATTAGTACCACTACTAACTGTTACAGAAATCCTTTCCTGGTTGTATACTGACTGTGTAATTACATGTACTCTGTATTGCCAACTCTTAGTTGGGCAATATTGAGATTCTATGGCTGTTGGAAGCATTAAGCAAAACACATGCCTTATTACAGCAGAATCCAGAAACCAGAGCCCTCACACTGCCTTGAAACAGTTCTGGTAACCAAAATCAACTTTTTTTATCATCTAAAGCTGTCTAATCTGAGCTAAACAGCCTCATAAATGCTTTAGGCAAAGAAAAAAAAAATATTTGAAGGGAAAATTCCCTTCTATGGTCCAAAAACATAACCCATAGCTTCGTATGGGAATAATTGTAAACTCACCAAAGATAAGTTTAATACTTTATTTCTGACTCATAATTCCTTATAAGAACCTGAACTGAAATATTAAATACTGAAATACTTCTAATGTATAAAATATTTCTAATATAAATCTGATAAACCTCTTTGGCATGCAGTTATTAAATGAACACTTACTAGAAGCTGCAGAAGATGGAGGTTCCTGGTAGAATCCTAATCACATGAAATATTTTTAAAAAGCCTAAGTGACAAGAGCCTTCCCAACAGCTGATAGTGTAATTTGAGATACAGAGTAACTAGTGAACACCACAGAGAAAGGAAGAGGAGGAGATAGGAAAGTTTAAAGATTTTTAAAAGTCATGTCATTTCAGAGGTTGCTTATACTTCTGAGTGTGCAGGTTCTGCAACAATTTTCAGACAGCAGAGGTCACATTTCTTCCTGAATGCCATGCTTTTAACTTATCTGCTTACCTCACATTCTTTACCTTACCACAGTTATTTTGCAAAATCCATATTATTAAAAGAAAAAAAAAAAGCATCAAATACCTTCTTATGTGAGAAGGCTGACCTGAAGGTGACCAAGGACTGCGGCCTCTTTGATTTACAGCTTGAACCATCAGCCTGCCCGTGCAACTTACTCTGCCCTGTTAGGATGATAGAGAGAAACAATGTTAAAAGACTTAAAATATGTAATAATAAATGTTCAACCTGATCTGTTCTTTTTTTTTCCTGCCCATTTTATCAGCTTCCAATCTAACACAGAACAGACTGGAATGACTGTTTTCAGTCATTTAAACATAAAAAACCCCCCCATTTAAACACAAAAAAAATTGATATTTTTTAAAAATACTGTTAATACCACTGGCAATCAAGTTCCAAGTTCTTATTGACTGTTATTGATGTGGGCAGAAGGTTTCCTCTGTGTGTGGCAAGTGGGCAGAATGAAAAGTTTAAGGTCCTGAAGATGGCCCATGGTGAGTATTGGCAGTTAACAACAGAGTTGCTGCCTCCAAAGTGGATTGATCTACTTGATCTGGTGGGCCCAAAACTCAAAAAACCCCTCATTAATCTGAAAGCCAAAAGACAGGTTCTTAACAGGTCCCCTCTGCAGAGTGAATCTGGTTTGAGGAATTGCACTGAAGCAGCTGTGCTGTTGGACATTGGTGATAATTCAGGTTATTTTCAATGAATGATAAATAAAACTGGTGTAATAAAATAAGTCTGGTGTATTTGGCCCCCTTTTTTCTGTTACTTTGTGTTTTAGAAGACAGGTTCTCCACCACAAGCACTAGTCCTAACAGATTTGGGATGAGACTGCCCTGTAAGGGGTAAAAGCATCTGATGGTCCTAATAAGTAACTGGGCTGGTAGCAGCAAAGCAACATCCACATCAGCTTTGCAGTGTATTTCAGCTCTAAGCTGTGAGCTCCACACTCAAGTCTGCCAGCATAAAAGTGACAAATATTTTTAGCACAGTACTTGCGGGGTTGCAAATAGCAGCTCTTTAAGGACTGTCCAGAGCCCATCAAAAAACAATTTCACTGGGCTCACGAGCAGCCTTCAAATGGCAACAACTTTTGTGTTCACTTAGAAATGAAGTCTGTGTCCCACTTCTATTCCCATGACCCATTTAGTCCGCAAGTAAAATCCCTGCATTAAAATAAGCCATTGTGCAAGACCCACAGCAATTTCTTATGTAAAAGCTTTATTTCCCCCCTTATGTTACAAGATCATTGAAGACATCTGGAACAAATGAATTTCTATTCTGGGTACCACTACGTATTAATATTTTTCTGGCAGGTGATGAATACACATAGTTTGGGATCATTTCTGCAAATCTCAGTACATGATGGTGTCACAAATGGAAACACAAAGGGCAATAAGGAATTTGGATGGGGAAGATTAAGCAGGAAGCCAAAGATTTTGGAAAAGTCACAGGATGAAGAGGATGGAAGCAATGAGTGGGAAGTAATTCATGAGATGATGTCCTAGAAACTAAGGGAACTCCAGCCTGAGGACTGTGGGTGTGTAAAGCAAAGAAGCAGAGGGAATGGTGTAAAAAAAAGGTGAAAAATAAGAACTCAATGCGAGCCCATACAGTTCACAGAAAGTTCAGTTAAGGGATATGATCTCTAACTAAAGGCCTAAACCAGGCAAGGTTTTGTGTTTGTCTAGGCCCAGGGTCCATTTGCTCTGGATTAACTTCTATGGCAAATTTTACAGCAAACCCCAGTGGTGTGTCAGAACTTTAATTCCTCCAGCTCACTGCACTTTATGCTGTGGGCAATGGGGCCTGTCATGTTAACTACCATGGACCATCTCCAGGGTCTGTCAACAAGGCATTTTACACACATAAATCCTATTATGTTAGCCCAGGTCATGGGATGGCATGGACTGGCAGAACTTTAATGAACTGAATCCTTTGCTTTAATAAAACAAATTTCTATCAGCTGAGAACATGTCTTTTGCTTTAGAATTTGTGATTCCAACAGCAATGACCAAACACAGCAACAGCCTAGCAAATATCTACCAGTCCATCAGAGCTCTGATGGGAGCTCCCTTATATTGACGTACTTCGCTTTCTTAAGGAAGGGTTGCCAAATTTGCCTAAGTTTGTGATAGCTTTGAGACGTGGACAACTTTCCATTAGAATTGAGAAGACTTTGCCAAAATTATTTCTACTCAGGATGACTTAAAAGAATTGGAATCCAGATCTTTGAGTGTGAAAGGCTAGTACATTAACTCACAGCCCTTCTTTGCCTCCATTGTACTGTTAAATGCATAGTAAAAGCAAGCAAATAGTGGAAGAGATAAGTATGTTTGCTTGGGAATTACACTGTAAAAAGAAGGATGCTTCTGGTTTTTCTCCAAAGAGGGGAAAAAGGCATAAGCACAATAATTTTACCATTTAACAAAGTTGCTTTTTCAAGCTCCAAGCTGGGAACCACACAAATCCAGCTCATTTTAGTACATCCAAAAACCCACTAACAAAGTAGTGCCATCAATGAGCAGAACTGGTAACCTGGGTCACTGTTGTGTCATTGAATGAGCATTATCCAGAACAACAAATGCTCCAAAGTAGGCTGTAAATATTCAGGGACAGAGTACAGTGCCCAAACACAAAGGCAGTTTGTTCACCAAGTTCTCCAAGATTTGGGATCACACGGTAACACTACACAGTGAAACTCTCTGCATGCACTGAGACAACACTTAGAGGAAGATGAACAGGAGCATTTCTTACCTTGAGCATGCATATATTTTTAAACCTGTTGTGAAATTCAACAGTTTAAATGGTACCAAGTACTGGTAACAATGTCATCTATGTGTAAAATCTCCCAGCTTGAACAATTCCATGGCCTTATGCTATTTCATTAACATTTCTTTCACTTATATGTGTAGAAATAATAATTAAACCACCTATATTTAAGCACTGCAGTTCATAGAATCTACCCAAAAGCTGTTCTCTGTGTGTTGCCTGTGTGTACAACCCCTTATATTCACAAGCCCTGTGCAGTATGAGCAGGACTGACAAGCTGAAGAGTGAGACAAAAATGGCAGCGTCATGCTGAGTAACCTAGCAACGTGCATAACAGAGCACAACACTCCTGCTTAGATTAAACTCTGTCTCAGTGATACAGTTTGTTATTCTACAGTGTCATTCTGCTTGCAGGCCTAGTCTTGGCAAGATATTTGGCACTACAGAAGAAAATAATTCATTACATCCCAAAAGTTATGTTACTGCTTTGGTTTCTCACGTGCAACTCATTCCCCTCAATTTGCTGTGGTGTAGGAAAAGTGGATTGCAAAAGCTACTTCCATAGGATGAGTGACCTGTAAGTTTAGCTGTGTCTAATGAACTAGTGAGTTTCTGCTGTGTACCTCAACTCTTGTATCAAATCTGCAAAGAAAAAATGGCATTGCTAAACCAGTAACACTCTTGTGTTTCAGAAAAGCACTGTTAAGGATCCACTCAGGACTGCTACATAATAGTGCTAGATTTTTTTTGCCTTAGAGACTTGCAATCTGCCTAATGTAAGCATGCTGAGGTGTGATATACTCCCACTCCTTTCAAAAAAATTAGCCTCAGTCAGTGAGTAGGGTGAACAAAAAAAAGTTAAATCTCTGGACTTGGTTACTTCTGCTGGTAAACTGGGTCTTTTTCTCCCTTTATATATATGTGCTATCCGTGCTCAGTTAGAATACTGAGATATTATCAGCTGAAACAACTAGTGTAAGAGTAATTAAAAATTGATACCCCTCCCCCTAAAACCTCAAGCCATAGGAAAAAACCTACTGTTGAGTTGCTAATCTCTTGGAGATAGAAAGGTCCCACCCTACTGATGCAAGATGAAAACAGAAATCTAACTTGCATACTTTACAGTGACTTCATCATTTAATTAAATCATGCATATGTGAGATGAGATAGTTTTCTGAAGATTTATGTCCAGAAGGATGTTTGCTCTGGAGCCAAACCTTCATTTACCTGTGGGTTAGCAGCCATAATAGTGTAATTCCCATCATCATCCAGGGTGGAGGCTGCAGTATGCAGTGAGCAAGTTCCATCAGGTTCTCTTTGAATTCGGTAGTGATCACTTCGTTTAGAAATTTGCTTCCCATCTTTAAACCAATAAATCTGCAGGAAAAAAACCAAAGCACAGCTGGTAAGAGGTATATGGCTCATTGCCATAATTTCTCATTTAATAGCACTAACGAAATTAACTGCTGAAAAACTCTCTGATAAGTAGTAAAAGAAAACTGAAAACTGCTTTGATCAACTCTTCATTCTATGAGTCACTGTCACGAACAGTTACAAGATTATAATGGTGTCAAAGAGAAACAACAGCCTGAACGATTTGCAACCAAATGTACAGGTGCATAAGGGCTGAACATTTCAAGAACTGAAACTAAACATCATTACAAAGAAGAGATTACTGACTTTACATTTATTTTGCTTAAATCTGAAGAAGTTGTGGAAAAACCTTGAGAATGCTTATGCTCTCTTTTCAGAAAATAAAAACATAAATAAAAAAACCCAAGATAATGATAGGCTTAATTAATTCAGAGATGAATAAAATAGAAGCAATGATCTCACTGTTGAAACACCCGTTTTGTCTCATATCCATTACGCTGACTGGACTGGACCAAAATGCCAGAGGGGATAGAGCTGCTCCTGCTGGCAGTGAGCAGCTCAGTGTGTGGAGGGGCCAGCTCAGTGGAATGACATGGTTGAACCTAACAATGTCACCCCGGTGTGACAGGCCAGCTACACAAGTGGACAGCTTTGCAAAGTCATAGGAAATACTTCAAAGCAAAGCAGCACATTGACATCCGTTAACAACTGCATGCCAACACCAGCACAGTTCCAAGCTGCACAGAACAGTTACCTTGGCTATCAAACACAGGGCTTTTCCAGTATTTTTGATACATAATTTTATTCTCTGGCTGACCCAAGATATACTTTCAGTGAGCCAAAAAAAATGATGTATGCAGAATAATATCTTACAGTAATCCATGAATTACACACACACAAAAATGTACTTTTAGTGCCTCAAACTTGAAGAGGAAAAAAAAATTGACCTAGCTTTCAGGACTTTTTTTTTTTTTTATATTATAATAATAAAGTAAAATCCCAAACTGATATCTGCTGGAATCAAAAGAAAATGTTGTGTGTGCATGAACACACACAGAGGAATATCAGAAAAATGTTATACAAGGAAGGCTGTACTCAGCTGGCCAAACCCATATTTAAGTAGAACATTATTTACTTGTCCTTTCTGAAATGTATACTACACACAACATCAATTGTGTTCAGCATTTGAGACACTTGTGCAGATACCTACACCATTTTCAGGAGGCCAATTCATTCGAAGAAAACTGTATTTGTCCTGGTTCTGCTGGGACTATTTAGCATGAGGAAAACACACACATTTTGCTCAGTCTCATTCTTGAAGTGGGACTTTAGGTCTTAAGAGTGAGGAAAGGGTGCTGGCTCTCTAGTAAAAAATGAAGTGACAGAGCAATGTGCAATTCCATTCCTGGTACAGCTTAATCTGCTGGGTTCTTCATATGTGCCAACATTTCAAAGCTTGAAATTCACTCACTTGGGGCAAAGTTAAGGGTATACTTTTGAATTTCACAAAAAACAATGGAGGTTTTTTTGGTTTTTTTGAGAATCAGTGGAAATTTTCCTTAAAAATTTATTACTGTGTATGATTTTTATATTAACAAGCATTATGCGTAAGTTGAAATGACTTCATTTCCTCAATAGCTGGTTATACTTGTTTCCCATTTTGTCTGTCAGCAGCCTTGCAGAGACTCTGTGGCCTGAACAAAAGATTTAGTCATCTTCTTGTCTGCTGACAGAGCACTTACTGGAGATGTAAGAGATATTTGATCACTTATATACACATGCTAATGGGTGCTAAAACAACATTGCTGCAAAAAATGAGTTTTAACTTGCATGCTTTACATGTGTCATAATGGTGCTTGGAAATCTACTGCATTAGGTAGTAACTATTTAATAACAGTACACTTATCAGAAATATCAGGAGACATGCATGGAAATACACACAAATACTAACTGAACCAGCTATCCAAACATCATGTATATGTTGTCCAAAACTTATATCAACTGAGTTTAAAAGCATTGGCATCCCATATGAGCAATAAATTCTTAATATTACCTTTATCTTACATGGAGTTAATAAGTAAAACAGTACCACCACAGGAGACAATGGTCCTTGCAGTGAAGTATTTTCTTTCTAGGATAACTTTCAATAAACCTACCATTAAACTACGTAAGCACTGAACACTGCATCTGGATTGCTTTTATTTGCACCAGATTTTCAGAAACCAGTGTGTAATGACTAGGAATACAATGGTATACACAGTACAAAGGGGGAGTTTGATCTTGGGCAGCACAAGCATTTTTAATCACCAAGAATTATATTCAGCCATGTGAAGAGTGAGCAATATGAGATTTACGTAACATTCGTGTCTTGTAAGGCATTGTCTTAATTCTGAGGAGAAATAATCCTTTAAAAAGAAATATTCCATAGTCCTGTAGCACCACAGGTTCCTCATTTCAATGAGAAAATAGTTTTACATTACACCAAAGGTTATAACAAAGAGTGGGCTCAGATTTAAAAAGTCATATATATGAAGACAGAATTTGCACATCAGTATTCAATTTACATGGCATGTTCAGGGGAAAAAATAATCAAGCCAATAACTCCGCTTAGAAAAATCCCTTGTAATGAATGCCAGATTTTAGAAACACTACAGTCCTTCCCAAAGCCATTCCTTGGCAGACCTGACAGAATACTTAGAAGGGAGGAGCTTTGAGTTAGTAAATTATTTCCAGCTTTTCATTTGCCAGAGTAAAAAATTTATTCACAAGCAACACTTCCAGCTTCAACAAATGACAGCAGACGGGCAGCCCTCAGCCACTGATCTTTTCAAAACTGCTGTCCTGGAATGCTCTGGCAGATGAGGGGGAGACCCGGCCTTGGACATTTGTGAAGCCTGGCTAACAAGTAGCCATACAACAGGACTGAGATTGGTTCCATCCCAAGCAACTTAACAAATTACACAAAGCATCTGCGAGTGAATGGAACAAAGGGCCAGAGTTCCAGGTACAAGAGCAAATCACTTCTTAATGTGCATGCTTTGACACTGCAGGAAAACAGAACACAGCTGTGAATCACAGGGCATTCACATCAGCTGCTCCTCTGTAAGGGCATGCTTTAGGGGAAGTACTAGGAATGTGGTTTCTTGGCTGCGCAATCCTTATCGCCCTAGTGAGGGAAAGAAGACATCCCCTTTCATCTGTCTTAAATCAGACAGAGAAACTACACCTTAATTGGAAACTGTGGAAATTAGGGAATGGTGAAGTCGGCTGACTCATAATAGGTCATGTAGCAACTTAGTCATAAGCCTCAGGCAGAAAGAGTATCTCTGCACACACTGCACTTCTGTCAGCAACAGACCCGTTTGCATTCCACCCTTGTTCAGCACAACAGACTCTCACCTAGGGTCGTCTCAGAAGTAATGTTAGACATGAAAAGTTTGGTTTCAGTCAGACTGGGCTTATCTTCTCAGTGTGTGTGTCTTCAGTTTGAAGCAGGAGTGCTTTTTTGATATAAGTATGCTGATCAACCCCACTTTGCAGTGGTTCTCATCATGTCGTGCTCTTGGAGCACAGAACTGGATTCCTTTCAGATGAAACTAAGCCAGAAAATGCGCTCCAAGAACTCATCTAGTGTGCATCTGCCTCAGTCTGTGGGACGAGATTAGAGCTAGCCTGGAGTAAAACCTTCTGATGTGTGTAGGGATGGATATCTCATTCTAGAGATTTTCTTCTTCTGGTCTGCACTCCTTGCTGATGTAGCTGTAGCCCTAGTTCTTGTTGTTCTTCCTCTGCTACCTCATAAAGTCCTTTTTTTTAAAAATTAACAACTTGTACAATATCATACACATATATCATTGGGTATATAAAGTCACTTGCATTTATCTCTGTTTGAAATCCTAAGTACCTGTAAAACTCACACTAGATGTGAGATTTGGATGTGAGAGCTTCCATGAACGTTTTACGTATCAGATAGGGCATCATAGCTCTTGTCTAAGAAGATAAGAGCCCCTGTCCACGAGAGGTCACTGTGAGAGCTCTGAGAACTTCACAGGGAAGACACTGGCTTGGGCAGGGGAGTTGAAGAAGCTGCTGCCGTTTGCCTGCTGCATAATCAGTCAGTTGATTGCCAAGCAATTTTTGAAATGGTTGTACGCAACCTATCCAAGGAGGGCATTCTTCCAGACTACTGACATCATGCAGCTGGTACTTTTACATTTGCTACAAGGAAATGCTTCCCAAGCCCAACCCTCCCTCAGAAGTTCATCATTAAAACCTCACCATCATGTCTCATCTTGCTGTTGGGATATATGGGAGCTTATGGTATTTTATTACACCTTCTTTTACATTCCAGTAAAATCCAGTCTTGTTAGTGTTTGTAGATGCTGAAGAATGAGAGATACCATGCTGGCTTCTGAACTAAAACCCACATATTTTTGCATTAGCATGTTACCATGCCTGAACTAATTACCCATGCTAGCAAGATGAGGTGGATTTTGGGACTCCTATGCCAGCTCACATGGGGCTTTCTAGCATTGCACTGCATTCTGTGCTACAGATGTACCCTGGAGGTAATTCTGAAAATGACAGAACCTTTACTTCCAGGTAAAATAATTGAGAAGAAGTCTCAGAAGAGAGTAACTGAGAGCAGAAGCCTCATAGTAGCATTTTTTATTAGATTTTGACTGAATAACTCCAGTTATGCCAAAAGAGATTTGGCAGTCTATGCCAGATAGGAGTCTTTCTTGTCAAGTGTGAGTATCTCCTGTTCCTGTAAGACACAGCCCATAGAGTCCAGAGCCTGATGGTAAAGGACTAACACAGAACACTTCAGAGAAATTCTAGAAATATTTACTGTCTTTTCTTACCTTTGGCTTTGGATTTCCTGCCACTTTGCATGTAAATGTAACTGGCATTCCCTCAAAGATTTTGTAGTGCTTCAGCTTTATCTCAAAATATGGTGACATACTGTTATCAATAGGTTCATCTCCATGTTGCACTTCATCATCTGATTCTTCCACAGGAGATCTCTCTAGCCTGTATTCAATTTCACTGATCAGCCTTTGCTCAAAGCTGGAGACTTTATATTCCTGTCAAACAAGAGGTAGATATTAGAGTCCAGCTTCAACACATTGCTCAGGAAGATGTGTTCTTAATGTTTGGATTTTGTTATTTTACTGATCTTTAACAAGCCATTAAGTTTTTACATATAAAAGGAAACTGTATCTTGTTGAAGAAAAACACTATAATCCATGTCTCCAATAGCTTCCCTATGAAACAATGGAGACATCTGGTATGAGGCAAAAACTGTATTTCATGTTGTCTTAAGGTCTAATTTATAAGGGGAAAGAAAGTCATTGGTTGCTTTCTTTCCATTAAAAAAAAAATCCTATAAGAATAAAAGTATTCTGAAGCAGTTCATAAAGACAAAAGGAATACAATAATATTTCCTTGAGGGTACAGACAGATTTAGGGTGGGTTTTGTTTCCAGATGGCTAGAAGACCATATGGTTCACATTTGCTATTTGCATAGAACTGTACCAGAGGCTGAACCAGAAGGATAAAATTATTTTGTTTACAGTTGCCTGTAAAAATGAGGACAAAAATACAAGAAAATTGCAACAGTGGCAGTCCATGATAGTTGTTTCCCTTTACTCCTGTTGCTATGATCCCCTTTGTGTGGGATCCTCCCTTAGAAACAAAATTTACTATAACCATACTGAAGATATAGCAAGAAGAACAGAAAGGTTCATCAAGTGTAAAACACTCTGACTTGCTTGAATTTGTTATGATTTACTGATATACACTGTTATTTGCTTTCCTGAACTGTTACTTTGCAGAATTCCTGCTTGGAATCTTACTAATAAGAGTGTAAAATAGCTCAGAAGCAGGAAAAAAAATATTAGTCAATGCTCTTCTCAGTCAGCAGAAATTCAGACACTCTTTCAAATTACTTTTGGCCATTGTCTCTGACTCTTTTATTTAAGACAGAACATGCATCTCATGCAAAGTTATCCTTTCACATCCCCATCCTCAGTTGCTGCCTCTGTTCTGAGAATTATGTAACATGTTTCTGCCATCAGTTACAGAACTAATCACAACCCTCGATAATCGCAAAAAATGGAAGAGCAGAGGAATACCTTGTAAACTGCAGATAGTTTTAAAATTTCTTTGTTTCCTGAAGTGCACCATAAAAGAAAACCATGTAGTACATGACACAGTTAGTATCATATCAGTGTATGTTATTGTTACAGCACAAAGATAGTGGAGCATATGATGATTGCTGTTAAACTGCACTCACACAGGCTTCTAGAACAACTTGAACATCCTCATAAACAGAGTGCAGCCCAATTCTCCACAGTTATTCATGCTAGATACCTCTTGTTATTAGCCAAGAACAGCAGAATGGAAAGAGGAAAGAAAAAAAACAGACAAAAAAACAAGACAGAAAAAGGTGAAAATGATAACCTTTTGAATATCCACGGGACTCACTACAGAAGCGCCAACAGAGCGAGCTTCCTGCAAGGGTAGAAGAAAAGATCAAGAGGCAGAAAAAGACGAAGAGATATCCATGACAGTTCCTCAGTTTTTATCAGGAGAATGTACTTTGTGCAGCACCATAAGCAAACGAATGCTACACATTTCTGAATAGCAGCTCTGGCATCTGAACAATGGAGAGCGTGTACCTGGCCTTTCAAGCAGGCTTTCTGTTGTGGTTTTGGTCTGCACCCAAAAAGTGCCTATTACACAAATAAAGAGAAGATGGTTTCAAGATAGTAGATGTATTTCTGCTTTGAGAGACTTAAAGGTCAGGACAGAACAGCAGAAACGGAAGAGTTTAAAGCAGAAAGCAGACATTAGAGAAGTCTCAACCTTATGGAAAAACTGAGCAATAGCCATGTGATCCTCCAGTTTATTTCACTAACAGATAACATATGACTTCTGTAATCAATAACCATCCTATCTTGTGTATATTTATTGTCTCATGTAGAACTTTATTTTAATGTCAATCATAGTCTGTAAAAAAGAAAAACTGAAAGGCATTTTTTCCAATGAAATTGTAGAGTTATGTGGCACCTGTATAGCAGGATCTTCTTCTGGTTCCTGTATATTGAAGACAGTTGCAGCGCTGTCTGCTCCCAGCAATCGACGAGCCATTTTTTCCTCATATGTTAATCTCTGAACAAAAAAAATAAAAAGGAGATGAGAGGGAAGGCAAAAGAAAGAAAAGATATTATTTCTCCAACTACAAAGCAATACACAGTAAGCAATGCTTAAAGCAATGTTAATAAAACAGAGCAGCGATATGTTTCTAACAGAAATTTTCTACCACAGTTTGTAATGCATTTTTTTAGTATTACAAGTGGCTCTTTGGCTTAAGCAATCCTTGCACTGACTCTGCCATTTGTTTCCATCCTCCTGCCAGGAACTTGGGTAGGAATGAGCAATAGGAACTGCTTAAATCATGGCTATCAGAAGAGGGCATATCAAATCATCCCAAATCTTACTCCAAATCATTCTGCTCAGTTTTCACATTACAACCACAAGGCAGAAAACACTGCCAAAAAGGATAAGGAGCTTCTACTCTACTTGAATATTTTGTCCAAAATACAGAAAATTGCATTCTTCAAGATTTTTAAATTTCTATTTCTTCTTACTCTTTCACAAATTCAGGAGACAGCTTATAAAAGACAATTTACACTAAGAAGAGAAAACGAGTTAAAGGAAAATCTTAGTGCATAAATCAATTATTTCATTATTAGTTTTCTTCCTGCATTTACAAATGCATTTCAGACACTTTCTTACAAATGAACATTGCAAAAAAATGCAAGTTTGTGGAAGACAAACTCATTTCATTGTGAAACACCTCATTTAAAGAGAAAAATGAAAACCAAATGAAGAATGGAAACTGTAAACATTACATCTACTGCATGCTTGCTTTTTAAAAAAAACCTCATTTAATTTATTTTGTCTTAATGTCATATTGCAGCTAAACCAGCAGGCTGAAACTCATGATAACTAGGTAGCAGTGCTGTCTCGGTTACAAGCATCTAAGAAAATAGTGAACTTTTCTTCACTTATATTTCTTCTGCAGTCACTCCAAGTGCCCACTGCCATGGCTACACATACAGAATTTACCCAAGACAGGAATCTGCAATGGGAAAGCCTCAAGGCGAGCACCAAAACAGAGTTTACAGAGTTTATTTAGTTCAAGCTCCCACATCATCTGATCACAGTTGGTCTCTTTTTTTTTTTTTTTTTTTACCTTGGGCCATGTGGGCATTCTCAGGACATTCCATTCATTTGCCCAGGCCAAACATCTCCCTCACTTTCCAAAATAGGCATTGACAGTCATTCTCAGCTCACTTCTTTGGAAAAAAACAGGAACTAATACACTATGACAGTGATTTTGCTTAACTGCTACAGAAAATGCTGTGCAGTCAATAAATGGAGAAAGGTAACAGAAGCAGCAGACACTCTGAACATTCTCCCTACTTCACTCTATTGACCTTATTAAGAACCAAAATCAAACAATGTTGACAGACAGTCTGACTCAATGGGCTTTCTTGAACTACAACACCACAGTTCACAGCTCAGACTTAATAGCAAACTTAGTAAAATTCTGGGCATTGTCCTGGGAAACATAAAATTCCACTTCCTTTCAAAGTGACAGAAAGGCATCCCAAGGTATTCATATTTTTAAAAAAAACATTTTATTGACAAAAGAGAGGTAACAGTTTACATATTAAAAATTACTTTCTTCTTAAAAGAAATTCCTGCTTCAAACATAATGTCTAAATAATGTTAAAAAATTCTTAGGAAAGTTGCTTCTCATCAACTCTGAGCAGGAAGAATTTGGTATTTTATCTTTCATATGTATCTTAAGTGCATAGAAAGGAACAGAGATCTTTGTGGCTCCATTACTTGATATGCTCATTTTACCTCATTTCTTGACTCCTCAAGCAGGTCATTAACTCTTGAGTAAGTTAGTACTATGGGTTATTTCTATCCTACTGCTCAAAATTCTACTGGTCAAAAGAAGCCCCCCAGCTGCAGAATCTAATGATGCCTGATTCCAACTGGGTTATTTTTCATGATGAACTGCCTTGTCCTCCTCTGATGTCCAGTTACCACCTAATGCTTCCCCCATTGTCCAGTGGCTGGGCATAAGGTAGAATGAGCCTGGACTGAAACAGAGCTGTGCATCCACTGAGTAATGAACAGTCATAAGCAAATGGCCCTTGAGGCTCAAAAAGTCATGGAGGTACAAACTGTGCAGGCTTCTTATGCAAATTCACCATTTTTGTGACCTCCATTGCTTTGTTAAGTCCAAGTAAAGTTGTCAAATAGGAGAAGGAATGATAGAACAAAATATATGCTATCATTCCTTTTGGAAATGCAGTTTTGAAAACTCAATTAAAAATATAAATGCATAAAAAGCAATCAACAACAATTATTTTATATGCAGCATATCTCAGAAACTACCAATGGTGCCCACTCTCCCTCACTCCCATTCCCCAGGGTATTTTATGCTTTTATACCGGTTGCCCGTTGTTCAAAAGGTCTTCTTTGAAGCGAAGTTTTCTCTCCAGATCCTGAATTACAGCATCTTTTGACCCTTGAATCTCTTCATCTGATGCTATCCTAGCAGTTCTGCCTGTTTTCTTGGGAAATCCCCTGCAAAACAGTAAAAAAAAAAACCAAACATGAGCTTTCCTGAAGTCCTTTGTATTTAGGAATGTATCTGGAATCACTGTTATTAATGAAGAAAACCACATTGTGTCTTTGAAACTAGAGGTCTGACATCTTTCTTTCTATAATGTCCCTACTAACTCACACTACTGATTAAATGGTTAGTTTAAGGACAAAGATGAAACTATCTTTATTTGTGCTTTAGTTAAAATAGCCCTCAGGATTGCTTGGCAATGGCTGTAAACACCATACACTCACAGATGAGCAGTGGCAATAAAGCAAAACGAGAGGAAACATGAAAGAGAAAGCATGACTAGATAAGTGGGGATGGGGATGAAAGATAAACTAGGTTCCTATGAAGTACCAGATGAATAAAGATCAGGAAGATGTAAGACAAGGCAGTTAATTATTAATTTCTTAAGTTATTTATTAACTAATTCCTTGTAGCAGCTTTGCAATTACTGCATAACTTCATGTTTATTCTTCATATCTCTGTGAACACATACCCATAAGGCAACATATAAATATTGTTGCTCAAAGAAGAGCCATTCACAGTCTGGGTTACACTGGCAAAAAGAAAAATCATCCTTGTGAAGCAGCTCTCAGCAGCAAGATTTCCCAGTGGAATAGCAACCATTTAGCAGTTCACATTCACAGGGCTAATTTATTCCTCTTACCAGCATACAGGATAGGATTGCACCTTCAGCAATTTTCACTCCCATTTTCTTAAATGGTACAGGAAATTTTATTTTTCCAGACTGCACTAATATTTAACACTTTTCAGTAATGTTATGATGGCTTTATTGCTGGAAATAGCCAACATGGGTGGTTTCTACTGGAGATCAGCTGTTCTTAACACAGCTGTGAAGAAATCAGCATTGCTATCATATTTGAAACTTGTAGCACACTCCATTTCTCCAGTGAAGTCACACAGGACTGTTTAAAACACTGATAACTGGTTCAATATTAGTTTACAGGATTTTTATACCTTTGTTGAGTAAATAGGGCTCAGCCCCATTACATGGGAATGACATGGAAAACATGGAATTGAATCAGACAAATAGACAAACTCAGATGACAGAGATAGAAAAAAAAATCAGACTAGCATGTGACTGGCAAAGCCATTTCCAGTACTCAAATTAATAATTTAATTACCAGTGCCAAAATTCTAAACAAGAATCATACATAGATAACAAATTTCCTTGGTAATATTCAATTCTATGTTTCTATGGTTAGAGAGAATTAATTCTTCAGCAAGTGCTTTCAATGGTAATTTCTAAGCATTTGAAAAAATGAAAAAATACACACATACTGTCAAAAGCCAAAAAGGAATTAAGTTAATAGATGCAGAAGATAATAGCTGGAAACATTCCTAACTAAAACATTTCATATTCTGTTGCTGTAAGTAAATGTAAAATGTGAAAACAGTGAAGTTCTCATAAAAAGGACTGCATTTTTACATTAAATCACAGCAGAAGGGCAGACATTTGCCTCATTTCACAAAGAGACAGAGAACTACATCCCTTGCCCTAGAAATATTCATCTGTTATCTGGTGACCACCAAGTAAAATAATTCCCTCAGCTTTCAGCTGGGGCCCTTTCTCAGTCACAAATAAGAAAGCAGGTCTCCTCTACTCTGTTTTGGGGAAGAGATAGGAAAACTGTCCCAACTACAGGGAGATAAGAGACTGTTAAGAGGCAGAGATAAGGTCTCTTCAAGAAAGAGATGCCTCAATAACTTCAGAAATTTGGTACAGTAAATGTAAAGGAAGACATGGAAAGAAAATGGAGAGGAGAAGGTGGGAAGAGTGGATCAGAAGGGAATGTCCCTCAGGAAGGCTCAATACCTGCTGGAAGGCTAGTGGGCATGTGCCATCTGTTTCTCCCCTTACAGTCTTTCCCTTCACCTCCCAGCCTCTAATCACCTAGGTCAGCATTGCCATGAAACCTAATTTTGTCACTTTTTAGACTACTCCCCCCCCAAAAAAAATTAAAATCCCCACACAAACAACAACAACACCCAAACAAAACAAACCCAACTCAAAAATCAGCCAACTTCGAGGCAGCAAATTTCAAGTTTGGCTTCACCTGTGCCAGCTTGTAATGGACACAAGCATCCTCCCTTGAAAATTCCAAGTGATACATTAAGAAACAGCTTTCATTTCTCATTCTCAGAAATTTTACACTTGATTAATAAACAGAGTTCTACCAGAAAAAGGCCTGCTTATGCTTGGGACTCAACAGGCTGTAAAGGTGAAATGTACAGCTCACCCAAGTAAGTCACAACAGTGTATGAAAAGAAGAATGAGCTACATGCTTGGGAGTGGATTTCAAGTAAAGGATTTTCTGAAGCACTATTGATTATGTCTGAAAACAAAAACCCCTAAGCAAATACACACATACCCAGAGAATTTAAAGTTAATAAGTTCAACATCTATACTAAACACAGAAAAACAGTATCACAGTCCATTTCTAAACAATGTAGGAAAACAAGAAAATGAAAATTGAATCATGTCAAACCTCATGTTTATCTTTCTGTCAGGCTGAAGGGCATGCAGATAGGCAACAAGAAGTAGCTTTAATATACTTCAGTTTATGGCTTCTGAGTTAGCCTTCAGGAGCTGCAGTAAGTTCCCTAGTAAATCAGGGAAACTGTCTGGCTGAAATTTCTCTGATATGGCTGCATAAAGCTATTTAGTCAGAAAAAACTGTTCAGAGATAACCAGTGATTTCTTTTTCTATCAAACTGAAATAATACAGCCCAATGAAGCATTTCAAAGAGCTCTGTATACTAAGTTGAGCACCTAGGATTTCGGCCTTAATTGGAAAAGTGAAATATAGAAACACATTTCTCTAACTGGCTGATGACACTGAATTTGCAAAGGCTGCAATTCATTTGCAGGTAACAACTGTCACAATAATCTTCATTATTTGTCTAGAGGTATTCTAATGATGAAACTCGGGAAAATGTTCAAAGCATAACAGCAATGCTAGCATTAGCACGTTAAGCATCTCTTGAGAATCTACGAGATTATAACTTGGAAAATAACACTATTATTTCAAAAGGGAAAGAAATATAATTCCAGGGCATGCCAGCCTAGGACATGAAACTGAGCTCTTTTCCTTTATTCCTTGCTATTAGACAATGAATCCAGTTTTCCCACTGCACTTCAAGAAAAATACAGCAAACTGGAAAGTTTTAGAACAAGAAAACTACCACATGGTTTTAAAAGCATAGCTTTTGTGACAGACTGTGTCACACACAGAGAGGCAAAAATTCTTGTTAATTTAGTCAGGAAATTAGGAGAATGAAGATAGACAGGCAAATCAAGTGAAATGTCAGAAATCAGACAACAGCTGACATCAGAAAATAGCTGGTATTCAATCATTCTTTGTGTCCATTGAGGAGGATAAGTCACAATAACCTGAAGAAGAGCAGGCCTAGCTTAGACACAAACAATGTAGAACTCTCCTTCCTCCACCCTACAACAGTGACATTTAAACCCTGGAGCAAGTTATGTAGCAAAGCTACACAGGCATTTTATTTAAGAACAAGGTATGCAAATATGACAACAATGGCCTGGGGATCCTGGGTAACTTTTAACAGGAGAGGCAGAGTGCTTAACAACCTTCCAGATCTCTGGTTTTGTGTGAGATGATCCCGAGCTCTGCACAGTCCATGTGGAAGCGTCACCCAAGACCTAGTCAAGGCAACTTGCCTGAAAAGTAGATTATTGTCTCTTTATTAAGTATTTAAGCAAGGAAGCAGTTGGTTCAAAAATTTAACAATAAAAGTGAGCACTGGTCAAAATTTCTTCAAACACCTTTAGAAAGCTCTTCTCTTCCTCTTTCAGTACTATTTTAAACTGGGACAAAAACCCCAAAGCAGTGCATAAGGAAACACAGCTCGTCCTGCAGATGCTCTGTTTCCACCCCTCTTCAGAATCTCTTTCTCTAAATACATACACTTTAAAAACTGTCCAAATAGATACATGTGTATATATATATATACATATGCACATACATACATACCCCCACAGCATGTTAACCCTTAAGACATACATTCTTGGGATGAATTTCAAAATGTCTACAAAGCAATGATAACAAATAGAAGGACTTTAGTAAATCTATCTTCCAGAGCACAGATCCTTTCAGCCTGAGTAATGGTTTACATGGCAAGACAGCCTGGCAGCAAACTTTCTTCAGTTGCTTTTGCAAATATTTTCCACCATCCTGACATGCCCTTATCTGGATGCATTTAGCTCCAAAGATTTGTGTCCTCAGTGACGCATGAGCTTTCTTTCTGTCTTCTCTCAGGGATAATATCAAACAAAAAAATCTGCCAATTCATTTATGTATTTATATGTTCATTCTTTGCCCAAGGCAAATTTCAGATTTACTGCACTAAACTAGCAAGAGACAGCATATTCCAGGTATTGACAGCATCAGGCTGGAGCACACACCATCCCCACAATGTGCAGAGAAATGAACAGCCTGGAGAAGCAGGCTGCAGCTCTTATGGACTTTAAGCACCTCTGAAATACACATCACCTAAGTCAGCAGGGGCCTGAATCCAGGCCTAGATAAAAGCACAAATGTCTGAATTCTTTTGGTTAGAAAGGGTGTAATGAAATTGCCAAAACTGTCATCTTAATTCACACAGAGATTTTTGACAGGCAAAGATTTTTGCAGGCTCGGCTTGGCTCTCCTTAGTTTTGAGTATTTGCCCTGACATTTGTTTAGAATGAAGGCCAAACCAGCAGTACTTTTTATGTTTTAATTACACAGAGTGCATGCTGGATGCAATTCCCTCTTTTCCTATGTACCTTCTACAGTGTAAACAAGGGCAACAGGCTGGCTGTTGTTATCCTTCCAAGAACAAATTCCTGTTTGCAGCCAATATGGCTTAGTTTCACAGAAATCCAAATTAATTCTCTGGTACTGAGGTAATGAACAGTAACTTGATTTTTTTTTTTTCTTTAAAACTAAAGCCTTCCAAAAATACAGCTAATTCCTGCTCACTTCACACATTTTTCACTTACTGTAAAAGCAAAGTTACTATGAGCACTGTAACAGGTCACAAACTTTAAAGCTGCAGCTGCTTAATAAAATTGATGTAGTCTGATCTTGTCATACCTGCTGTGGAGACCAGGAGCTTCAGCTCTGTCCAGTAATGTGATGCTACATGCATCTGAATTAAGGGAATTCCTCAGGAACAGACCTGACTAAGGACGACTTCCAGTAAATGGAACAAATGTAACAAAAGTTAAATTATTTCTACCACCCAATGTTCTGAAACTGTAGTTGAAAAAAAATAAATCATGTCTCAACATTGGATAGGGTTAAGACAGAAACGAATAAAATAAATTTCTGAACAAGTTTGATACCTCTTAATGTTTAGATAACAAAGAGTACAACTCACCTACAAAGTGCATGACTACTACCAATTTTTTTTTCTCTAAAGCTTATGTTTAAAAATGCATTTTTACTCATGAAAAGAAGAATTATTACTTTTTCATTCCCCTGTTCAGTTCCTTTCCCTCCTGAGCGAGCTATCTCTCTGCCTGATGCTGCACTGGTTATGGTAGCTAGATAAGCACCATTTGCCTTTCAAAAGATGTGCCTATATTTTGATATCAAATTAAAAATTAAATGCCCATTTTGTAAGCTGAATTTCTGACTGTTACCAGCAGTATGCTAGAACTGATGGTCAAGAAGAAATAACTAAAGCACCAACTGCTCCTGAATGAAAAGAAAAGGCTGGCACAATCCTCACAGTCCTGAAATCTTTAGAAGAACAGGGAACTGCAAGAAGCTTGTGAAGAAAAAGCTACACTGGACTGGGAAAAGGTATCATATCCAAAATATCAACCAATTCCAGTTGATGTGGTGTTACTGGTTAAGGGCTCCGCAACTATCAAGCATTGTACCTGGCTTTCACATTCACAGATGTTTTTGTGGCATTCAGATCTGTTTAAAATAAAGAAGTTATAAAATTAAGTCCCCTGAAAAGAAAAACCTGCAGACCAAAACAAGCACCAAAGCCATGCTCTGAACAGCCTCTCTGTCTTGCCAACAGGGAAATACATGTACTAATTCTCTTAGTTAAGTTCACTGCCATCTTCAATATTCTTAAGTATCTGCAAATGCCATTTTGAAAAAGAACTGGATAAAAAATATCTTGAAAATTAATACTTCCACAGGCAATGATTGTCAGGATACTGTTATTTTGGCTAATGTTTTTGTGTCTTTATGTTACATCCTTGAGCTCTACTTTTGCACAGCTTTAATTGATTAGATCTGGGGCACAATCTGGATTTCTAAGTTCAAGTGGAACAAACATGCATTCATCATATTTCAGACAAGCCGATATGGATATGTATATTATGATAATCACGTGCACATGCCTAATCAAAAGGTGCAAAAACTGTGCAAAAAACAAAGCCCCCAATATGAGCTGTTTCTTAGCACAACCAACAAGAATTGGTCTAATATCACAGCTAAACCCCTCATGTGTTGGTATAACAGCCACAAGTAGTATCCAAGCTATGGGAAAAGAAAATTTTCAAGAAAATTTAAACAAAAATGGTTTAATGGACAGGAGCAATAGCTTAACAAAACTGGAGGCTGAGAATAAATGCAAACCTTGATATTTTCTGGAAGTGTTCTAGTTACAGCAATACTTGCCTTTAGATATGTTTTCCCAGTATGTTATCTGGGAATACCTCCAGGTATGACTGAATAGGCAGCAAAGAGAGATGAAGTCTCTCCCAGAAGCAAGAAAACACCCTGACTTGTCTTTTCAGTTTGATGTTGGAGTTCTTAATCAAGGTACTTCCTCCTGTGTATCATGATTTTCACATCATATTGTGGATAACCTCCATTTTCTTAAAATTGTGACAGGCATAACTTCCAGAAACAGGAAAAATGTAAGTCCCATCTACAAAGGACAGCAATGCAGTTTACCCTAAAATAAAAGCTGGCTTTTGTGCTGGGGGAGTGTTGAAGGCTAGAAGATAAAAAGATAGAGAAGTGTATTTTTCCTCAGAGTGGTCACCATCATTGCCAGCTGACTGAAGGAACATGATGATTACTAAAATATTTGTTTCAATTCCATTTGAGACAGAACGCAATGGACAAGTCACAGAACACAGCTGCAAGAACAGACCAGCAGCTCTGATTCAAAGGGGAAAAAAGTGCAATCTCTTTCTGATACTGCTTTTCTCATGATTCCCACCTAATCTCCTTTATGATTTGGATTTCATGTTCTAAAGGTCACTGAGACAGCAGTTAAATTTTGTGTAGAAAAGCAGCTTATTTAATTACCTTCTGCAAGGGAATTTGGACAGTCTTGCATTCAAATAGTGCTTTCTTTTCCATTTCTATCCTTTTCCAGAAAGTAGTAAATCGATATTCATATTCTTTCATCAATTCTGTACAGTCAGATTTTTTTTCTAATTTTATCTAAGGTAGTATTACTGAAGATATCTACTTTAAGAAAATGACTGCTTTAAGGAAAGTCATTAATTTTTAAAGTTGCCCTGAAAAGGATATATAGAGCTAACTATATGTATTTTTTTCTACTTAGAAAGAGATCCCATTTCTCCAGGTTGGATAATTCCACACCCTTTAGTGGCAGGTTTTATACTTTTTAAAAGCAATTATTCACTAAATAAATAGTCACGAAATCCTTCTCATGGGATTATTTGTGCTTTCACAAATGCTCATGTAAACATATAATGTATGTGCTTAGCTAGAACTTTTGGTATACTTATTTCTGTTCCTTCACATGTAACTTGTTGAGTTTTTATCTAGGAACAGTGAAGATCAGTTTCTAGCTTCTACAAACTTTACTGTGAACCAACCCCCCTCAATCGTATGTTTCTGTCACATTAACTCTGTTCCCTGAAAGACTTTTGTAACCAAAAGCTAATCTGAATACAACAGATCCATCCACCCTGGAGTTTTCTTTAGGTGAAGAAGGAAAGAACTGAGATTTTTAAGAACACTATTCAACAAATTTACTCTGAGTAAATTACAAATTTACTCAGAAATTACTGACAAGTGCTTATAATTCCCTTAAGTACTTAATTAGCTATGCAATTCCACCAGCACTTCTCTTCTGCTTAATAACACAATGCTCTAGCAAGACACAAAGTCTACCAAATCTACTCCATTAATAAAAAAAGGTTATTGCCAAAGCTTGTTCAATCAACACCACCATAGCCACAGCTTGAAAATACTGATCACTACAAAGTGTCTAGAGCTTACTGGAAAGTTGAGATATAATTTATTCAAGGGAAACACTCACCATATTGTTGCAAATAGATGCTTAAAATATTTAAAGATTAATTAGTAGGTATTAATGACACAAAGCTGCCTTCTGTTGTTTTAGATGTCCAAATAAAATGTAGTAAATTCACAAGTAGGTATTCCCATTATACATGCAAAACTGTAAGACCACATGCTATTAAAAAAAAAAATCCAAAACAACCAAACCACAAAAAACTCCATTCCAAACAAATTCACAATTCCCACTGCAATTTTTCCAAATCTATCCAAATTTAACTGGAAAGAATATTCATTGGTTCAAACTGGTTTTGCTAATGAAGTCACTTCCACAGAATCTCAGGGTTCAAAACCAAGGAAAATGTTGTAAATACCACATTACCATGGTATTTACTGTTCACGGGCCCACAGAATACAGGAATTGAAGAGAGGATTAGAAATGTTTTTACAAAATCATAGAATATTCTGAGTTGGAAGTGACCCACAAGAAAAATTGAATCCAACTCCTGACCCCACACAGGACACCCCAAGAGTTACACCGTGTGTTTGACAGCATTGACCAAACACTCCTTGAACCCTGTCAGGCTTGGTGCTGTGACCACTTCTCTGGGGAGCTGTTCCAGTGCCCAGCCACCCTTTGGGTGTAGACCCTTGTCCTAATATCCAACCTAAACCTGCCCTGACTCAGCATCAGGCTGAGTCATTCCCTCAGGTCCTGTCTCTGGTCACCACAGAGGAGAGAACAGTGCCTGCACCTCCTCTTCCCCTCACAAGGAAGCTGCAGACTGCAATGAGGTCTCCCCTCGGTCTGTTCAAGAAAACAGTGTCCTTTTCTCTGTCTGGAGAAAAGGAGACTAAGTGACCTCAGCTGCTTCTCATATGGCTTCCCCTCAAGGCCCTTCACCATCTTCACTGCCCTCCTCTTGATTCACTCTAATGGCTTAATGTCTTTTTTTGTATTGTGGTGTCCTAAACTGCACACAGGACTTGAGGTGAGGCTGCCCTCAAGCCTCTCATCCCCCAGTCCTCTTGTATATCCAGGTTTGCCCTGTCCCAGGTGCAAAATCTAGCCTTCATTAAACTTCATACAGTGTTTGATTGCTCAACCCTCTAATTTGTCAAGATCTCCCTGTAGATCTCTCCTCTTTGCCCTCGAGGAAGTTGACAGTTCCCCCCAATTTAGCATCATCAGCAGATTTACGTACTATTTCTTTGAGTTCTGCACCTCAGTCATTTATGAAGCACACTGGCCCTACAGTGGAGCCGTGTGGAACCCCACTGGTGACTGTTTCCAGCATGATGTAACCCTATCTACTGCAATTCTTTATGCCTGACGCATGAGCCAGTTTCTCATATATTTTATGAATTGCTTTATATATTTTGTATTTTATTATGGGTTGCACCCATCATATGATGTGCTGATCCAGCTGAATGCTGGACGTTTTGTCCAGAAGGACACCATGAAAGACAGTATAAAAGGCTCAACCAAAGTCCAAAGAGATTACATGAACAGGCTTCCTTTGGTCAGCTAGGTGGATTACCTTGTCATAAATGGAAATTAAGCTACTCAAACAGGACTTTCCCCTGATGAAGCCATTCTGGCCAATGACTGCATTATCCTTCAGGTGTTTTTCAGTAACTCCAAGAGTAATCTCAATAATTCTACCAGGCACTGAAATGAGACTGACAGACCTGTAGTTTCCTTTGTACTGTTCTTGAAAACTGGGACAACATTAGCCAGCATCCAGTCAAGTGGGACCNTAAGCTACTCAAACAGGACTTTCCCCTGATGAAGCCATTCTGGCCAATGACTGCATTATCCTTCAGGTGTTTTTCAGTAACTCCAAGAGTAATCTCAATAATTCTACCAGGCACTGAAATGAGACTGACAGACCTGTAGTTTCCTTTGTACTGTTCTTGAAAACTGGGACAACATTAGCCAGCATCCAGTCAAGTGGGACCTCTCCAGATTTCCAAAACAGTTCAAAAACTCATTGAGAGGAGTCTTGTAATGACATCAGCCAGCTCTTTGAGGATTCTTGGATGAATCCCATCAGGCCCCATAGACTTACAGGGATCCAGATGGAGTAGTGATTCAGAGTTGATTCAACAAGTTCAGAGTTGATTCAACAAGTTCAGAGTTGATTCAACAACTCAGCTCTGAGTTTATAATTCTCAGAATCCTTCACCTCAGGGCACTGGGACCCCCATAGTCCATGACTGGTGCTGAAGACTGAAGAGAGCATCAACCACCTCGGCCTTGTCTATGTCCCTGTTCGTATGGAGAACACCCTCACAATTTAACAAGTCGCTGTTATTTCTGGACTGCCTTTTGCAACTAGCATACTTTTCAAAGTCTTTTTTATTGTGCTACACAGTACTGGCTGGCTTCAGTTCTTTTTGAGCTTTTCCCTCACAATTTTCTCCCTCTGTAGTTATCTCACCTTGTTTCTGCTGGTCAAACATTTACTTTTTTTTGCCTTACCTCTAGAAGAAGATCCCTGCCTAGCCAAGTTGGCCTTCTGCCTCGCCTGCTTTTCCAACATTTTGGAATTGCCTGCTCCTGTGCCCATAGGAGGTGGTGCTTAAAAAGTCACCAGTATTGATGGTGCTTAAAAAGTCACCAGCACCATTGAAAACATTTTCCCAGGGGACCTTACTCATTAGTTCCCTAAACAGTCTGAAGTTTTAAATCCAATTTGATTTATTCTGGACCTGCTTGTATTAGCTGTATGGTATTCCCAGTTAATGTTTGCCAAGTTGAAGTCCCTCAGAAGGACAAGAGTGGTTAACTTAGAGATGTTCCTTAGTTCCTTAAAGAATAACTCATCAGCATCACCATTCTGGAGAGGAGGTAGGATGTCATCATAGGAGTAGACTCCCATGATGACATCTGCATTACTTGTTTGTCCCTTAATCCTTACTCAGAGGCTTTTGACTGTGCCATTGCCAATTGTAAACACCACTCACTCCATCCCCTCCATTACACACAATGCCAACCTCCCTACCTCTCCTGCCCTGCCTATCCCTCCTGAAGGGCCTGTAACCATCCTTCATGGGACACCAGTCCCAGGACTCACTGCACCCGTTTTTGCTTATGGCAATGATGTTGTATCTCTGGGGCTGGGCCAAAGCTTTGAGCGTTTCTTGCTTTCTCCTGCATCTCCTTGGATAGATTTCTCTTTTAAGTAGAACACAATGCAATGCATGCACGGGAAAGGAAATGACCAAAGAAAGCTGATGAAGGGAAGGTATGACTCCAAGAAAGGCTATTGGTTTGTATACAGCCACAGAGAACTTTACTGATGCTGCCTTTGACCACTTCCAAAAATAACTGCCTCCACCTGCAATGTTTATCACTTTACCTTTATTCTGCTCCTACACAACACAAAGCTGAAAAAAAATGATGCCTACCAAGTTCTGCTTTTGAGGAGCATATCTGTAGTTGTGCCAAGATTTAGCAATGACAAAGTCTTTGAAGATAAATGGCTTGACTAATATTTCAGCTGCTGAGCGAAACTTTGAATGCTGCAATTTATTCTTTGCACCCAGTCTGTAAAGCACACTGTCAGGAAACAGTATCATCATTTTCAACCAAAAGATCTTGGAGATCATGGCAAAATGGTGAGACTACAGGCTGAAGTTAGGGAATAGCGTGCGGAGCTCAGAAACTATGTCTTGAAAAGATAAACATGCTGAAGAGGACTTGTGAAGATGGACACATCCTCACAAAAAGACAAAGGAAAAGAAGCAAAAAGTGAAAGGGGTCAAAAAAAGAGCTGAGGCTATAGCACAAAGCAGAAGAGACCTAAAGCTAAGGGGGAAATGGAGACCAGGGGAAGAAGTGCTCAGGAGTGGTATTAGAATTATGGGAAACAGAGTGATTTACTCAGGAAGACACACCAGACATTAACCTACAGAGTAACATGAAAAAGAAGAAGCCAGGGAAAAATTGGCATCAAAGATACATAACAATAGATTATGGCTTTTCTGCATCACACAGTACATATTTTACCATGTTTTAATGTTATAATTCAGATGACAAATACTCACTGTGTATACACACACACACACACATATATATACATATAAATTATACACACATACATTCAGTATAGTTAACACGATCCAGCTCCCATCTGGACTTTATTTCCTGAGGGAATGCAGAAAAACAGCCAACTACCTCATCCTCAGCTCAGACCCCGAGGCTGCTGCCTTGTCGGGGTGGGGGAGGGAGGAATATGGATAGACAAACCATCATGTGCATACCCAGACTGGCTGCTGCACTTGGGGAAGTGAGGGACATGGGGAAGGGGGAAGAACCTTTGCAGAGTTGTTTCTCTGTCCAAAGATTAAAGGGAATGAGGAAGAACACAGCTGATGTTTCAAGAGAGAACATGTAACCATAAGCACAGAGTAACAGGGAAAGAGGGACACAGCAGAGGCTCGAGCTGCTGCTATTACGCTGACAGCACACAGAGGTGAGCTCAAAAATGAATCCTGTTCTTGTCAGAGCTGTATAGCTGGACTAGAGCCTTTTCTTGGAAAATCAAGGGTAATAGCAGGCTTCAGTGGGCTGTGCTTACTGGTCAAGCTGTCAGAAAATTAATCATGCAATTTTCAGTGCTTGGTATCAATAGTGAAACTCAGCCAGTGCAAAGGACACGGTAAGACAGAAAATCACAACCATTATGACTGCAAGGGCAATTTGCACTATTTGTTAATTTTTCTCCTAAAAACGTTTCATGGCCAGACTCCATAATGAGCTGTATGAAACAAATCAAGATAAAGAAATGCTTTTTAAAGCATATACATGACTTATTACTTTGATATCTGCCCTCTTTCTTCTTTCTCTTCCTTTTCATATCTTGGACTGAAATAACAGAATTTCCCACTGTAACAGTATGTAGCTGAGCAGGTCACCTAGATACTGTAGATATGTTTAGACAAACTTCTGGATGAAGTTATAAATAAGCCTTGGATACAGCTATTCTCATTTTTGTTCTTCAGCATGTCTCTTTGTTCTCTAAGGATGGAATGAGAGTCTAGTGCCAGTGGAAAAAAAACCTGATCTATGATGGGAGCTGACATGCTCCAAAATACTATTTTGGCCTTTAGAGAAGACAAAAGGGGAAAATAAGTGTGCAGAGTTGTTAGGGATAGGGATTCTGTTTGTTTTTATGCACTGCTATTTTAAATCCCTCCCCAAACACTTTCTCAAACTTCCTCAGAACAAAATCTCTAGCCAAAGTCAATGAACTGTTATGGCCACTTTGTTACCAGATGTATACTTTAATACCTTGTATTTTCAGTATCACAAAGCTATAGGGACTTCTGAAGGATATTCTCTTTACTTGATATTCCTCTACCTGCAGATGTAATAGGAACACAAACTGCAAATCTCACTGAATATGTGACTTTAAAAGAACTGGGCCATGAGAAGGGTTTTCTTGGATCTCCTTCCACTGCCCTGGGCCTGCAGAGCCTTTTGCTCCTGCTTTCACATTTTCTTAAACTCCAGTTTAATGCTTCAGCTTCTCATCTTTTGTGTTCATACTGTAGGGCTCTTTCAGAATCTCACTTCTGTGAGGGTTAAAAAAACTATCTCACATCTCTAGCACAGAAGCATTTGCAATTTATTCACACATTTCTCCTTCTCAGATAACCACTAACAGCAAAAGACCCTAGAAAAGTATAAATGAAGCAAGTGCAATAATCTTCATTACAATCTGCAGTACATCAAGGAGCTCGTCAGCTGATACTTACGGAGGCGTCACTCCTTTTGGGAGGCCTAATGCGTTGACAGAAATGGGTGGTGGCTGGGATGGCAGCATGGAGCTGAGAAAAGCTGCTGGAGACTGGCTGGAATTAGGAAATCTTGGAGTTGGAGACAGGCTGTGGGAAGGTGAAGAAAGTGAAGGAAGAGGAGGGGGTGGAGGAGGTGGAAGTGGAAAGGAATCGCACACTGGATATGTCGCTGTTGGACTAAAGACAGGTGGAGGTGGGGGTGGAGGGGATGGAGAAGAAGGAGACCAGGCATATTCCCCTTCTGGAGCAAACTGCTGAGAGAAGGGAGGAACTGGCACTCTCCCAAACTGTTTCTGAGAAGCAGTTGGAGACATAGGAGAAGGAAGGCTAGATGTAGATGACCCAGAAGATGGAGTCACATAACCTGAAGCAGGGCTGATGTTCTGGGCAGCAATGAACTGCTTAGGCCGAGCATAGTTGAAGGAGCCGGAAGACTGCATGGTTGGGGAAGTATGAGAGTTAAGAATACTCATTGGCACAGGAGAGGTGGCAGACTGGCTGGACTCAAGCTCCTGGAAGGAGGGGGGAGGAGGAAAGGAAGGAGAAGAGGGAGGGTGCTGATGATGATCAGGTTGCTGTTGGTGACGATACCACTGTCCACTTTCTTGCTCCAGACGAATTTGGTTCTGCAGCTGCTGTATTTTTTGGGGGTCCCTGCGGGAAGGAAAAATAGACAAAAAGATGATCAGACATGCAGTTCTGGCTGGGGAGGAGGTAAAAGTTCCACTGATCTGTGCTCCAGGAAAATTGAAAGAGAGGGAAAGTTTAAAGCATTTACATATGTTGAATAGCCCCATTTCTTCAGAGTTAACACATTGCTACAAAAGTCCATTTTTGTCCTCAAGATGAAGGAAAAAGGGTATGCATGATAGAATTTAACAGAACCATCAATTCTTCAAAAAGGTAAATTATATGGCAATTTGAAGCACTTGGGATATTTTAAAGGAACGATCCAGATAATGGAATTAAAGGTTAAACTACTGGAATTCTTAACAAGGTTTCTTTTTGATTCTTGTGATTTTTTTTTTCAATGGCTCTGTTTCAATAATAAGGCTGAAATATTTACCCAGTAACAACTTCAGCCGTAGCTGAATTTCTGCTGTAGCCTCTGTAGGCCAATCAGACAGACCTAATTACAGCCATACTTTTAATGAGGTACTTGGAGACAAGGGACCAATCTCTGTGTTAGAACCATCCACATATGTAGATGAGCAAAGACTTCTGAGAAACATCTGTAACCTCGGGAAGCTGGGAACTGAGCTTCCCCAGGTCTTTAGTCCCACTTTTTCTCCCTAGTTTTATTTTCAGCTGTAGATCCTGAGACGAATCTTAGTAGATACTTAATATAGCTCTGAGGCATTGCAGTACTATCAGCTCAAATGGAAGCAAGAATTTCATTTAGAAATGCAGAAATTCACTGGAAGAAGAATAGAGACTAAAAAAGTTAATATGTGGGAGCATTCAGAACTCTTAATTAAGGGGAGAAAAAGTAAAAAGTAAAATGTTCAGCAGTGAAGCAAATCAGAACTGGTTTTTTTATTTTTTTTTTTGGTCTCAATACAGCAGTTTGAAAGACATTAAGCTCAAAATTAACTGTGTTGTCTGTTATGTGACAATAGACTGACTTGCTTAAAATTGTCCTTTTTCAGCTGGAAAACGTAACTGCATCTCAATACTCCAAATATCCATGAAGTTTCAGTATATGCACATATACCTTTTCTGTATATTTAATATATAAATACTTTATTGTATACAAGTATGTCACTGTTTATATGTAATTTAGGTCACCTAAGCAGACATTATAGAAGCAGTCTGCCTAATGCATGGCATATGAATGTGTGATTCTAGCACAACAATATACTTTTGTTGATAGCAACAAAATTAGAAATGGTAATAACAGCATATTTTCCACTTGAAGATTAGTTTTGATATTCCAACCATCTACATTTCCCAGAAAATGCTTTCTGACAATAATTCTGCTTATGATCTCTGGCCAAAGGAGATAGCTTAGATAAGAAAAAGGGGACCAAGCTGTTTTAGGGCAGAAAACTGAAAAATCAGTAACTTATACTTAACTGTTGCCTTTCTTTGGTGTTGCTATTGATGGTTCAATTCTAGCAATGTCTCACTAGCAATACAAATTTCAGCACTTAAAAGGAGATTGACATTTTCCTTCTTTACTTAAATTAGCAACAAGACTATCTGAATGTTATGGTTCACTTTGTAAATTTTATAATTCATTTTTTAATTTTGACAATAGAGACTCTAAATCCCTATCAGTTCAACTTTTCACTCCACAGGACACAGGCTGAAACTTATTCTTCTACTTTTTGTGAGATTAACAGTCACCTTTATTTAAATCAGTTAAAATGACACAATTTTACTTCCCATCAACATTCGACTTGCTTAGTTGATGACAGCAACATTTCAGATCAATTCTGACTGGACAGAGAAAATCCTGCAAGATTTCTACTTTCACCTCATTCTGCATCTTTGGCCTGAATATTTGCAAACCTACTGTCCAATACCTCTAAAATTATTAACAAATAATAGTTATTTTATTTTTCATCATAATCGCCCTAAATTTTTTTTTTATTTATTACAGACAGACTAAGGTAACAAAACAAAAAAGGGGAAAATTTAGCATTGTAAATGAGGTGTTGAATATAGAAGAAACTTTGCTGTCTCCAACACTACTATGTTTATTCAACATGTGCTGAAAGCAAGTAGGAGTGTCGTGTCTTGAGACCTTTTTATTTGCATTTGCCAAATCACATGGCGCTGCGCCCGGCCAGCAGCATCCCACAAATGCCCATCTATGGCCCTGTCAATGCAAGTGCAGCACTGCAGCACTGCCCTGCACTGCTGCTGACCCTGCCAGGCAGAAGCAGAGACCAGTTTCAGGGTATCCCTACAAAAGGGTGACAGGCAAAAACGAGGTTGCTCAGCTCTCACACTAAGCTTGACTTGAGGCTGCAGGAATATGCGTGCCTGTAAATCAGGGTTTATTAGCCCAGGACAGTACTGATTCTGGCTGAGCAGCTCTCCCTCAGCTCAGAATCCACCTAAATCAAGTGTTTGTTTGCTGGAAAAACAGCATGCAAACACAACCATTATCACATCAGTCCATGGGGCAAAAAACCACAAAGACCATCTTGGAGTAAATTTTCACGCCAGTTGTAAAAGTGCACAATCCTTGTCTGCAAAGGAACGTTCTCTACCTCAGAGCTATCCTTTTAACATCAGACACTGCCATATTATTTTCTTGAGGAGAGGTATCCTAGAGATATGTCATTATGAAGAAGAAAAGGAGAGGAAAGAATAACAATTCACCAGTGTTTCTCTGGAATGACACCATCAGTGGTGGAAGTTCTACACAGGTAGATCCCTGAAAGATAGCACTGCTGTGACAAAGACAGGGAGAGCCCAGCTGCCAAAATGAATGAAAATTGTTAATTTCTCATTAGCAGGGAAACAAAGAAGGCAATTAAAAGAGTTTAGTTTTTGGATGAGATTACAAGAAGAACTAATTTAATTGTAATTACATCCTCTTTCTAATTAGTTGAAATTTGTTTTGCAATTTTAAAGGGCACATATGCATTCAGGGAACGCATCAAGCTTGTCTAAACAATAGAGCATAAACTTATTTTCTCATGTGGAATTTTTTGCTTTGCCAAATAATTAATTATAACAATATAAGAATGAGCATTTAAAAATAATTTTTTAGCAAATTCAGCAATTCAGTAAATGGTAAAGGTAAGTAATTTTAAAAAAATCATAGCTAGGGTAAAATGAATATTGAGAGATTTCATCAACTCACTGAAAAGCAGGCCTAGTACTACATAAATATGTTCAAAAGTTGTGCTTTAGAATTCGTGATGTTTTTCCAATACCAAACATTCTTAACCAAGATATTAAAATACATTTTCAGATGATCTAATAGGTATGCCAAAGCAGTTCCAAAATGCAAGCAGTAAGGCAGTAAGATGTTAATGAAAGCAGACATCAGTTACAGCAGAGGTGAGGTTTCGAGCCACGCTGCTTCCTGCACAGGTTTGGTACCAGGCACTCAGAACATGCTCGTAAGGTGATGACTTTCAGAACTAAGGGATAGCAAGAAACATTTGAAAACAGATGTTAAAAGCAAAGACTAGAGACATGAGACATTAGGTTTCTTGGTGGACAACAGTGGTTGTCAATACACACACCATAGTTTAATAGCTACTTGAGAAATCATATTTTGAGGTATGCACTTGGTTTAAATTACAATAGGCTGGTTCATACTTTTATCCCATTCTCATAATGCTTTTTCTTCCTGATAACCTCTGCATCGCATTGTTTTGAAAACAGAGCGGTCTGTGACTGAGAATTAAACTGGTAACAACCCCCATCAGGAACTGTAGCTCCAAGTGCCTGAACACTGTGCAGTGGAGGAGGGGGGGCATAGGCAGTGGCTGCACATCTCTCCAAATTTCAACAAGATCTGGCTACTGGATTGCAGAGAACATTAGAGCAGATGGCATTTCCAGGAATGCAATAAATCCTTCATACTTCTCTCCTAGGCTCATTCACACATTCCCAGTATTAGGATACATACCAGCTTTACTTTTATCTTTCATTACAAAGCTTATTTAGAGAAACTATGTCCCTCATCTGGGAAGCATCTTACTGTTTGCAGTTTAATCATCAACTTTGTGTACCTTTAAACACAAAGGTTCATATGGAAGCCCTTCTATCCAAACTACCTCTCTTGGAAGGGAAAGTTCTCAAAAGGCAGAGAAATGAAGCCTTTGTACATGAAATGAACCCTACTGAGTTATACCTACCACAAAGTATGCAAGGGCATTGAAATTTAGTCACTGTTTTACAACACAGTATACAAAGTAAATGGAAATAAATGACCACAGGTAAAGAACCAAATTGTGCTTTCTATAACTTTTTAAAATTCCAATTTTGTCCCTCCTGATCTTAATAAAAGAAAATGAGCAAATGGAAAGCAGACAAAGAAAAGCAATTTTTATTTGAAAGAAAGAACCTATTTATCTCAGGTATGGAAGAATAATGAGCTCACTTCTGTCTCAAGTCATTCCTGAGCAAAAGCAGACCAACCCCTTCACAATCCTATCAGTGACCTGCTCTTTGAGAAACAGATGGTGCAGGTATACAAAACATACCACTCAAATGAAGGTACAGGAATATTTTGAATGAAAAATGATCAGAATTAAGCACAACTTTAAAAGGTTGAGCTATTTTTCTAAGTTAAAATTCAAAAACAATGCCAGGAAATGCCTGTATATTTGGGGTAACAGCTGTTCACCTCCATGAACTCTATTTTCCAAAGAAGATCTAGTTTCTAACCCAATACTATTGCTTCACAATTTCGCCAGAGCTCTACCAAAAGGGAGACAGTCACTGTCACACTGTATCAAATGGCAGGGGCTCTTCCCACCGAGTTCCATGTCAGCAGCTCTCTATGTATAGATGTATTTTTTACATGTGTACATTTAGATATATTTATCTCTAAACTTTGGTATTTATACAATAAAAGCCAGGATGAAGTTTTTCCATAAATTTTAAATTTGTTATAATTGGAATGTATCACATATATCTTTCTACTTCCTGGGCAGCCAAACCAGATACCTGCTTCTGCATCTGTGGTTCCCAGCAGCTGGCAGGACAGATCTGCTAGGTAGCTCTTAAAGACATTTAATTTGCTTTCTACAAGTACAACATGGATATTTTACTGATATAGTACCTGTTGAAAATTAGTAATTTTCTTAACTACTTCTGCCAGTTTAGTTTCTATTTAAGAAACTAAAATATACATATGTACCAACTTATCCAAAATGTGACAGTAATCACTGATATCTGCAATTCTACTCTTGACAAAATTCCTCATAAAATTAAAAAATTTCTACCAAACTTACTGAGCTGTTAAAAATGAAAAAAACCACCCCAAAATCTAACTTAATCTGCCAGTGAATTAACTAACAGCTGTATTGAAAAAAAATGCTCAGGATACAAAAGTAACTCAAATATCCACTGAAGAATTGTTTGCTTATTTTTAGAAATGTTAAAAACTTACATATATGTCAAGGCAAGAATGTGACATAAAGGGAGAATAGTTGCCTCTTTCAACAAAAACTGCTATGTATTCAACACACAGACAGCCTCCATTGTATTGATATTTGTATCAATACAAATGCTTTTAGACAAGCTTTGGGTTTTCTGAGGCTGAATAGCCCCTTATATTGTGGGGAAAAAAAAAAAAAAAAGTTTTAAATGCTGTTTTAAATGCTGCAAGGGTTCATATTTATGTAAGACTAGAATTATCAGTTAAAATAAAAACAGGGGGGAGACAGGTGATGGAGGGGACAGGATGGGGGAATAACAACAACACACAGACACCAGCACCAGTTTGGATTCTACCATGAAAATATTCAGAGGTATATTTTGTCTACACTAACAGATTACGGGGAGGATGCAGGTTGTCATTACAATTTAAACCTCATGCTGGGTAACTGGATGGAGAACTATAACTAGGAACCATCTCCAGCAGCTGCAATCCTTTAACATTTTTATTACCTTCTCTTCAAAGGTTAACAATCTGAAAATGCGGATTCACACAAATATTTTCCATATTTCAGGCTGATATACAGGATCATTTATAATCAGTTTCAATGTAACCTAACACACTACTAGAAGAAGAAATATGGTGCAAGAACTAACATAGGCACTGTGTTATGAGCACACTGTGAAGCTGAGTTTAACTTTTCTTCTAAGAAACTTCATACACCCCGATGAGAAGTGTAAACCATCTGCACTGTTTGTGAACTCTCCTGTAAGGAAGTCCTGCTGTAATTTGGCTGTTAAAAACCTTTCTATCTATCCTAAAAAGTGGCAGTTGTAGCTGTGCCCATTTTCCACTCTGGTTTGTTTATCTGTCAAACACATCAAGGTAATTTCTGTGCTAAGGAAACCAACAGTAGAGATGGTGCCAGTATTCAGCAAACATGAGCCATTCTTTTAGAGACAGGAACCATTTTTTACCCCTCAATACCACTGCAGGGACATTTTTCAAAACATGCACCAGTGAGATAACACATTTAGCTTGGGTACAGAAAGAGAGGAAATGGTGCTCTTGTGCACATCCATTGTTCCCAAAAGTCATAAAGCTACAATACAGCTTTAGCAAAAATGCTAAACTTCGTGTCTCTGGTAGGGTTAGATCATAAGAATTGGTCTGGTAGTCAAAAATCTGTCTGGAATTGTGTTGCACAACTAGTGCACAGGCTATCCAGTGTAATTTAAAATATTACACAGGCAACAGGTTTTACAGACAAAGGAAGCTGAAAGTGTTATGTTATTAAGAGGTAAATTGTACTGAGACATTAATTACAATACAGGCTCCGGTCTGCAGCTGAATCGGCCCAAAGTGTAGGAAATCATTACTTGGAATGCAGAATGAACGGGCCTGCAAACAGAAAAATAGGTCTTCTGACTGCTCTATACTCTTCTGATTATGCTATACTACATAGAAGGTTATGTTCTGTGCTGATTGGTATATATTCAAAGAAAATATGGGGTGGGAAAAAAAAAATCAAAGTGCTGTGCTAGCCTAAAACCAAAAGTGAACAGAAGAAAGAGACATAGTACAATACATTTTCTCTCTGGAACAACACGTGCACAGTTGTCTTTTTTAGTTTACATATTTATTTTAAATTTAATGTATTTGATTAACAAGATGCTGTATAAATTATCACATTTTATCTACTACTGACCACCAGAGCTAGGAGATTTGCTTATTTTTATGCCCACTCAATAACTGTTACAGTGGGCTTAAAATTGGACTTCCAGGTCTTCCATATCAACCTTCCAGTATCTGTCAAGTGTATTCTTTGGGTTACATAAAAAGATGACTTCTTTGTACTATTGAAAGAGGTACTTTCATGAGGAAGAATGGATAATATATTAAAAAGGGAAAAAACTGAGCAGCTACTGGATGTCCTGACATTAAAAGGACCACACAGTCGCTCTCAATGTGTTTTTAGGAGAATTAAAATTTCAACTCTCTATTCAAAATACTCACAAAACTAAGGTAGCTTTAGAGCCTAAGTTCTAGGCCCTTTTATCATATATTCTGTATTCACAAACAGGTCTGACATTTGAGCAGGTAGCTGCCTCATGTAAAGCTGGGATATTACCAGCTGACACATCAGTAGTTTATGTTACTGAAGCTCAGTGGAGGCACCCTATTCTTAAACCACCATATGAAAAAGAACAACTGAAAAGGAAATAAATACATAAGAACTGAATTTACATGAAATAATTATATACTTCTGCAATTCTATTACAACATTAAATGATGGACTTACTTTAGGTGTCAGCCCCATCTTAATGCCATAACTGTTTAGTGCTATACCATTCTTCCTGAAGTCCTTCTGTGCATACAAAAATAACCTCTTCAACAACATACACTAACTTTTATGGATGGAGGAGAAGCACCAGGAAGTAAGACCAACTGCTAAAGACAGTAATAATCTTTCAGCCTTGTTGTCAGGAGCATTGGAAACTGAAAATAACATTGCAGCATTGCCCAGAACTTTTGTGATATTTATTCAACCAATACAATCCTAACACAATTATAACTTAGGCTTGATACAGCAGAAGATGCCATATCCCCAAAAATAAAATCAGTTACAGGGCACTGTCACACCTTATCTAGCCAGACATGTACTTCAGAAGTGTGAGTTTGGAGGTTGAACTTTTTTGTTTGTTTTTAAAAGGTGTCATCCCCGATGTATAAAGAGAAGAAAAATTATGATATCCAAAATGTTGCTAAAGCACCCTCAGATATGAAGGGCTGCTACTTTTTGCAAGGGCATTATAAACATAATTTCCCTGTTACTTGGCTAAAACAAACAAAAAAATCTTTTAGCAGTATTACTAAGCAGAGGCAAAATCCACCTACAGTACACAGATGTCACTGCAGTCAAAACCTGTTTTTAAGTAGACAGAATATATTATGTGCCTGAACATTTGAACAAACCTGACCACTACTAATTACATTCCCTGTCATCACAAAGAGAAACAATGCATACTGGTGTTACAAAAATTTGTACACTGACATACAACTTGAATTAGCTTCTTGCAATGGCAACACATAATTTTAAACAGAATTTTGCTAACAAATAGATATAGTGATGTAATGGTGAGGTTTTTTTTTTTTTTTTTTTAAACTGCTAGCTAAGTGTACAGCATATTGTTCTGGAAAGCTTAAATGAAATATCTTATGCATAAATGGCAGAGCAAATAATTTCTTTTGTACTTCAGAGTGAAAATACATCCCATAAAGATTATTCACTTCAGGTACTATTTGTTTTTTACTATAGCAAACAACCTTGAGTATGGGAGACACATACTAAGGACTTCTCTGAATTAAGCTGCACCTTAAGTGATGTATAATCACATAAAAAAAGAAGGAATCATACAGAGAAACATGTAATGATAAACACTTGTTATAGACAAATACTGTGCCAATGAGTATGAATGCTGGCTCCTTTCCTAAAATTGTTTTGGATCTTCCTTAGCTCTCAGTGAAAGCAGTCAGCCATCTCATACAGAGAAAACAAAAGGAAGAATATTTCATTTTTTCCCAAATGACCAGCATGATGACTAGACAAAAACAAGGAACCTGACACTTCTCCTAAGGCAACAGTAAGGACACATCTGCATTTGGGTTTTCGCTTGGGTCAGAAATGTGCTTTTGAAACAAATTTCCAACCATTTCCCACTTCCTTTTCCTCTGGTTTGCATCCATGAGAAGCCTCTTGAGAACATGAACTCCTTTCCTATCGGGTGAAATGAACTAACCAACTTGAGCCACTTATGAGTCCATGGAACAGACTAGAGCTAGTCCAAAATGAAAACCACAATCCCAAGCTCAATGACCCTGAAGTGTGCAGATACAACACCCTCAGCATGTTTCTTCACTCTATGGAGCCACCCTTGTTTCTGTGCACTATTTGCTAATGTAGGCTGAATAAACTACCATGAATAAACTACCACGAAGTGGTAGCCAAACCATACAATCTGAGAGGCTTTTAAAACTAAGTGTGTATACCACAAGAGGTTCTGGCTTTATACTTTGTATGTCAATTTCTGATAAGTCAAACATATCTTTTTCTAAATGAATATGCTGAAAATTAATTTGATTTATAGGGTTTTCTTTATAGGATTCCTTTACACTTTTAAAGTGTACAACATACTGATGTGTAATATATGTCAAAAATAGGGTATCTTGCATATTATTTAACATTTACATATTCAGAGCCAATGTATTGACCTATTCTAGTTTACAATTTTACTATTCCTATGTTGTAGTACAGATTTTCCTATTTGATTGCCTGCAGCTGACCTCCAGAAATCAATTCCACTCCTCCCATCTGCCCTGCAGCAAAAAGCTCCCAGACAAAACAAACATGTCTTTTTTGCTTTCAGTCTGATCACAGAGTAGTTTGTAAAAAGCTAGTTACAAAGTGTATTTTTCAGGATTTAAAATCATTTTGTCTGACTATTATGAAGATTCTCTCTTTATGGACTCATTATTTTGATGACTCATGTACCTTCTTAGCCTGGAGCTGGACACTCTCAGAGAAAGAATATTAGAAACAGCACTTGTCTGATTTAAGGGTTCCAAGACATAATTTTTCATATTTATTAAGATAAGATTTTTGTTAAAATGAACATTTCAGAATGGATGACAAGAAGAGTGATTTACCTACTCCTATAGTAAAGTTCATTTGGTTTATCTTGACCAACAGCAGTTTGTTTTGTCCATATTGTCCCTGTTGTAAAAGGTTTTTACATTGAATTGTACGTGCACTTTATTCCTGCCTATGTTTCTTGCCCACAGCAGGAAGGTTGGAACTAAACATTCTTTAAGGTCCTCTCCAACCCAAACTGTTACACAACTCTATATATAAATTGTTTCTTTAACATAAGTAGACTACTAAAATTACATTTGGAAACTATTGGTAAATCACTGTTAGTAAATTGAAATTAGAAAAAGGTAATCCATGCTTTGTTTCACTCTAAGTGCCAGCAAGATGTAAAAGCTGCAATACATATCTCTCACAATGAAGCCAACACTTATCCTGTGTAAACCTTCTCTACAAGTATCACAACAGCTTGGACTCCAAGTGGCATTTACTTCAAAAACAGCTGAGATAGAGAAAGAGAAAAATCAGGCTGTGCTTTGATAAACAACCAATAATTTCATATGAAATATGTCATTTAGGTCTTCCAGGTTACTTCAAAGACAGAAGGATATTGACTATAACAATATTGGAAGCACTGAAGTCAACACCAGTGGGGATCATAGGGTTCTTCCTTTTTCACTATGAGTTTCCACATGATCCTGTTCCTCTCAGCAATACTCAGACCATGGTATAATGCTGGTCTACCTTCTCATCTGTCTCCCTGCCTCTTCTCTTGGGCTACCAGCATGTCTTCACCACCCCTTGTGAGCTTCAGAAGACCTACCTCGGCTGTACAATACCAAAATTCATGACTTTACCTTCTATCTCACTACATATGCTAGCTTCTCTGGAAAACCATGCTTCATTCTCTCGAAAACCATGATTCATTCTTGGGAAAAATATGTTTCATTCTCTGGAAAACACTGGTGTAAAATAACCTCATCTACTACAGTTTTCTACCATGAGCTCAAGGAAAGTTATTTGAGGTGTTCGAACCTGCATGACCCTTGTGTCTCTGGGCCAGTTTACTTAAGCTACTCTGTAGCCACAAATAAAATTTACACAGTACATTGACCTTGTTTCTAACTTGAAGGATCCTCCTAGTCCTATTCTGTTTCAGGTAGAAACCTCAAGCATAGCACTTAACAAGTGTACACAATAACAAAAGCATTTGGATAATTTGAGGTCAGCTAATTGATTAGACAGTTCATACAAAATATGCAGAATAATAAGTAAAATGCCAAAAAGCTAGAAAAACCAAGAAGAACTGTAAAATTTAGTAGTTTTTGTCATAAAGGTACAAAATAAGGCAAGGACATTTAAGTTCTCCAACTAGCTGTCCTATATATATATATCAGGGAAAGTGAGCATCCAGAATTGCAGAAAGACTTTGCTGCTTAGTATTTTTGTTTGGAGGAAAGCAAGTACTTTCCCCTACAGTCATCCTCTTTCTCATGCCAAGACTGTAATGAGTCCATGCACTCAGACTTACCACACCAATTACATTCTCACGCCCTAAAGGCAGTGTTGTTTGAAGCTGTCCATTTTTTGGTCATTTCATAAACCTTCAGAGACTGCAGTTTTCCAAATAAATTTCAAGACTTCAATATCCAAGTTACTTAAATAATCAGTAATCCACCAGGCCTTAGTTTAAAAAATGGGGAAACAAACTTTACTAAGCAAGAATTGATAGGACATAATTCTTGCTGTACACTGTCCAGGCAATACTTCACAGATTAGTTATGTCTGATCTTCTACACTAGGGAGAAGATTTGCCTGCAAGAGCCTAACACTAGAAATGGCATCTCATGATTCAAGATTTTTTGTTTGGTTTAAATTTGTCTAATGTTTAAAATCTTACATTTGAAATTAAGAGGAATCAGTAAGGCAAAAGTCCTAGTTTCATGTAATTCATAATTGCAGGAAATGTTTTTTGACCCTTGGTTCACTCAAAATTTTTTCTCATGATTTTTAGCAGCATGATCTACTTCCCCAATGAATCACTCAGAATGAATGAGAAGAGATCTGCATACTTGGAAATAGCAACAGAATCTCGCAATTTTCAAATCTTCTAGACATTAGATAACTTAATATTTCTGAAACAAGCTCCACATGTGTAAAACAGTAATACCTGATTTGTGATATGACTAAAAGATCATTTGCCTTTTTCTACTGGCCTTCAGTTGGATGTCATGTTGCTCTAATTCTTCTAGTCAAAAGGAGATACATAGGCAAATGTTCTCATCACTCCTCCTTGGCATCTCACTTACATAACTAGTAGTACAGCCTCCTAGAGAGTCAGGGCAACCTCCAGGGTGCAGTTCAGAGTATGTAAATTTGATGCTAAACGTCAGAAGGTATGAAGACTCCCTCAAAGAGCGTCTTTAAAAGTCATCCCAATAAACCACAGGCTTCAAAATGAAGACAGACGACTCAGATTTCAGCAGAAAACACATAAAATATTCAACACATGCTCAGTAATGCAGATAAAAATAGCACTATCCAAAATTCTTTCCCCCACCCACAACTTAGTAGCTCATGAGACAACTGAAGAACTCATAATACATCACATGGTTTCATGGTCACACTAGACTTAGCATTTAATTTATTAAAGTACCTTTTTTTCATATACATTATGAGTTAGTTATCTATTATGACAGCTCTTATTTATCAGTTAACAAATGTACTCAGTACTCTTGATAGGGAATATTCTTTTAGGTGGAATTAGTATCAGGGAGGATCCATAGTTCCAACACCACCACACCCCGCTAGTGTCACCATGTAGGAGTAGAATTAATAGAAAAGGTCAAATTGTTTAACAGCATTATGAAGTAACATTGTTAGAGTCAGGAAGAAATCTTGTGATTATTTATCAACACCATCAGCTGTAGAACAAAGAGTTGAACAAAAGCCAGGAAGAAAAAAATCCACTCGTTTAAAAGGAGACTCATTTACTCATTTAAAAAGCAGTCCTAAAGAAAGTCAGAGAAGGTGATGAACAAAGATATGCCAAACTGATTTTAAACATTGCCAAAAAAGCACAGTGTCACACTGTATTCTGTATGAAAAGGAATGTGAATATTTCAGACCAGGAGATCAGACTGGAACAGGAATGTCAAGCTTGGTTTTAATCACACCAATCTTGCAACAATTGGTTAAAAGTGAGACATCTGCAGTGCTTAGACTGAAAAGGCTCAGATCAATGTAATTAACTTCCTTGTACTTTATGTTCCCTAAACAATCAGCAAAATAGATCAATCAAAATATTAAATAATGTTTTTCAGCACAGAAATACATATCTTGGAAGTAAAAATGTAAAAAAAACCCAAAAAAAACCAAAACAAAACAAAAAAACCTAGTCTTTTTATGCACCAGGAGCAAATCTAGCATTTACTTTTCCCAAGTTCAACCTCTTTTATTTCTGTAAGATGCCCCACAATCTTTTTATAATTCTTTCAATTGCACATAAACATAATCTCCTGGTATTAGTATATTAGCTTGGCTAAATATAGAAAGGAGCACTCACTCGTGTTTTATGGAGCATTTTCTTTGGTATGCAGCTAATATAAATAAAATGAGCAGAGGGAAGTTGGCAGTGTTCCACTGACATTACATCACTTTTCCATAATAGGAAACCTCTCTGCAACTTAACATCTTGCTTTAAACACTCAGAAGTGTCCACAAAGTCTTCAGTGAGGATCATCATATAAGGCCAGGAGTTAGCTGCAAAGGGCTAGAACATGAAGCTGGATCTCCCAATACAACATTGAAAAGAAACTCTCCAGTGAAAACCACCTTTCAAATGTCACCAACCATGGAGCAAGGGAGTTGCATAATGTCTAAGAAAAGACATCTGTAAAATGTACCTAATTCCTGTAAGCAGAAAAGGATAAAGTTCTAATTTCTATGATGCTACTTCTGTAGACTCAGAAATTCCTCTAGAAACCAACAAATTAAAAACAGAGGCCTAATCCAACAGATATAAATAGGACAGAGACACAAGTATCTATCACAATTTCATTTGCTGCTTACTCTCTGTGTTCCTCAAAAAGACAAAATCCTCTATTTTGAAAAAATTAATTACTGTAAAATATAATATGTTTATTTACTAAGAGACAGATATTGCCACTCACATAGGTTGAGCTCTTCACCAAAACAATAGGACTTTTTGACTGTACACAATGAAAAATTATATGCACAGTAAAACCCAGTGGATCTACAAGATTCCTCTGAGAAAAAGACAAGTCCTTGCACTCAGTTTTTCTCATCCATCACTGAGATTGCTAGTCTTTGTTGTGTCATACATTGAGGGACAAAAAGCAATCCACACAGTACATGAAGAAGAAAAGAACCCAGAGAAATTTATGTTCATGTTGTAATTAACATAAACATAAAATTCCAGTTATTGTTTTTCTAATGTGCATATTGTTGAGCAAAAATCCGATTCCCCTTCAAGTCTGCACGTTGTATTTGCTGGCATGGAATTTTACTGAGAACATAATTTATTGAGGCACTGTCACACAGACACACATGAACACAAAAATGTATTTATCACAGTACAAAAAGTCATGGTGGGTCATTTTGTCCTCTGCTTTTTCCAAAAAAGTTTCAGAGAAGTTCACTGAGTGGCTCCTACTGCTTTTAGTTGCAGCTGTGCAGCAAACAATCTTAAAAAATTTACAGTAATTGTTGCCATGTTTATATCAGTGGCTCTCAGTAAAGAAAATACTAATTTAGTAAAGGTATGCAAAAAATAAATGTAAGCTGAGCTACACCGAATATTATTGTGACTGCTCTCACTTAGGAACCACCTGGTCTTACAATACCATGAACTCTCTGTTCCCTTTAGTAAGACATCCTTTAATGCTTCTTTATGTCCAACACTGTTCTTTCACTGCTGTTTGTGACAGCACAACAGCTCAGGACCCTAGCAGAAAGGGCAAGTGAATTAAAAGTTGAAAGTCAACATAGAATTGGGTAAATTGATGGTTTTGTTCGTTGGTTGGGTTTTTTGTGGCTTGGTTTTGGGTGATGGTTTGTTTGTTTGGCTTTTTAAAGTCTTGAGTCTGTTCACTCCTTCAGACTAAAGAGCAGCCACCCAAAGGGTTCTGCTGGTGCAGCAGCAAAGTGGTGCTTGGCCAGGAACAAGCACCTGAAAGCTGGACCTCTCATTGCTCACACTGCCAAGGCAGTGAGGGCTTGCAAAGCCTATCTTTAGTAGGTCATTGTGAAGGATAAGAATGAACTTCTACATCCATTCTTCTACAGATGACTTTGCAGTTTATTTCCTCAATGGCAATGACCAAATAAGGTCATGAAGTTTTATTTCATATATGCATTTTTAATTCAACTGCCCCAAAAATGAATGAAGTCTTTCATGGAGGTAAAGCCAAAGTTTAGTTTGCAACAAGAGAAAAGTAATTTCAAATGGGTTAGTGTGCCCACTGAATAACTGGAGAAAATTTCACCTCCACTATCTAAAGATTTCAAGTAGGGGTATTTGTGCAACATTACTGTCTTACCAAGAACACAGTACAGGCCTAAAAATGAGGACATGTAGCTTAAGACTTGATTGCATGAATGACAAAGGTACAAACAACAATATTCACTTGACCAGTTTCATCTTTGTGTATTTTTGTTGATCCATGAATTGGCTACTTACTCCATAATTAGGTTTTCTTTTTGCTAAAACAATATTAGAATTATCAGTGTCAGCCAGTGTTCATTTTCCAAACTATCATTTTAGCAGTGGTTTCAACTAATGCCTGATTTTGAGAAAACATCAGGAAAAGCAGATGAATGAAGTTAAACTTAAAACAAAATAGAAGATAATATAGCACTTATATTTATCTAACATTAATTGAATCTTATTACAAGGAAACCAGCTGATTGGACAATAGAGGTCCGCCTAAGTAAGTTGGAATAACTCTTAGGTTTCAACTGTCATACTGTGTTGCTGTGTCATTTTAGAATCAGAGAAAATGTCCACTAGAATTAGCTGTAATGGAAAACAAAAGAAAATTTGTTACAATATCTGAATATGCTACCTTTTGCACCAACCTTTATTAGCACATATAAACAGTGAAAATGCAGAAATCTTTCTTTTGTCCCTGGAAGATGTCCCTATATACAAAGGATTATGAGAATTTTTTTTGGTGGATATTAGCTCCCTTTGGATATTAGCCTTTGGTGTCACTCTGGAATTTTTCCAAGATTTACTCAGACCACAGAGAAGGCTTACTATGGCATACAAATTCAGGTAGTCTAAATAACAGTGATGAATGACATAATCTGGTTCAAAAATTGGAATAGGTGGTATGGCAGAATTTCTCACAAGCTCAGGAGAAGATTTTTTGTTAAATGACCAAGGTAGCAATAACATATAATTCTTACAAGCTGTAAACTGTAACAGGCTGCCCAAGGAAGTGGTGGAGTCACCATCCCTGGAAGTGTTCAAAAAATGTGTGGATATGGCACCTGAGGACATGGTTTAATGGTGAACATGGTGGCGGTGCTGGGTTAATGGCTGGATTTGATGATCTTAAAGGTCTTTTCTATGAAATATTGAGACAGCTTACACAATGAAGTTTCAGAAGAAACATCAGTTGAATAACTGCTTAAAATGCATAGAAATGCATAAATCAGAAGGTATCTCCTCTAATACTGCCTAATTATCACTTAGTTAACTTTGGCTTAGCAACCAGTTGTACTAATTCTATGCAGTACTTTTCACCTGCAGTTTAGAAATGTTGCTTTTCCCTCTGTTTTGGGCTAGGAAACATGAAACTAGAGAAGTTGGGCTGGTGAAATTATATCAGATAAATACCCCCACCACAACAAGTGTTCCAAACTACTTAGGTGTACATACTTGTTATAGAACAGAAACAGAAAAGTTTAGAGTTAATGAAACACAACTAAGTAAACCTGACTAAATACTTTTATAACTAAATAAAAAAGCTCCTAAATACTTTTATAACTTTGAGTTATTCCCAGCCATTGCCTGACTTAGCCTGGATATGATGTACAACACTATTACTTACTGATGGCTTACCTATCTTTCAGTATTTAGGCCAGTGTGTAAATTCACTGACAGCAGTAAATGTAATCCTTATTTTACTGGGGAACAAAAAATCCAAACATGCCACAGATAAACCCTAAGAATTAGCACCTCAATGAGAATTTGAGTAGAAAGACAGTTATTCAAAAACACCAGACAATGTGTACTTTCATAACAGTAAAACTAATAGTATTTTCTGAAAAAAGGCACTGAAATGGTTTCATTAAACCAAAAGCATGAGTTTACTTTAAACATGTTCCTGTCCTCACAACATGCCAACCTGCACATCAACATGCAATACTCCTATGACTGGAGTCTGTGCAATGCAAGACCTGATTATGGATAACAAGACTATTAGGCACATTCAGCAATTTACAGGGCAAACCATTAATTTAGATCTGAATGGGTACATCCAAGAGCATCCAAGGAAAACTCTGAAATATTAAACTGCTTCTCAATAAGGAAAATACATTTTTCATGTCCCCCAGTATCGAAAAAAAAACTATTTCACTACCTCTTTTCTGTCCTCAATGCAGCATGTTGCAGTTACTTAGCTTAAATTATTCTACAAACTTCACCATTGGTCAGTGATTTTAGCAAACGCTAAAGTTTTCAAAATGAAGGGCAATTAATTGAGAAACTAATGATAGCAGTACCTTCCTTCTTTTAAGTCTCTCAACAAAGACATATTCAAATTAATGTAAAGCAGTGAACAACCTATAACACAACTTTTGAGGAATCTGAGGTAATTAAACAGAGGGAGCACCTGAGAACATTTTCAAAAACCAACCACAGAGAGTAACACTGGTAACTCAGGAAGCTTGACAGCAAATTTCCATGATTTTACCTCTATCAAAAAGACCATCAATGATGACAGAGAGAATTTCCATAACTCAGAAGCACTCAGTAAGTATTATTTAATTATGAATTAGTGAAAATTTTAATCTCTCAGACAAGCAGCTTCTGTCTTGTATCACTCTTTGTATGGGGCCCTGGCCTGTCCATTAATTAGAAAGGTACTATTCACATGTTTTACTACTCTCTCCCAAACATCTCAGTTTCACTCTGATTAGTCAATCCTCCATTACCCTGCATGATCAATTTTGGTCTGCCAGTATTGAAAATTCTGGCAGACATAACACATCTTTTTGGAGAAAAGAGTGGTTACTAAGCAAAAATATTGGGCATAACAGAGCTCTGTATGTTAATACAAATTCACTCAGCTCCCCCAGCTTTCATTTACTGCCGATCAGCTTCCTGCTTAAAAGCATTCCAATTCTATTCTGTTCAGCTCTTTATCAATGAGCATGTTTCTTCAAATATTAGCATTGCAAACAGCTCTTCTGATTCAGTACTCTTACAAGAATTCACTCAGTAAACAAGGCCTGTCTCTTGCATGTGTAGACAGTAATGCTTAAAGCACAAACATCTATCTTCTTAACCCAAAAAAGGACATAATGCAAGTGGTGTGTTTTGGTTACAAACTGACAATTAGCCTCAGTGGTCAACAGAGCTTTCTTGTAATTTATTATAATTAACTGTCCCCAGGTCACTCCTCTTTTCTAGTTACAGTCTACCACAAAAAAAGTCCAAAGTTTGTACAAAACAAGAATGTTAACTTTACAAAGTTTCAAAACAGTTTCAAAGACTGTTAAAAGTGAGGATGTAATAGCCCTGTCTGGCAACTTGTAGAAGGAACAAACTGCAGCCAGAAGCTGATAAAACCAGAGGTATTTTATTGCCTTTTTGTAAAACAACATGTTAAATCTAACATTAAAGATTTCAATACTTTTTCTGAACCAAATATTTCACCACACAGAGCCATGTCCACAGGTAATAATTAGATCTGTTAAAGAAGCACACGAATGGCTTACTTCATCTTAAGACCTGGATACCAAAAGAACCTGAAACTAATTCATAACATTTGTGCTTACATGTTAATGCCCTCATTTATAACTGCAGCCTGTAACAAACAGAAGATCCACAACTTCTGTGTGTGTTTCTGAGGTCTAAATTTCTTGATACTTCTGTGATTCCTGCAGAATCCCTGGGATCGTTTGTTGAAGAAAACTTCCAGTGAGATACCACACACCAGCTGGATATGCTGAAACTTGGACAATCACAAACCCCTGCTCCTTCGAGATATCAGCTCCTGCTCCAAAAAGCACTGCTTCCTTCCCTAAAAGATTCCTCTGAGTTGAAACCAAGTCCTTGATTTTGGGCTATCTGGGATGCTTGTGGTCAGTGCTAAGCTTCACCATGCCAGGAATGGTTCCACCACTCCGGTTCGCACAGCGCATGGCGTGCCTTTGACACCAGGACCAGAGTGCTGCCAGGTGCTCCAGCTAGGGCTGCAGAGAAGGCTCCTGTGCTGCTTGCTGATGGCAGCCATATAACTGGTAGGAGAGCAAGGGAAACCTGGCAGAGATCCTGATTCTGGGCCTCCTCCTCCTTTCTCTGGGTATTTCATGTGATTCTGACAAATGTCATTATTTACATTAATTGTCTCTGTATATCTATCCATCCACATGACAATTAACTTTTGAAAGGATGGGAGACATGGGAACCTAGAGTTTTAGAATCAGTGTATAATTTCTATTTCTGAAGTCACAGAAACATTTAAAGTTGCTGTGGTTTATGGGTCATAGACAGCTGTGGATGTAACCTCAGAGTCAACAGCTGAAAGTTCATCCATTGTTTTAGAAAATGTTGACATATCATTTTGATTTTATCTTAACAGACATTCCTTTTTTCTCTCCATCTATGTGGAAAATGTGCATGCAACAGTCATCTAATTCAGTTCCATATTTATGAAAGCAGCATCTAAGCATAAGTGTTTCTGAAATACAACTGATAGGATTATTTTTCTCTTTCTTAAAACCAAAAACAAACAAGCAAGCAAGCAAAAAAAAAAAAAAGAAAAAAGAAAACGCTTAGGTATTTTAATACAAAGTAGAAAACAAAAGCAATAATTTTCCAGAAATTCCATATGAACCACTTAAGAAAATGTTAGACAGTTAATAACTGCCAAATCTCTAGCAGAAACTCCAAAAGTCACTAAAGATAAAGGAATGAAAATCACATGTAACATCCTAGAGACTCATAAGACAACACAATGTACTTTCAATATAGTGTGAACTTCCACAATCTCACCTTATGGATTTCATATGCCTACAGACACTGACAGAAGGTGTCTCTCTTTTTTACAACACATACAGATCTCCAGATTTTGAAAAAGATAGGAAAACTTTTAAGTTTTATAGGAAATCAAGACTTTTTCCTAGTGTACAGCCAAGCAGTATGGCAATCTATTTACTGCCTGAAAAAATTGCCTACAAATGTTATATGTGAAAAAATAAGCATTATTCAGCAAGGACATTGAACTCATGCACATGAGAAATGCCATGGATATATGAAAATTATCAGGTAGCATTGGAAACAGAAAAAGAGGAGAATTTGGCCATGTCAGATGAGGAAGATATGTATTGTGGAAAAGATAACAATTTACAGATTATAGAGAAAAATACAGTCTGGTAGCTTGTCAGCTGAGAAACACAGATGAAGACTTCTGGAAGTGTTCATTAAAACACTTTCAAAGAACACATCAAAAAGACCTCTGAAAGTCTTTTCATTAAAACGCCTGAAAGACATTTCTTGATATGCACCAACACCTCTGTAGATGTGGATGTCAATTTTCCCTTTAAATATTCTTTGTGTAATTCTGGTTTTAGGCACCTCAGATTTGCTCAGAAATAAACAGCATCATCTTGCAACAGGCTCACAATCAGTAATGCAATACCAAGCAACTCACACCTTAATTAAATTCCCCAGAAGTTTTAACAGGAAACACAAATCACACGCAAACACAGCAATGAAAATACCCCATCCACAAAATATTATGATCACCTCTGGGATTTTCAAAGCTTCACTTCTACTAAAAATTTCACCAGATCTTGGGTCAGAACAAAAATAACCATAAATTAGGTTGCTCTCCTGAAACCTTCAAACACTGCAAAGCAAGGCTTTGTATTTCAGAGCTAATGTAAGTAGAGTGAGGTGGGATTAAAGAAATACAGCACCACTGGGTTTCTGAGCAAGGAAATTCTACTTTCATTTGTGCAAAACTTTCTATGTTGCCTTGGTGAATCTCCTTGCTGGCCAAAGTTGGCTATTAAAATAGTTTTTCACTTTAATAGCTGCTTTAAACAAAGCACCCCCATAAGTCAGGTAGAGATTTTATAGATGTAAAAAAAAAAAGACACACACATACACACACACACACATATATATATATATTCACACCCCATGAGATTCATATGCACATAGAAACAGACTTGCATTATCTTATTTCATAAAAAAATTCTGCATAATCTGCACTTTGAAGTTAGAAACATTTTAGAAACACACATCTGGATCTACATACACACATGGCACTTAGAACTGAAAGAAACAATTATGTTTCTAGTGAGTGCTTTCATACTGTGATTCAGCCTATTCAGAAGAATGAATTCAGCCACAGAGTAAAAATTTAAAAATACTTCAAAATCCAACTACAGAAAAATAATTACGCTATTTTAAGGATAAGTCTTCCAAGTTGTGAGTAAGGTGCAAAAATGGGTAGAAGCAAGCTCAGCTGAAAGCTTGGCCTAAACCCAGCAGGTTGGCTCTCCTGAGAAAAGTTGCTATAACACATGTGGGTCTTGATTTAAACCAGATTTCTGTATTAAGTGTGGCTGGAGAAATACTTTTTAAATGAATCTGTAGCAGAAGAAGTACAAAAAAATCTAAACATTCCATTCTCTTTTTCTATTCACTAGAGCCCAGGCAGGACCTCCTAATGAAGTTTGTCCTGTCTACTAGATACTGCCTGCATGCATTTCTTGCTCTCTGATATACATTTCTCTTCATCACAGAAGAGGTATTCATTTTAATTTGCAACTTAAAAATTAAATCCAGCTAACTGAATCTTTATCACAGTTCAATATTTTGGAAGAGACCTTTAAGATAGATCATCAAATGCAACCATCAACCCAGCACTATCACTGTAACTTCTAAACCACTAAACATATAATTTTTTTTTCCTGATATCTAATCAGAATCTCCCCCTCCTCAGCTTGAGGCCATTATCTCTGATCCTCTTACTGCAGGCATGGTAGAAGAGACTGACCCTCACCTCAACACAACCTCATTTCAGACACTTGTAGAGAGCAATGAGGTCCCCCTGAGCCTCCTCTTCTCCAGGCTAAACATCCCCAGCTCCCCCAGCCAACCCTCATGTTCTCCAGTCCTTTCACAAGCCTTGTTGCCCTTCTCTGGACATGCTGCAGCATCAAAATGTCACATTTAAAGTGAGAGGCCCAAAACTGAATGCAATACTCGAGGTGTGGCCTCCGCAGTGCAGAGTGCAGGGGGACATCACAGCCCTGCTCCTGCTGCCACACCACTGCTGATATAGGACAGGATGTCATCAGCCTTCTTGAACTTTTGCTTGAGAACAAACAGAAATTTTGTAAATGCTAAGATTGAGACAAATCCATTTGAGACTGTAAAAGTTAAATATTAATGCTGTAAATGTAATACCTTGTGTTTTCCCATTATTGATATGCACACCTCAGGTTCTGTGCTGTCATAATAGGTACAGTAGCATAGAAAACAAGTATCAGCCTTTACTGGGAATTCAATGGGGTAATATGGTTGATATAAATGTTAACACCACTAAAACAGTTTTTTTTTGTGTGTGCTAACCTATTTTTGCATTTAAGCCTGGAAAAAAAAGTAGCCATGTTGCCAATGAAAACCAAAAAAATCTTTTCCTGTACATTTCTGCTGGCTGACACATCATGTCTGCAAATAATAGTCTTTTTCTAAAAAAAAACTTTACTTTAAACAATCCCAAAAGAACAAATAAGGTATGTGCCATCTTATGAACATTTAGCAGAACTTGGACATTTTGGCAATGCAGTATAGAAGCTCCTGATGCATAGACTCAACTCTTCAACTAAATAACTCTTCCATATTATTTAGGAGGAGGTAGGAACTCAACATCTCATTGCCACTTTCTGCTTGAAAAACACTACAGTGAACTGTGGTATCAGATTGGTTTCTCAAAGAGAATAATTAGAGGAATTAGGGTTTTTTAATCCTGTGTTATATTCTACAACATATAATTTAGAGCATCTTCTGACCTGGTAACAAACAAAATCTGAAGTGCATTTTAAAGAGAAATTCCAACAGGAACATATTTTGTTGATGTGAATGAATGCAATTTCCCAGGCTCACAAGAATGTCCTGGGAAGGACTGGAAAGAATCCTGAGTGACTGCTACAAACAATGGTTTAAGATAATCTAAGGTAATCAAGGATTTCTTACTCAAATTATCACTGGAGAGATATGCACACTATGAAAACTGGGGAAAGCAGATTGAATTGCTTCTTGGCTCACCTCACACAGGTGAATAAGGCAGAAAAAGCCCAGCAAGAAATTGAGCCCACTGCATTTATTTATTTATATAAAAGTAAGTGCTGTTTATCTTAAAATTCCTTCTCTTTGTGGAAGGGGGAAGTGCTGGGGAGTGCCATACACAATACACTAATTACAATCACTTTCTGCTTCAATAAAGGAAATACAAACTTCCTGCCTTGGCAAAGGTTAGAATGTCTCAAGCAGGTGGGAAAAGGACCATGTAAGTGTCTAGACAGAAATGTGGAGGAAAAGTATTTCCTAAATTTTCTATTCATGTGCTAACCCAGAAAGTGGACTACATATGTAAAAAGAACTGCCTTAATTATTGGTTCTTCTTCTTTGATAATGATGTTTTTAATTATGATAACCATATTCTAAATATATGAATACCAAAATGTTAAATTATCTATAATGTTCCAATAAGTTCTGACACTTGTGGTCACAAGACTCTTCACCTTCTGCAGGTAAGAGGTTAAAATTAGTCTTCTATGCATACTATAATTTGGTTAGTAATTACTCCACACGTATTCTTTCAAATGCATCTATTATCTCTATGAAGTCATTGCTGAGTATTGCTATTACTGAGTGGGCACTTCCCTCCTCCAAAGGGAACTTTATTACTTAATCTAGCACTGAAATGCTATCTGTTAAGAAAGCAGGAATGTTTCCAGTGGAAGATGATACATGACTACAAAAGTCCACAGGCATATTTTGATTAAATAATATTCCCAGGATAAAAAAATTTCCAGTCAATTATTATGTTCTCAAGAATATATCTGGGACTATCAGTCAATTTATATGTTCTACATAATCCTGAAATTTTTATTGGGAAAACAAAACCTTAAGGCCACCAACTCTTTGCAGATCAGTAAAGGTCCAGTGCAACTCCCAAATACTTGAAGACTGCACTCTATGCACTTATCTACACATTTTCAGATTAGAAACTCAGCTTTTTAAAACCAAAGGCCTTTGTCTTCATGTCCTTCAGGTGTAGTGTCCACAAATATTCATAAACTACAGGAAATGATGCTATACACACAGGGAAAACCTACATATATGACATCACACTCACTGACAGTCTACTCTGCTCCCAGGCACATGGATCCACATGAATGCTGGCATGAGTAACATTGAAAAGCAGCTAATTTAAGTAGAACTGGATGAGAAATTAGGTTGTTGTTAGAAGAATACAATATTTTCCATCAACTACAGGATTTCACAAGTACTATTGGTTTACCTTGCCCAGCTGAGAACCAGGTAAATTCAATAAGGTAAGTCTCTCATAAATAATTTTGAAACAGAGTAATAGGAAGAAATTCTTTAGAGGAGAGAAAGAAGACTTCTCCACAGAAGTGGGCTGACCAGCATCCCACAGGTCAATTCCAGGCAGACTGCTTTCTTGGTCTTCCAATGCCTAAAGCCTAACAGCTGAACATTACTCATCATGATTTACCACTGTGTCCTTACAAAAAAGGAGGCATGCTGTTCTAACATAGCTATTAGAAATGCTACTGCAGTCACACAGACCACAAAGTGGATGACAAAACTGCAATCACGTGCCTGCTTGTGGAGCAGTTAGACTATCGTGCCCTCCACAACCATCATATCAGCTCAAAAAGTTCTGCAGTGCAAAGTTTTATATGTTGCAATCATCACAGTCTCTGCAAAGAGAAAACAGTAGGCTCAGGCTAGTCAATAGGCCCACAATAATTGGTGCACGAGTGTCCAGCAAGATGAGCTTTGCCAGTAAAAAAAAACAAAAAGAAAAGAAGAAAGAAACTTAGGAACACTGAAGATAATAGAGAATTTTCTAGGATTTCAGTAAGTGTAACAGGACAAAAACATTTATCTTACATCAATGGTTTTTAATTGCTAGTTAAAACACACTTCAAATTTTCAAGACAGATTTTTACTGAAAAAAATGTTCTCAACTAAGAAAGCTGCAAGAAAAGTTATGTGACGTACATCTGCCAACTGCTGACAAACCTTTACCACATATCCACTGTTGCAATTTTAGGAAAACTGCTACGTCAGATTGCAGCGTGCGATAACTTGGTAAATTCTGACTTTGTGATTATCAAATCAAATCTCATTTCAAAGATGAGAGAAATCTCATCTCAAAGATGAGATCCACTATCAGATTTCCACTATCTCAAAGATGAGGATTTGTTTTATCCAAATGAGACACTCCCAATTCCAACAATATCCTACCTGCATATTCCTACATGTTTCAAACATTGCAAGAACATCTGTATATCTCCTACCCCATATTTCCAGTTTCTTTTATTCAAACTCTTATCCCTCTGCCCCCACCTTTTCCCACAGGACTTTTCCTTCTGGCCAGAAAAATTAGTAAAAGAACATAATTTCACGGACTGTTCTTTTAGGTTTTGTTCCCCAACCAAAAGCAGGATGCAACACAATCTCTCTCAGAATCTTGTTCTCACAAGTATTTGCCCCATTTTCATAGTGAAGTGGTTTAGATACAATCAATGGACATATGCTGAGAGCCATTTAACTTATTCTATGATTTTTTTTCCCCATCCTCTTGTTATCAATTCTGTATCTTAATCCTTTTATGTCTGGTATGCATTGTGAATCACAGACCAGCTCTGGATGTCTGGAAACCGCTGGGCTTTCTTAAAGAACGTCATAAAAACTTTTCCCATCCCAGAATGCCAGTGTACCTCTGTGCACACACACCCGTGAGTGAACACAAAACTTTCTGCCCAGTATGTAATACATCTTACAAAGCTAATTTCAGAAATATAAGGTTTGTTCACAGGAATCATGGTTCCAGTTCAATACAGCCACAGAATACCATGGAAAAACAGTTTCTTGACCTCAAAGCCTAATGAAACATTGACTGTGTCCACTCCTATTTTTAGATGTGCACTCTGCAGTGCCATATTCCTTAATATAAAGCTGACCCAAATGTTCCAATAGCAGACGTTGGTTTCTCTTTGATAGCCAATGCATATCTCTGCTTTCCAAGTTTCTGTAAACACATCATTATAAAGAAGGCCAGTCTTACTTTTCCCAGCCTTCTTTCTAATTATGTGCCTACTGCCAGGAAACTTTCCTTTTTTTTT
>VZRH01006929.1:276487-289299 GCA_013397555.1 Urocynchramus pylzowi | reverse complement strand
CTGCGGCTCCCTCGGCTCCCTCCCTCAGCCCTGCGGCTCCCTCGGCTCCCTCCGCTCAGCCCTGCAGCTCCCTCGGCTCCCTCCCTCAGCCCTGCGGCAGCCTCAGCTCCCTCCGCACGGCCGCCCGAGCAGCAGCGCTACCCCAAGCCGCCCTGGCTGCCTCTGCAAACCACTGGCAACAAGACAAAGGAAAATGAAGCGATGGAGTTCTAGTGTAAAAACTCACAGATTCCTGTCATGTTTTCCATTGTTCTTTAGAACAGGTTACAGCGTGTCCTGTGGGGATTTCACTGGTGCTTTCTTCAGAGAAAAGGAATCCCTCAACACTGCTATCTACTTTAAAAAAAAGTTACTATTCTGTTATGCTACGTGAAGAAACAAAGGAAGACTAGCTTTACTCTCAAAATATCCCGAAACTTCTAAAAGTAGCGTTTATAAAGAGGAGCTAACTTGCAGGAAGACAGTGAAATGTGCTAGGGGAGCACTCCCTACTGCTGCTACTGTTCGCTTGATACTCAGTTTTAGTAGCACTTCAGGTACTTGATGAGAAGGAATTGACAGTCAAACTGTACATGTCTATATAAGAGCCACAGCGAGCAAGGAAGAGCACCTAAATAAAAAACAAAAACCCAACCAAAACCCAGTCCTGCTGGTTGCTGTATTTTTTTTTTTTTTGTTCTTCTGTTCATCTTTTAGATTTAGTCTTTTTTAGTCGATTTATGTATACCTAAATTTCAAACTTTCTAATTATGTCTGGGAATCTGGAAGCAGTTCTGTATTTTTCAATATGGTTCCTTAGTATTAAGTGATGAAAACAAGTCCTTAAATAATGCTACAACTTCTTCTGTTGGTGCAAGCTCCCGTGGATGTTGGGTGAAGCAGAAAACAAGTAGTAAACTGGAACAGAGAGCACTGCTTTAAGTCACTGATGTATAGAGCAATAGTGACTGCTCCTGGACACAAGTGCCTGAAAAAAATAATTACAGAGAATACAAAGGTGCATTTATAACCACCTTCCTGTAAGAGTCCAGCTGCACCCAAGTCAGTTGTACTTTCAATTCAACAGAAAACCGACTCTGGTATTTTTATACCACATTCTTGCCCTCAACAGAGGCCTGAACAAGTTTGTTTATTTGTGAGAAACTCTTGAACTAGAAAAACATAAGGAAACAGCTTAATAAAATAGCAGAATAAATATATTGATGACATCATAATTACAGTACATATTTTAATTAGCATGCTAAAATTCACCTCAGAAAAAAACCCAAACAAACCAAACAACTTTTGCACAATAAGAAACATATAGGAACAATTTAGGAGAATTTATGCCCAGAAAGATCAGGTTTCAAGTTGTCTCTCTCAAGATTAATGTAAATAAAACATTCCTAACTGACAAAGACAATGTTAAAATAAAAATCCAAAATAAAAATCCAGAAATATTTTAAGAATAAATTAAACTAAGGTCACAAAGATATAGCATTGTCAAATAGTAATTTAAAACAAAATGCTGTATCTTATGGAGCTCATCCTTTCTACTGCTAAAGGCTGCAGAAGTACCAGTTTATTTCAGAACTACTCCATCATCTTCAGCAGGTGTTCAGGCTACTGACAAATAACTCACTGCTGATTCTGCAAGCAATTTACTGTCCAGGCCCTGTCATCTGACATCAGTTCATCTGAATGGAACAAATGACACCACAAGAGACATGTTCAGGGCAGGAGGACATATCCTTTGACCTTTGACGTGCTCTTCTACATTTGCTCTTCTGTCTCTGCTGCAACAGAAACTGGCAACGCTCTCAAGAAAGCTATCTAAAGATCTAAGATAAATGCATATGAAAGCTTAGGTTTCTACCCTTGCAGAAAGGGTGACCTCCCAGAGGTCTGGAAGTTACTACTCAACTGACTTTCAACAAAAGTTCCAGTCCTCTCTCTGTCTAGTCAAACAGGTTTCAAAGTACAGGTTTTGTCTCTCTAAATACTCCTGATAGCTAAATTGCTGCCATTGACCCCTGTGGCAATCTTTAATGTGCAACTTTATTTCCATACAAGTGGAGCATATCTGCTCCCCGTGCCATCTTCTCTTTTCACTACCTGCCAATTTGTGCTTCCTTCATCTCCCCTGCCAGTGAACCCCCTCACTCCAACTACTCCAGAGCTGCCACTAGACTGAGCCATGGCAACCTCCTTCTCACAGGTTTGAAGCACTGTCCCCAAAGAACCACACCATATCCTGTCTCTCCTTCACTTCTGACAGAGGGTGCCCTCATGCTGTCCAGCCCCACATCTATATTGTGGCAGTTTCATGTAGTCAAAAACCAGAAGGCTCTTCATGAGCAGTGGAACAGAAATGTGCCATAAAAGACCACATCATTAACCCAACAGACTTGAGTAGTTTTATCATCTGAACATGAAAGTATTCAGCATCAGTGCACAACCACTTACCAAGGTTAGAGTACTGGCAACAACTGTTTCAACCTGCTGCTCAGAAACACTGAACTCAAAAATAACAAAATCTTTACTATTATTAAAGGAATTATGAAAACAATGAAAAAACCCTCAGCATTTTACCAGTAATTTAAAACTGATTTTCTGTGTTAATGTTCAACTTTGTAATAAAAACTACTGGCATTGTAGCATAAGCACTAAAATATTTAGTGATATTGTAAAAGATATTGAATAACACAAAATCATATTTCTCAGACTAAGCATCTTAACATATTCTGAATGCATAGATACACACATTGATAAAAATACATTTTAATACAGATCTTCAAAAAATTCCCTGCCAAAGTATGAGACTCTGCATTGACTTAACAGACAAAACAGGCCCATGGTACGCTAGCCAGTTTGCTCACTAGCACAACTATGCAACAATAATTACTACACATCAGTTTATAGTTTCAACTAAATTATCATTTAATCTTAATGCGTGTTTTATGATTATAGACCCATGGAAACAATATTAATTATATAAGAAACTCATGTGTATTCATATCAAAATAATATTGTCCGAATTTTCAGTGTAGAAGTGCTAAAACTTATGCTGGGAGAGACCTGTGTATGAAAGCTACTCTGAAATGTAAGGTAGTTATGAGTGGTCAAAAGTCATGCATTGAGTTATATTTAGAGCAGCAGTCAAGGACAATGCACATTTCTGAGAGAGTTGGGCACAAATTCTTGGGAAGAGGAAGCACTATTCTCCATATGCATAGCTGGCAAGCCTTGTTGCATTTAGATCTGGAAAAAAATTACCAACATGTTTTCATCAAAATGGAGAAAATGCACAGAACAGCTGTAGAAACAACTGTCAACTGCAAGTAGATGACCATTTTTCAATCTGGTTTTACAAAGAAATATATAAAGCATGAATTTGTTAGATGATAACTAGTGATATCTGCAAGTGGTAAAGAGTAAATAAGCAGAGACTGCTGTGAGGAGCAGCAGAATGAAATGAAGAAATGAAAAATTGAAGCTGACTTAAAATAGAAAGCTTCTTAGTCTTATTCCATAGTTTGACTCATCTCAGTCTGTTGGGCAAGATAAAAGATCCGCAGACCAGACAGTGCTAAACAGAGAATAAAGCAGCACTGTTACAAAATTAACAATACAAAAGAATTTCAGCTCTCTTGGTGCAGTGCTCTAGTGAGATCTTCCTTTGTAGGATGCTCACAAGTTGAACAGAACTTTGAGGAACCAAAACCCACCATTACATATAACAAAAAAGACATGCATCACGAAGACTGGGACTGTCAAAGCACAACATGCAAAAGACTTAATTTTGCTTTAGAAACCAGGTTTCTTCTTCCTAGACATTAAAACATATAAAACCAGAACTAAACAAAACAACCCCCAAAAAACTTCAACAGCAATTTGCAATAACTAATTTTATGGGTAATGTACTCCTTGCGGGAGTTCAGAATTACTTAGATGATTTGTAGACAAGATTTTTATGCCCTGTTTACATTTTCTGGGAGCTTAAGAGAAAACAGTCTGAAATAAGCTGCAGCTAACATGCTACAGGAAATGAAGGAAGAGAACCAGACTTCTCAGGAAAGATTTACATTTATATAATGGGGATGGCTATATTTTGGCTTAGAAAAAGGAATGCAATTGTTCTAAAATACACAGAAAAGCTGTTGACTAGTGTTTCTCCTTACTCAGTGGATCATGAACCACTCCAACACTGCAACAAAATGTTTTTTAAGAGAGCTCTTTCGCCATCGCACGATACTTTGTTTACAGACCAAAACATCTTGCATCAGCAATTCCTCTCTGTATGGCAACCAAAGAGACACTAAGCCAGCACAACCCTCACCTATGCCAAATGTGTTGGTGCAAAACCCACCAGGACATTTCCCATGGCTTCCAAGTAGGAAGCATTCAGTCTGTTGGTAAGCAGCAATGCGTTCTTGGAAGTGCAACATCATCTTTTATGAAAGATGTCCACAGCACACAACACATACAGACAGAAGAACCTGCAATCAGCTTCTCACCACTTTGTAACATTTCCATTTGTGAGAATCAGATGCCTTCGAAATTGAAGTTTAGAAGTTGAAATTAATTAAAGGGGTGTGCTTACTACATCTTAAGGACATTATAACATGCGAGCCCTTCTGTAGAGAATTAATTTATTTGACATGACCTGAATAGTGCCAGAAATCAGACTTTTTCTCTGCACTAAACTATGCCCATATTTGGCTTGATCACAAGCTCTTTTATTTAAAAAGAAACAAGCAAAAACCCTTGCTACCAAAGATTCAGCTTTGCACATGTTTAGTATGACATCATCATTTCAGCCAGATTCTTTTCCTTTGGGTCAGAAGCCCATGAATCACACACAGAGTGGCCTATGTGAGATCCTGGGCTGTTCCTGGCTTAGCATGAAGTCTCTAGACATCTTGTTCTGACTCACAGATAAAAGGCATAAGAACTGAAAGCAAGGAGTTCATCTTGCCTTCATTCCCAACATTTGTTCAAGATGACAACAGGGCAACTTCATGAGATGCTGTACGGGGAGAGAACAGAGATTAAAGGACCTCATAGGAGACTAAAAAAGTAACTTCTTGTACCTGACTTTATAAACTCATTTTCATGTAATTTTTGAGATATGTTTGGGTGGATGAGCAAACTTGTCCAAATTAGTTTTAACTTTGGTTTTGACCTACTCTTACATGTTCAACTTCCACAGAAATCCTTTGAAAGAGTTTGCACGATATATCTCTTTCTGGCTTCTTACTCATATATTTGGGAAGCACCAAGTTTTGCATACATCAGCTATTCAGCTGAGATGAAAATAAACTGCAAAGGGATATTGTATCATAAAAGTTCATTTCAAGAAAGTATTGTAAGACAAATGTGTTTATACTGCAGTAAGCCTGAGTATTAAAATGCTACATTTCATTCAAGCAGGATTATTGTAACAGTTTTGCAAAATCTGTGAAGTGTGACATAAGCCTGCAGGTTTGGATGCCTTCCTAAGATGTATTCCTCTTAATCTAAATTACTTCACATTAATCACAACATTTTTGCTATCTAGTTTCCAGTAAATGCTGTGCATTTTTTCCCATTTCTTTTTTTACCATGACCATAAATGGTAAAAAGATTGTGCCATACATTTAATTATTTCTGCTGTTTCATCTTGAATTTTGATAAAAAACTTTACCACTCTCGCTATGCAATTCTATTTTAAAAAGGTGGTTTTCACTTTAAACTCAATTAAAACATGCAATAAAATGTCCAGAATTCTGTTGTAGGATAGAAATATTAACCAGCAGATATCCAGAAGATTCTGAAGTATTCTACATGTTTCTTCCCTAAAAGAGTATTTTTCATTGTTAAAGTAAAAATTTAAATAAAAACAAAACTGGAAGTATCTTTAAAACAAGGTTGAACAGGTATCATGGGGTATCCTGTGGTAAAATATTCTGAAAAGTCAATGAAGAAGCAGATACATAGAGTTTCTTAAAAGCACTGAAATTCTATTTATCTGTATAGGTTTTGATTAGGTACAACAACTTTGCAAGTATACAGTTTCCACAGCTTAAAAAGACCATGCTCTCTAAAAAGCCAAAAATCCATGCTCAAAAACCCCAAATTTTGGCAGTTTGTTGGGTTTTTTTGTCTTACATGAGTTGTTATGAATGACATTTTGCTTTCACATGGTTTTATTAGTTTTTAAGTTCCTACTTGAATTTGTTACTAGGTTTTTAAATTATAGGAGACTAATAAGGGTAATGGAGTAGATAACATAGGTGCTAAGGTGCTTTGATATTTTCCTTTTTACAGTGTTAGGCCGTGAGAGAGACCTCTCTTGGACAAAGCTAAACAACACACAACACCTGTTTTCAGAACATGACAAAGACTGTGATGTGAGGTTTGATTGAGGAGTACTTCATGCTCAGGGATGCTGTATCTCAGCTACAACTTTGAAAGGTCAAAGTTCCTTTGAGAAGACAAACCCTGAAAGAAGTGCTGCAGGCCAGAGCCTAGAGATGTCCAAAGTTTCATGAGCTTCTACAAGCACCCACTGTGAAGGCAAGTGCAACTGCAGCAGTCATTCTTGAGCAGCAAATTCAACTCACGGTATCACAGCTATCCTGGTGAACAATTATTTACACATTCACATTCTACTGATATCAATAGGTACAAACAACAAAAGAAACTATGCTTCAACAACTCCAGAAACAGAAACCACACCAAAATGAGTCTTGACTTTTCAATGACTAAAGGAGTAAAGCTGAGCACAGACCTCTGAACTATTTGCTGCACACAAATTCCCCTTACTGTTGGCAGGCCTTTTCACTGGCACACAAGGAAGTCAGTAGCTCATCATTACCCTAAATTACTTGCTCTTCCTTGCACCTTCTGTTGTGTGTTTTAAGGACTTTTTTTCCCCCTCAGCCCACCTTAAAGAACTGCAATTCTTTTTTGGATTTTGGATACAGTCAGCTAGGTAACTACACCAGTTGACTCTTCAAAACCCTGCCTGTGTGACTGATTTATTTGCATCACTATTTCCTGGCTTGCTCTTCTAAGAAATACTGTATAGCTTCCTTTACTCAAGTACACATTCCAGAGAATACAACACACAGTGAAGTGAGGAAACAGTCCCACATGTATGTAAAAGGCAATACAGTATTTTTATTTCTTTGTTAATTTGCCAGTAAGCTATGAGAAAAAACATGCCCTAAATAATACTGCCAGGAGAACGGTACTATCAATAGTATAGTGTGATACATGATCTGGGATGTGATTCTCAAAAAATGAAATTAGTCTGATAAGTCAAATCACTAAATATACTTTCTTATCATACTTTAATCAGATATTGCCTGGACAGCATCCCTTACATTCTGCAATAAAACAATATATAAGTAAAGGTCTGGGCTTTTGAAACAAGGAGCTGCAATTCTGGTTACTGACCTGGAAAATGAAAATATGAATCATTTCAGAAAATGGTAACAGCAAAAAAAACCCAAAAAACCCAACCCAACAAACCCAAACAGAAGGAAAAAAAACAACTTACACTTTAGTAAAGTCTATAGGAATCAACTGGCTTCAGACCAAAAAAGGCTAATGGAACATAGATTACCTAAGGAGAAGTGAAATAAGTTTCCAAGAGCCATGTAAGTTGTTTAAGACAAATACTCTTTGTACAGGGAAAAGAAAACAATTCCACTGGATCGTTTTCCAAATGCCTGATCTTGCACTCCTTGCACAGCTTAATTCCCTTTAAAATTATGAGTTTAGGCTACGTGTTGGGGTTATAGAACTATGTCTTAGAAAACAAATGCAAAGTAGTACAAAGCAAAATGATACACAAACCCAGGATTAGGGAAAAAACCCCATAGCTAGACAAAAAAGTTAGAAATTTGGAAAGAAAACTACAATGAAAATAGCTAGAGGTGAGATATATTTCTAATCCCTTTCCCTAGAACTGGAAAAATACTGAGGAGGAAGAAATTCGGAGTAAAGGGGGGTGAAGCTGTGAAAGTTAAACAGTCTTGACAAAAAGAGAAATATTTGAGTAACATTTCCTAAACTACTTTAAAAGGGAGTAAACTAACCAAATGCCATCTGAAATTGGCTGTATGCCCACCACTTTGGTTGACTTCAGGGTCAGTAAGACAGAGGACAGACATAAGCTAGCATAGCTGAAAAATCAATACAAATATAGTTAAAACACAGATGGAATTTATTATAGAGCAGCTGGAAATGCAAAGAAAGAATTCTGTGGATCCATACCGATAGTGTAACTTTGAAAAATATTCTCCAAGTATGAAAGTGCTTTACAAAACAAACAACTTTAAGAGGTGGTGTTAGATGTAGTCATACTACAGAAAACAAGACTATTCTACTCTGAATGTCTGGCAGCATATTTCTGATCAGTTCAATAATGTTACCTTTCAAATCAGTCCAAAGAGACTTGCTAATGAAGATCAATAAATCCTTCACACGATAATGAAAAGTACGACAAAATCCACTAATTGGACAGAAAACAATTGCACAAAATAAAATGGGGAAATCTAAGGGGTTTCTTTCCCCCTTGATTTTCTCCTAATATATATTCTGGTTAAATTTTCAGATATTTTGTAGTTTTAAATAATGCTTGTAAACCTTTCAAGACATTCATCAATGTCAAGATTTTTATTCTGCAGGGAGTCATGTCAGAATCAAAACAATAAATGTTACCTTGAAGTGTTGCTAGTGAGTCGTTGTTCAAGAAAGTTTCCCAAGGTAGCACTGCACAGGACAGCAAGTGACATCTTGTAAGTTTTATGTTTCAACAACCCCTGTTCTAAAATACTCTGTACCAAGAGTGACATGTAAAAGATTTTTGTTAAGGATGTATCGAAGCCACCTTCCACACTAAAAATGCAGTTTCACTGTTATTTTGGGCCAATACTGAAAAAGTAGTGGTAAAAAAACTAACTTTTTTTTTTTTTTGGTCTTATTTTTCAACTATATCATCAGCTACTTAATTGATCTAGTCCTGTGGCTGCATGATTGCTTGTGCCTTTGCAAGGGGAGAAGTTGTAAGGCGGGGGCTGAGGAATAGAGGTTTATCCTTTTTGTGACAAAGTATGGCCCTTGGTGCAGCATAATCCAGACAAAAAACTACCCACTGCAAACAACATGAAGGAACTAAATGCTGCCATGTATCTCCTTAAGGGGTATGTGGCATCTGAGACTTCAGATTAAGAGAATAAAAAACTGTGAACCTTCACACTTAGCAACTGGACAAACAATGCATAAAGAATTTATAAAATACTTCTTAGAGAAAACTATGGAACTCACAGGATAGCAAGTTGACTGAGAAGCAGGTTACAGGCATTTCATTGAGAGGAATGTTACAGGTATTTCATTTCACCTACTTAAGAATGCCAGGTCATTTCTGAACCAAAGTATGATTTTATTACCCTTTTTTGTCTCTATTGAGACAAATTCCTTCTGATCCTTCTTTGCAAAGTTAAAAAAATCCCTATCTGACAGCAATGGTTCCATTAGATCTTGCAGTCCCCCTGATACGGTGCAGAATGATTTACTAAATAAACATTAGAGGATACTACTAAACATATGTTGAATTCTCAGATCAAAACTGGAGAGGTAGATAATCTTTTTTCTGCTGTTGTTTCTCCAAAACATCTGTGGGATATTAGATATGTGGGCAGCAAAAAGCCCCATTCCCTCTTTAATCCTGCAACAAGGAGTTCAAGGAGCAGAAGTAGATCCCTACTTGACAAAACAGCTTGGTTTCTGCATTTCTGTAGCTGGGGGGAGAGGTAATTTACACTGCCCTGCCTATCTTGAGCAAGCTTTCCTCACTGAAATGACATTCACCTTGGGAATGCACTGACAACTATACTGTTAGAGAGAAACCTGCCAAGGTACATGCTGCCCATTCTACCCTGCCCACCAACCAGCTCTGTCCCTCTGCAGTCCCATTGAAAGGTCTGGCAACATCAGCTGCATAAGGCAACTACAGGTTCCATCTACAAAGAATCATTATTGAATGTCTGGTGTCTATAATTCATCTTTACTGGATAATGAATTAAAGCATGCAATTGTTTCTGAAAGTGTTCATCTTAACTCAAAAAAATATTACTCAGTCATGTAACTAAATTCATTTGAGTGCAGTGGCCTTAAATCTAAACCATAGTTACTTCAGCTTCAAGTCACTGGACCAAGAGATCTGTAGGGCAGTCTGTGTGGCTGAATTTCCATGAGACAGGTTCTTGTCTCACTGCAAGGTAAGGGGGGAAAGGAAACTATCTTGAAAGGTTTTTAAGAACTTCTCTAAGCCTTTCCAACTACATAGTAACTAACCCTTCAGGGTACACTAAACTGTAATGCTGGGCCAGTTCATGAGAGTAATTCTGACTACAAATAAATTTCAGGAATATTGCTTCATACTTGGTCCAGAACATGTGATGTCAGTCTTGATATTCTGCAGGACACTGCCAAACAGTTGTCTTGTTTAGATCCTTTAGAACTTCAACTCTTGACTTTGATTTGTCTGATGTAAGCTAAAGCTTTCCTCTCCTCCCACCTCATCGTTGAGGTACATCACTCCAAAATGTTTGTTGGTTTTGGGCTTTTTTTAAACTATGAAAAATAACTGAAGGAGATTTAGTAATTATTATATATATCTGAAAATGGGACTGGATTAATAATTTTCAGTCTGAACCATTTCTTGATCCCTAGCATAGAGAACAGGTTTGGGTAAAAAGTAAAAGGGAAGTACGTGAAAACAAATCCAATGTTACACAGGTTATGTTAGTGAGATTGTTGTGGCCCAGAAAATGAACAGCCAAAGCATAGAGCAGAAAATCCTCATGGCATGTTATGGTTACAACTGCCATTTGTAAGAAAAATCTACAGTTTCTGTGTAAGCAGATATTAAATCAAAATGCGGAGGTCATTAAAGATTGTGTTATTCCCTAGTTCCCTATTTACCCAATTTCACCAATCAGTATTTTGGCATTGTTCCTTATTAAAAACTTCTACCAGCTTTTATAGTCTACTAGGTAGACTATTAAAAAAAAGTGAAAGTGAATGACTATGATTCCATTACTGCTTTTTCCGAAAAGCAAATTCTCCTCAAGATTTTAAAACTGCTGCCAATATATTTTCATAGCCATGGAAAGCAAACAGCCTTGTTTGAAGTCTTTATGCAAAGATATAAGCAGACATCCACAATTAACCATGACAGGCACCAGCTTCCCTTTGAATGAATGTCAGATTAATTAGAAAGTAAAAACAAATAAGCAAAAACAGTGGCACTGTCATTCTAGATGCCTGATACATTTTTCACATAATAGAAGGAGAGCTTTAAGTGAAGAGGGTATATTCCTAAATCCTCAGTATACTCTTGAAAGAGCATACAGCAGGACACTTTCCTCATTATGGAAAATGTGATTACGTATTCTTTATTTCCAGCAATATTTTTGGCTTTTGACATAAAGGAGATGTAGAAGCAATGCTGAAGTTGTTAGTATTGGTATTCTGGTTTTCAATTCAGAGTTCTAGTAGTGGGAGGCATAAGCAACCTAGCCTAGAATTTAACAAATGTCCAATAGCACTGATCTGCAAGGACATAAAAAGCAGAAAACCAAGAAAATCAGTCTCCTTAGATGGTAAAATAAAATTTGAGAAGAGCGAACGGTGCACCCTGAATCTTTTCATGAGATAAAATCATAACATGGATTGATTTGGCACCTGGACCCTGAAGTGCTCTTGGGCTCTGCAGACCAATAACCAAAACAACCACAGTAAGAACTGCCTCCTTACTAACAACATCAGTGATGTGTGAGCAGGCTCCTAATATAGGTTTCTTTGTGTGCCCTGAGCAGTGTGAACGAGCCGTAGCCTTTGCAAGCAGCCTCTTGCACAGTGACTGGTGAGCATTTGCTTTATGTCAAACACTGGAACAGTTTTTCCGGTCACAAGGGAAGAGAATTCCAGCAGTTTGTCAGGAGCTGTAATTGCTCTGTGTGCTCGCTAGATAGACCTGTACCCTGTGAAGTACCACAGACCTAACCTGATTTTGAGGCCTTAAGGTCATAACACTAACAAACCAGTAAGTACTTTCATGAAAAGTTAGATGTTAAAATATTAAATGTAGTAAGTGAGCCATTAGTTTAAGAACTTTCAATTCTGGAAGCATTTGAATTTGTTGCTAAAGTCCTAGCAATCAGATTATGTCTGAAGCACTTCATGTGTGGTCATGAGTGAAAATAAAGAAGTAAAATAGCCTTACCGTGATGAAACTACAAGAAAGTAAGGATTTCCTGAAATACCTCCCTTAGGGAGCTTAAACTAGGAGACAGGGAGTTATAGTATGCTTCACTGTTAAAGTGGAGCATGGAATTATCTAAAGGCAAGATGAACTAGCAACTCACACTGTGTGAAAATCAGTGGGATGAAGCGCCTTTACAGCCTCTTCCTAGTTTACAGTAAGTGGCTACAATCCTCCCTAGGATGCTTTTTTCCCCTAATACAATAACAAAAAAAGTTCCATTCAGACCTCTGCATAAAAGGCAGTGCATGAATGTTTCTCATTCTGTTTCCAAGCAGACTGATAAATATATGCAAACAAATACATGCCCACAGGGAGAAGAGTCTGGTTCAGCAAGTTAGTATAATTCATTCTGAAATGCTCAATTGTTCTGTCTGGAGCACCCAGTGTTTTTAATCTGCCCAGGAAAATCCTTTTTCACATTGCCACTTCAGCAAAAGACAGCCATTGTAGAAGCATATTTAGAGGTTTTGTGGGTTTGTTTTTTTTTTTTTTTTTTTTTTTTTTTTTTTTT
>VZRH01006929.1:170321-276447 GCA_013397555.1 Urocynchramus pylzowi | reverse complement strand
TTTTTTGCTTTGTGGAAATAGTTTTAGAGTCATATCTTTAAAATGAGAAAAAGCAACTGCAGCATACAGCTCATATCAATGCACATGGGTCCATGCTGCAGCCACTCACAAATACCCAAACAAAGACACCCTACAACAATTTTTATGGATGTTTAGACTAAGTGCTACTATAAACAGTACATGCAATTGTACATTTACTTTTTTAAAAAAATGTTTCCTTTTTTTCCCCCAAAAGCAGAGCTATGAATAGAAAAACACACATACAGACCCATTTTCAATGTTGGCCTCAAAAGCTCAGAATATTGCATTGGTGTCTGACATTAAAAGCAAAAAATCCTTTGGTGATGGAATTTTGACAGCTAACAAAAAAAAAGCTCCAAATATTTTTGCATGTTGACCAGGCTTTAGATAAGAAGCTGGCATGACTGCATCCTAATTTACCTGATCTAGTTTACTTTTCTCTAATACTGAGAAAAACACTCAACTACAAATATAAGTTGTAGAAAAAGAAAAGTAACTCTAAAAATACAAATTATCTACTTGTTGGGAAATAGAATTTGCCATATTTTCTGACTACTTTAACTATTTTACCTCAGATTGTACTGTTTGATGCAATTTTTGCTTTACAGTCTGATGCCTTACATAATTCTGTGAAGTGTCTCTATGGCTCTAAAATCACCATAATTCTGTATGAATTATCATGATGTTCATAGGAGAGAAATGTTTCCATTACACTGTAAAGAGGTTTCAGTGTCTCAGACATGCACAGCTGGTCTTGGCACAATCTGATGGAGACCAACATGTAGCTGGGGACAAAGAATGGAAATGTTAAGTGGAACAGAAACATTTTCCATCAGTAATTTGAGGAATTTGAGTGTTCCCCTCTTATTCAGTCACTTCATCATCCCTCTAGGCACCATTGTCACAGTTTCCCACCTCTCTGTTGATACAATTGTTTGTGCAATTTGACTGCCATGTAACATAAATATTTCTAATAAATGATTATGATTTATCTCTGTCACCTCAGAGACAAACCATTTTTTTTTATTCATCTCTCTCAAATAAATTACTAGTTGACCTATGAAGCAAAATTCACAGTTGCATTGCATAAATTTGGAAAAAAAATAACTATTACTGAAAGTACAATTTGCAAGATTCCCATTAGCACTGCAACTGTACAACAGAAGAAAAGACAAGCTTACCCTGAAGAGAACTTGCCTTTGGTAATTTTCATAGTTAGGGTGCTTGTCTGGCTTTGAGCAAATAGCAGAAAAATGGAAGGAATTTGGGGAGAGGCTACTATGTTTGAAGAGACAAAAAATTGAGGGGTGGGAAACAGGACAGGGGGTGGGCAGGAAAAGGAAAAAGAATAGCAAAATAAGTGGAAAGGAACAGTGGTTTACACTGGTCTGTCCCTGTGGAAGCTTCTACAACTCTCCAAATGAGCTAGCATTCCCTCATACATTTCTGAAGCCAAGGGTGAAATTTACTAACAGAAAATATAAATAAGTTGCAGGTGTTTCTCTGGAGTCTGATTTTCTAGGCTACTTCTTACTGCAGCTTTATCTTTTCAGTTACCAAAACTCAAGGGACTGTAAATCCTCAATGAGAAACAAAAAATCAGCAACATAAGGAACAGATGAACTCATGGACAAAAATCCTGGGACAGAAATCCTTACTCGTAAAATAAAAACCATTTATACTGCACTGTCATGAAACAGAAAAATTAAAACAACAGAACAGAAAAACCCAAGAGCAACAATAATGTTTCTTCCAGTAGAATAGTGAGCAGGAGAGCATCATTACTGGAATGGCAGGAGTTCTGAAGTCACAGCTTCACACAGAGATGTTTAAAGGTGTCACTGTTATTCAGAACCCACTGCCCACTGCTTTCACCCTAGTGCCAGCACAAGCATTTCTGTCGGCATCTGCTGCCTTTACTGCTTTTCACCTGGGATGGCATCCTGGGCTACTCTTTATCTGATCCAAGCAAAGAAGACCCCTGGAAGCAGCCTGGCAGAAGGAAAGCCAGAACAGGGTGAAGGCAGCTTTGACTTACGCTTGTTGGAAGTGCACACATGAGACTACAGCCTAAACTAATCCTCTCACATCTTTCTGTACTGGCATGTTGAAAGTAGGCCAAAGTAGAAGAGGCCTCCTGGAATGTGTATCACTAACATTATCTATTACTGAGAATCCATTAAAAAAACTATGAAACAAAAAGCAATATAAGCTACAGAAGACTGGAAATATTTCAGACTCCCATCCATCTAAGCAAACTATGTTTGCTACAGTAATTTTAAAATACCTCCTTCACTTGCTATGACTGACTTGCTCTGAAATTATTCTTAGCATTAAAAGTTCTTTGAAAGATCACAGCTGTACAGTACACAGTAAAAATGTTCTTCAAACAGAATATTTTTTCTAAGGTTTCCATGGAGTATTTGTGGGTCATTTGGTTATTACAACCACCCACTAAAAACAGTAACTCAAAGTGTGTAATTAATTGGTCTAGAAACAACTGCTGTCTTTCCTCCTTCCCAGAGCACGTTTGCAGTGATTTGGAGTTAACCTGCCCTGTTTTGGCAGGCTGTCTTTGACTGAGCTGAACAAACCAGTTCTAAAGAGTCAGCTTCACTCTACCTGAAGCATCTGGCATTTTGTTAAAACAAGAGCCCAGCAAACGTAGTTTGCATTTAGAGCTACAGATTTTTTGTTTCATTTGAAAACAGTCACATATAAAAATAACCTTGCAACTATGTACTGCCAAGAAACTCAAATTGTAAATGCACTATCACTGTTTTACATTTTCTGTGCTGCTTTAGCAGCCTTATTTTGCCATTAATAATGCTTATCTACATATATAAGTTGACTTATGTACAAAGTTGACTCCAGTTCCAGCAAGCCTAGACTAGACATCTAAAACCTGACTTCTAACAGATTGCTGTGTGAAGACTGACCTCTAAATGACCATATGAAATGAGCCTCACCAATGAGACACATACTCTACCCCACTGAAGAGATAGTGGGTTGTTCAGATTTGCTCCTGAAAGACAATGATGTAGAGAAGGCTGTTGTAGACACCATTCTCGGCAATCAAAGCCAAGAGAAAAAGATCCAGTCTTAATAAGTTTGAATCTGTGAAGAATTACACAAGAAGCACACAACATCCTAATACTCTTGGAGTAGCAATATGCTGTATTTATTCCATCAATAAACATGGAACTAGCTTGAGGGATGCATCTTCAGCACAACTATCAAAAAGGAAAAACCAAGAGCAACAGCCAAAAAACCCTTACCAAAACTAAAATGAATGCAGAAGTATTTTCCAGGTAAACACCAGAAAACCAAAAGTGAACTCACATTTAGCACACCTTATGCCTAGCTCAATGACTATCATACACAGTTTCTAAATTGGAGAGACTGAGGCTTCCTTTTGAATACTGCAAAATATTTTTAAGGAAAGGAATCTTCAGAAAGGATTATCATGGGAATACACACACACATGTACACTACTACCCCATATCATAACCACAGACCTAATCCAATTAAAATTTAAGATAATTTTTATTCATAGAAGGAAGGAACTGATAACTCTATTATTTCCACATTCTACAAGCTGTGTGTAACATCATTGCTCTGAAGACTGGTAAGGAGTATAGCTGGATTCTTCTCCAAGACTAAATCATCTTTTGGGAGTTTAGAACTTACTTACAGAAATTGACAATGGTTTGCAAGCATTCAGAAGAGATGAAATTATTAGCATCTGAAAAACCCATTCTCCTTACTTTCATGTTAATATATACAGCTCATTTCAAAGGGTCTTGTAGAAGTCTATAGCNAAAAAAAAAAGAAAATAAAAAGTATTATTTACTTGTATAAAATGAGAACAAAATCCATCGGAATTTCTGGTTAAAATATGCTACAATATTACTGGGTTTTTAGATCTCTTTCCAAGAATCTCCATATACATAGTACCCCATGTATGTTAGTATTAAGTAGATACTCCAGTAAATCCAAAGAAAATCAGAGCCAAGTTATTGCAAATTAAAATGGGGGTCTGGAAGTTTATGGTTTTGATATTTGTGAAGTTTGACATCGATTACTAAAAGAAAATTTACAAAAATAGCTTTGACTTCTCAAAATTGTTCTGGCATTTATATCAGATGTTTTATGTTTATAATACTCCTTTCTCATTTTAGAGACAATATTTCTCTCATTCACTTTTCCTGAAGTTTAAGTGAATAACCTTCCTTCCTTCTAACCACAAATTAAAGCTGTAAAATACTTGGGCTGAAAACCAACTGCTTTCTGACAGCTTATGAGAAAGCCTTTGACCATATTAGAAAGAGATTCTAATTTATGGAGGATACTAAGTGGTATAAAGCAATAACTAGAACTGGTTACAATGTTTAAAAGTATATGGATTCCCACACAAATAAGAGCAAATGGGTACAGAGTACTCACAGAATTTTTGCTTATTTTCAACAAGGTTAACAACCAACAGCCAACATCCAAAGCTGACAGAGTTACCATCTGAAATCTGGACTCCTAAAAATGTTATTCTGTCCTTAAATAACGCTGTACTACATTTTCCCTTGGCAAAAAGTTAATGTTTTCTCTGAAACATTCCATGGGTGAGTAAACATGAAATATACAAGTGGTATGCAACAAATTGAGTATAAACAGCTATTTCCTATCCCTAATATTTCCTTTAATAAGTTACATTTATGTTGTCCAAATCCCCAGTCACTGATTTCACAATGTTTTCACTAAAATCATACTTGTACTTATATGTTATTACATATTAACCTCTATCTGAAAGCTTTACAGAATATCATTATCCACAGTACTGTTTCTAAATGTTTGAGTCTAAATATTGCCTGGTCAGGCTTGGCAATCCAGTGCTTGCTCTTTCACTGTTTGAGTATAAAATGGGATTTAGATGTGACTTCAGCAGGGGTTCTTTCCATGTGCATGCCTTTTCAGAAGAATTAGATTTAATCTTTCAAAACTGTTCTTTTTGTCCTCATTTTTGTCATAAAAGACATACTATATCAAGATTTATTACAGAGAGATAAATATTTTCTAAGAATTTAATTCTATGCCATTACTGATAACAGTATTAATTGTATGGTTGTAGTAAAAGAACGTAAAGAAACACATTTATGTACCTCACATTTTACCAGAAAATTTGTTTTTTCTTCAGCTATAAAATCTTATTACTTGCTGAATGAATATTTTCAATATTTTTCCAGAAAAACTAAGGGATGATTTGTGAAATTATTTGTTATAGTAACTTGAAAGTTTGCTATTTATTCTGAATTGTCCTTATCTCATTTTGGAAACAATGCCATAATTTATTTAATGGCTTAAATCAATGTCTGTTGTTAGAAGCACCATCTCAGTGACCTACAATCTCTTTCTTTCTTTCTCTCAACTTACATAACAGTATATTTTACTTAAATAAGGGTTAACCTTGCCTTGCTCTAGTTAGGTTGGTTCTCTGGAAGAAATCAGAGAGGCTTGTTTAGAAAAGGATTTGACATGCATGCTCTATCCTGGTCAGAACTGGCAGAACAAACCTCTTATAAAAAGCCAGCTACATCAAAGCCTCGGAAGATCATCCACTTGTATATTTAGCTTATTTTAAAAACAAAACAAAACCAAACCCTTTTTCTTTGTCCTTTGGCTATTTTTGATTAACTATACTTTATGTCCCATAGCATTTCTTGCAGATAGTTCAGTTAGTTACCAAGCAAAACATGTATGAGTCCATATTTTCTCTAAGTTCCCATACTCATATTCAAAGGCATGTCTTAAATCTGAAGTTTCAAGCATTTTGAGTTTCTGTTTGACAAACTTATGTAAAGCAAATTTTTTTAACAATCAGCACAGAGGATTACTCTGTTTTGGGTAACTTCTACCCCTGACTCAGGTTAAACTGAAATGCTTTCCTGAAAGTCACATATGATTTTTTCTAATGAAATCATCCTGTCATTTGTATATTGCTAACTTGTTAGAAATTCATGGGTTTCAAGGATAAAACAATTGTCCTATAATGGTCCTAGATTTCTTCACAAGTCTTCTCTCCACAGAGAGAAGCAGAGAGTCTTAAGTGAGGTGTTAATAGCCACACTATAGGAAGATTCTTATAAAAAATGGAATCCACTGCCAGATACTGCCTACAACAATGTGACAGCAAACAACGGGGAAATTTGAACAAAAAATTGCTTGTTTATAAATGCCATGGGAGATGGACATGTAATATTCTGAGTGAAAGAAAAATCTGGACTATTCGTTGTTTTATAGTTTTTACACAGAATCATTAGAATTTAAGTAATCACCATAGCCATGAGAATACCATGGAATAACTTAAGCAACTGATGATAATTCAACAGCATCTCTAATAACCTGCTTTAGTTATTTCAACACTTACTAAGAAGAGAGGAGTTGTTTCTCTCCAATTTTCCTCATTCTTGGAATAATGTGAGAATAGTATTTATTCCTTGTCCTAGGGTGAGTTTATGATGGTCGTATTCACCACTTTGTGGTGGCTATGAAGCTCTGCACCTTGAAGACTGGTTCCGGAGCGAAGGGGGAGGAAGAAGCGCGCGGTTCGTTTGCGGAAAGGGCACTCGCTGCCCCGCGTCCCCTCTCACGGGCTGTGCTGCCTGCGGCACGCACAGCGAGAGAGAGCGCTCCTTCGCTTTTAGTTCGTGTTTTACAGTTAGCTGAGGCCAGAAGTTTTTTGGAACTGTTCAATTATTGTTTGATCCGAGAAGACCAAGACTATCATCCGGCGGGGGGAGGGCCCCCAAGCTGCGCTGCGGCCGGGACACCGGACCTGAGCCCCGGAGAGACTGAAAGGGAGCCAAGCTACACCCCATGAAAAAGACTCTCTCTGAATTTGCCATCTCTCCAAAACAATGAAAGGTTCCATTGTTTAATATTACTCATTTTTTTTCCATGTTTGTGAGTACTTTGCTTGTTAAATAAACAGTTTTTCCCACTTGTCTCCAAAGAAATCTTTCCCAAACCAATGAGAAAAAAGGGCCGCTTGAATTTGCTTTTCCAAAAAAATCCCATTCGAAAGTTTCCTCCCAAATTTGCCCTAAACCAAGACAAATACTTTTTGGCGCCCAGTGTGTGGATTGAGAAAACGGAAAAAATCCTGTACTGATTGCATTTTAGTTTCATTTACTCTATAATGGGATAAAGCAGTCAGTAGCCACGTTGCTTAAATTCACAATGTCTCTCTGGGTGAAAGCTTTCATGTGTTTCTGGTCCCTAGGCTTTTTTATAGTGTTAATACCTTTCTGGTCTCTAGGCTTATTTTCTTAACCAGAGATAGCTCCAATATTGTCCCTAACACGTAGCTTTTACAATAGAGGGGCATATATTTGGGTTGCTATTGTGCTGAGCATAGTAATAATGGCTTATAAGGAATTTTAAAAGGTACTGAAGTTTGTTCAAGATATGTATGGTTTATGGTTTCTTAGTCCCACCCTGGGTCCCAGTTCCAATAGCATATTTTGGGAATTTATTTGTAATTGCACCCAATTTGTTAGAAGAGGAGCAGGGAACGAGGCTTTTCAGCCTTTCTTTCCCTTCCCTTCTTCTCCTTTGAATCTGTTATGTCACTTTTTGAGAATGTTCAATTTCCCCTCAATGTTAAAGAGACCACTTTCCTGGCATTTTATCTAATAAGCTTCCTCTATATAGTTTGCAACTTGTCTAAAATGAGGGCTAATATGTCCAGAAGAACTAATGAGATACCTGACCCAGGTGTGGACCCAAGCATAAAAAAAATCCTGAGTGGTGTGGGGAATGGGAGGATATGGGCCAAACTCTGAAAAGAATTTTCTGACCATGTAACTGGGACTTTCCATGTGAACAAATATAGAACCCAGCTGAAATGGGAAAATATCTGAAAGAAAAGTGCCATGATGTTTCTAATAATAAAAAGCTCATTGCAATAAACTGGGCCCTGGCATTTGCTTACCACTTACTACTAGATACTGTAGGGCAGCAGCTAGAGGCAGGGAGGCAGGGAGATAAATCAGCAGCTACCCCTGTCACTCAGGCTGCAGCCAACACCCCAGCTCCTCAGGCTGTAGATAAGCCAGACAGTGAGCCTAAGCCCACAGCTAAATCAGACACTGAGCCTCAACCAATGGCTGCTGCTCCTACCATGAGAGGCAGGAAACACACATTTAAAACCAGTGGATGGTGATGATGATCCAGGGGAAGGCCCCTCAAAGCCAGCTCCAGCAACTGACTCAAAATCAGAAGTCACATTGAGTCCTTTTCCCTAAAAGACCTTAGTGGCCTAAAAAAGGATTACACTCAATGACCTGGTGAATCTGTAATTAATTGGTTAATCTGTCTTTGGGATGCTGCAGGTGAGGCTACAATTCTGGACAGCACTGAAGGGAGGCATTTGGGATCCCTGTCACATAATCCAATTATCGACCAAGGAATGATGAGAGGGGCTAACCCTCACAATCTCTGAACATGGATCTTAAGAAGTGTGAGACAAAGATATTTGTGTGCAAACAATCTCTAAATGCAGCAACTACCACTTCATTATGTAATGAAGTTATAAAATATGTTTGGGGAACGTAAAATTCAAAAATTCGTATCTGTAGTCTTCTGCAATAAAACACATTACTGCAACTTCAGTCAATTATGAAGCCCTATGAGCTAGTGATAGAAAAACTCAAGTTCTCTTGTGCCTCTTGTCTTTCTATTGTAAGAGACAAATATTCACATGGGAAAAATAAACTGGACAGAGCAAATGTTCTGTCCAGTTTATCAGCATCCAAACCAGAGTACCATTTGTATCACGTTGTTTTTAAGTTAGTAATTCTTTGTCTTTCATTTACACAAACACATAGAAGGAAAAAAAAATCCCATAATATTTACCTAGACTACAGCAACAGCCAGGCTGGACATTTGTAATTCTGGACATTTATAAAGGGTTTTTTTGCCCCCATCCCCTGAATATTTTGTTTTGACTCAGGTGAAGTGTGCAGGACATACAGTCCCCTGCTGTGACACACCATCAAATTCTTCTGTGACTTTAATAAAGCAAAGAGGAGGCTCATTACAAAATCCCAATGGATGCTGAAAGGATGCTTCTGCACATTGAGTATTTTTTACACACATTTCTAGGGTGTTTGCTCATAACCAGCATCATGTTATGTGTTTCCATAGAAGCTGAAGGCACACAGCTCTGACTTAAGGGCTTGGCAACTTCACTCAGACAAGAATTTACTAGATAGCAAAGTCTGGAAATATCACTAAAGTCCATTTTAGACTGTATTGAGAGTTAAGTAAACATGATTAGCAAGGAAACCAAAAGGGTAGTTGTGAATTTCTGCTTCTGACAGAAAACACTGATTATCTTATATTACTTTAGGGAGGAAGAGTTAATTCCCAGTGAGCATTATAAAAGTAAACAAAAGTTGAAGTGTATACAAAACTCAAAATTCTAAGCAATTTCTGAGTAACATTTAAGCCAATATAACTATTTCCCTAAGTATTTAAATCACTACAGATATTAATTAAAAGAAAGACAAAATGAAGCACTTCAGAGGACTTCTCACTTCTGTATAATCTCCACTGAAAATTTATCCTGTAAGCAGTTATGAAAACTCATGAATTTTAAAGATGTAATTAATATGCATTTTGGAGCAATTAGCTGTCAGAAAATAAAACCAGACTTTTACAGTAATGTCTCTGATTTTATATGTTTTGAATATTTAATTATAAAATAAAAAGTGTTTTTCACAGAAGTGACAACAGAAAATGTTACTAGTGCATTCTGAAAGCTGGCAAACAAAGATGCCTCCATCCTTTAGATAAAATCAGAAGCAAACTGCTGCAATAAAGCTGTTGTCACTTGTGACTGCTTGAGTTTTCTCTCTGTGAGTATTAACAGGTCATTTTCTCAAAGGAAGGGTGCTATCTAGCAGACATCAAACTTTCCCTAAACTACAACAGCAGCAATCCCTTCCATTATGCTTTGCCTTTTGGAATGTGCTGTTGATGCTTCCATTTATTCACCTATCAGGGAGAATACACTGCTACTGAACCACAAAACTGCATTCTTCGACCAGATCACCGCTTGCATACCTACTGCTGTTCTTGAAACCTGGAGAGATTCTGCACAGATACAAGGTTTGCTTACACAATTCCTATCATAGAAGCTGAACTAGCAAGAGGTGGCATTCAAGTACTCTGAATGCAGGTTCTCATTAGGGCTCTACAGGTTTTAAGCTTAGTTAAGCTTACTTCTCTCATTCTCTTCCAAACTGAAAAAATAATAACATTGCACTGTACTTGCCAGCACAAATAAAAAACCAAATAAATCCTTAGTTTAAGAAATCAGTTACAGGGGAAAATTAAAAAGGAAACAGGTACAGATAGGAATGGTGAAGAAATGCCAAAGGGCTTGCACAATGCTTGCACAATGCAATACTGGCAAGGTACTTTATGAAAGTGCAGGAGATAAACTTAGATAAATTGCCATAAGATCAGTACCTGTTAAAGTTTGGCACATACACTGCACACACACAACAGTATAGAAGAGCATTTACTTCCAGGTTCTATGTCAGTCTCTAACACCAACAGAATAAGCAGAAAATTATATAATGAGAAAGTATCCTTCTGTAATCAGTGAGAAATTTCGAATATTATCCCATATACCACTTTCACGTTCAGATATGTTTCTGATATTTTTCTACTTTATTTAGATATGTTTAAACTAGAACCAAGGTTTGGCATGTTAAACTCACATCTGCCACATTCACAAATTATCATCAGCTTATAATTTACACGGCAGGTCCTTGATAAAACAGCTAGTTTATCAATAAGAAAATATCTTGCCTAGTAATTGATGAAATAGGAACTGCAAGTATACTTTTGTGCATGTACATAGCTTAGGTATTATAAAGGATCTGAACTGAACAATCCTACGTCTATTACTTAAAGGGTTTACCACAGAGAGGTGAGAAGGTGAGACAGGGGGATGACAAGCAAAATCTTGATTGACAAGCTCTTGCACTTGACTAAAATGTGAAAAAACACAGTCCTCATATGTTTTATAAAAAGTAACAGAAAGAAGATATGAAGAAACATTACATTGGTTAAAATTGTTAGGGGGAAGCAGAAGGAAAGGGAGGAGGGGAAAAAGAAAATTGGCAACTGTGTCTTTCAGATAGATGTAAGAGGACATGAAAACTGTTTTCAAGGACAAGTCCATAAAACACAGATGAATTCCAGAATCAGGATAATGGCGATAAGGAAAAAAAAAAATTCGAAAGGGAAAAAATTTGAAAAAATTATTGGTTTCTTGCACTTGAAACATGCAAGAAACGAATAGTTTGCCTGTGTAAAGGTATGTGTAGTATGTCACATAATGGGTAATACAGATACATACATAAAATTCCACTTGTACTGAGTTGATGCTTCACATTCTTGAAAACAAAAGATATTTTATACATATAACCAAATATCACAAAGATCTGCTTTAATAAATCTGTGATGAGCACTAACGTTTAGTGAAAAAAACCAAAAATGCAGTGCCTTTGGGAGGTTATAAGAGGGTTGCCAAGCTCTCATCCTGGAAGCAAAATTCTCAGTGTTTTACTAGGTGTCCAATTCCATTAGCTTCATACATGCTAATTATTTTTCTTACTAAATACACTGCAGAGTTTGGCAAGGATACCTATAGGCCTGACACAAGGTAACAGGCAGGAATTCTAGAACATTCCAGATATCAACCAAGTTAGGTTTTTATCAGTTTTTTGGGCTTTTTTTCCTAGATAAACACTACATATATACTACATATTATCAAGTCTCCCACAAGATAAGAGACTGATTATATTTCTAGTAAACAACTGTTCTACTTGATAAGGCCAAGCCTTCATCATCCCCTGGAGACATTTCCTACACCAGTGGTGGAACTGTTGTGTGTAAATACAGCTATCCTGGCCTTTAGCTTTGGGGTCTTTTCTGCCTTCCTAACGCCTAATTTCAAACCAAATACTGAACTTCTCCTCTGCAGCCAAATTCTAGACTTGTGCTTCCAGTTTGGTATTTCTTCTAGGATATAAACAGAGCCTCTGAAAGTGGTCCAGCTGCTGCCTCTTACATGGTTTTGTCAGTGTTCTAGAAGATATCAATTTATTTCCTTGGCAGATATCTACTCAAGCAACACCACTCCCACCACGGGATAAACCTTTTCCATTCCTACCTCCATAAAACCTCTAAGAGAGCAATAAGGTTTCTTAGGACAAGAATAAGGCTGACAGAGCAGGACCTGAAGCACTTGCTCAATTCTTAGGTCTTCTTTGGTATATTTAGTTACCTCTACTGATTCTGACTGAAAAAATAGCATATAGAAATTTTGCAGGTAAGTTTCATAGCATGCACACTGAACTAGAAAAAAGCAAATGCCACTGACTTCCAACCTTTTATTTTTGTCACCAGAAAACTTTTCTTAACACTGAAAATTTAAACACAGTTAATATAAGTAAATGTAAGAGATAATTGCAGGTATACCTGAGAACAAGGATGAAAACTTGAAATGACATATAAGAAAAACTTAGTACAATCACAGATGGAAGAAGCATGGAAACCATCAGACAACTGCATCACTTTCATAAAAAAAAATCTGGCATATGTTAGGAGGAAACAGAAAAATAATAAAATGAAGTAGATATATAACTCTGTGAGTTTATGATTAAGCTTCATGAGCTAGCACCCTGCCCAGCAAATCTCCTTACTCAAGGATGGGTTCACACTTCTGCAGAGCTTTTGTTAAAGCATGGGCATGACCAACTGCAGGTAGACAGGTAGAACTAATTGCAGATGGTTTCTATGATAGGATAAATTCCAAGAACAAGTTTATTAAAGAGTAGGCATTGAGAGTTTGAGGGTAGCCAGCACCTGAACTTCTGTTTAACAACTTGAGCTTGTACGTAGACAGTTTACCTACTTTTTTGGCTATATATTAAAAAGCATGCAGTAAATTAGCTATTCAGAAGTTTTCCTTGCTAAAAACATCCTCAAATTGACTTTTTTTTTTTAAATTTCTTCAAGGAAAGATTAATAAAACACTTACTAATCAGTCCTCATATTGTTGAAGATTTCAAGCTGAAATCATGTAGCTTTGAAATCCCATTCAAACATAATAACTATTTAACCCAACCACCATTCACATAATTATGCTTGTCTATCATTGAGAATTGTAGTGTCCATAATACTTTGAAGTTCATGTTATCAAAAGGAACTTTATATTTATCTATTCAGACACTACCAAATATATTTTCCAAAGAAAATGAGGACTGGCAGAACAAGCTTTGGCCAGTTCCTCTCTCTGTCTCATAAACTGATATTGGTTGATCTTTTATTTCAATTTGTTGGCTAACTAAACATCATACAAGGACAAGAAGATTTTCTAAAAGAAATATTGTATTTTTCAATATTAATAAATTTCCATGTCATATCTCAGTTGAGTAAGGATTTCTAGTCTCTCATTTTGGATTAGAATACTAAGTGCTGTATGCAGAAGTTTTTTTTAAATTTCTCAACAGACCTGGGTGCCAAAGGAAGTGTCAATGCAATCTTCTGTTGTATTAGTTAAAAGGTCTTTGCCTGAATCAGATGGGATCTTTCTCTAGGAAGTCACTCAGAAGGCAAAGATGACAGATATACTATTATTGAGACTTTAAAATTTAGTTTTTCCTGAACACCAAATCTAAAATTATGAACACCTTCTGTTTCAGTTTTTCAGCTTCATATTCTACTTTCAACAGTTGGAGTGAGCAGTCCTGGCAAATGGGTTTAGCTGTATCAAGACAGAGTAAACAAAGGTGATTCAAAACAAAAACTGTATCCCTTCTCATCTACCTTCCTCTTCATAACCAGCAGAAGATGATATATTTACAATTTCAAAATTATGTGCAGACTGGATATTTACATGGTTAGGGATGAAAGAATACCAAGGGAAATGTGGCTGCATGCCATATTCAAAGCCATGCAAAAATTAAGTACATATGATGATTGGAGTGTGAGGATTAGCATGCAGGGAAGCATTTAATAATTTTGTTTGAGATTTCTATCCTGTGATACCAAGAGAATCCTCGAATATTTCTGCAGGAGCTCCCTATCCAAAAGCACACTGAGAACCTCCCAGAAAATGCTGCATTTTAGAAGAACTGACCACTTGGATTTCCTTTGCTTGATAATTTCCAAATATTAAATCCACACAGTTATTTAGGTGAGAAGGAAAGAAACAAACAAAAAAAAAACAACATAAATGCTTCATTTCAATACTTTCAGTTCATGACTATCAGAAAACTATCCATAAACTGTTTGCAGATGGATAGTACAACATTTCCTGCTATATTTTCTGGTTCAAAGGTGCATCATAAACTGTTGGCATAGTATTCTACTCAACCTTGTTACAGAAAAACCAAATTGCCTTAAATACATAATCCACCCCCCAGCCCCAACATTTTCTGTCCTTTTCTTAGAAAAAATTCCCATATTTGGTACCTTGAGGAGCTGATGGTGTTGGTAATAAAGGTATGAGAGAGGCAACAGATCTATAAAGCAACACTCAGGCAGAAAAGAGAGGGAGAACACTCCTGCAGGCACTAAAGATTTTTACAAGTTTAAAGCATGTGTTCAACCATGCTTTAACTAGTTAAAAGCTTAACTAGTTAAAAAAAAGCTTAACTAGTCCAGAGAAGGCCATGAAGATGCTCAGAGGGCTGGAGCACCTCTCCTGTGAAGGTGGGATGAGAGAGCCAGGGTTGCTCAGGCTGGAGAAGAAAAGGTTCTGGGGAGACCTTAGAGCAGCCCTTCCAGTACCCCAAGGGGGCCTGTGGAAACCTGGGGCAGAAAGGACATATAGGAGTAATGATAGTGATAGGACAAGGAGTAATGGCTTTAAACTGAAAGAGGGAGGTTTAGATTAGATATTAGGAAGAAATTCTTTACTGTGAGGGTGGTGAGACACTGGAAAAGGCTGCCCAGAGAAGCTGTTGCATGCACCATCCTTTGCATTCAAGGCCAGGCTGGACAGGGCTTTGAGCAGCCTGGTGTAGTGGAAGGTGTCCCTGCCCACTCCAGGGGGACTGGAACTAGATAATCCTTAAGGGTCTTCCCAACTGAAACCACTCTATGATTCTATTAATTTCCCTCATGTCCCTTCTTGTCCTATAAACTGGATTACTTTCAGTGTTAAAGTACAAATCTGAAAAAATACCAAAGTCCTGTGTGCATACCATGATGGTGGCACAAACAGTATATGTACTTCATGACTGTTTCAAGGATATTTGAATTTTCTGGTTAAAAGACTGATTAGCTTTTATGTAGGCAGGATGTACACTTAGGTGTCTCCATCTACTCAGGTCAGAAAACATCAGTGCCAAAAAGAGAAAAAAAAAAAAGTATCACCTTTAACCTCTCTTGTTTTTCACATCTATTGTTAGAAAGATATTCAGACTTCTATTGCTGCAGATTTTAAAAGGTTTAAAGTTCATCTGTGATTACCCTTTGAAACTATGTTAACAAAGACACAAGTAAAAAGGAAATTTCTCAGCAATAACTGCCACTGGTTTTGGGTCATGCTATTCCTTGACCTGAAACAGGCAAGGAAGTGTGACTTTCAACCTATTTTTCATAACACTTCCTATTTCTTCTCTTCTGTCTTCCAGTGGTCTCAGAGATTTTCACAGTGATCCAAGATCACCAAAAAAAGACAACTAATGCCTTGTTTTAAAGTTACTGTTATCTACTGCATTCAGTCCACAGGTGTACCAGGAGAAATTATAACACTTACTATTCCTTTTCAGGATTTGCAACTTTTGCATAAGAAATGAGTTTAAGAAAATGGGCAAAAATCCAATTTCTTAGTATATTCTCTCATAAAGCCTCCTCTATTTTCATATATTATTTTATTAGTAAATTATAAACCCATTGTCCAAGTGCCTGTTGATCACTGAAATGGAAGTGCTTTACAAAACTTTTCCTTGTTTTAACTCCATTTCTGTTAAAAATGTATTGGTATAGAATGAGAGGAAAAAAAGCATTACAAATGAAACAGCCATATATTAATTGTGAAAACAGATGCAGAAAATGCTGAACTTGTACTATTATCAAGGGATTAACCTTATGTGCAGTTATCCTGCTTTACATCTTAGCAAATTTAGTTAGCATTAGTTATTTCTACTACAGTAGAAAGTAGGTGCAGATCAAGGTTTAATTGAGAGTAGACTTTAACAGCAAGATAAAGATCCAAAGGTCCTTATCAACCTTGAAAGAACAGAGCAGATGAGACAAAAGAAATGGATTGGATAGACCTTTGCTCATGAATATAAAGCTATGAGTCATTGAACTGTTGCCTATTTTCACGTACTGTTTTTCTATCCAGCTCTTTCCAATGTATTCTGAACACTTTCTTACTGCTTGCAGATATCAAATACAATTATTATGGAAATAATAAACTCCCTTTAAGCTTATACTCCTTGTGGTCATTGTATATGACAGACTTGGATAACACTCCAACACAAGGAGGCTGAACATGAGACAATTGCAGAGTAGCTCTCTGGTCGGGAAGCTCTGGCACCACATTGTAGTTACACTGAGTCTATGAACTTTGAAATGATGTCTTGTTACAAAGCCAACAAACATCACACAGGTACATCCAGTAACCATAGGAAAACCATCTTTTTTTCTCTTACTGTTTTAACAGACACATGGAAAAATAACAGTAATACCAAGCCACTTGAATGGAAGTTCTTCATTTGAAACCATAGACATATTATATAAAGTCCTACAGGACAGCCTTGTGTCTTTTTTGCAGACATTCACACTGAAGATTATAAGGGGTTTAAGGCTCATACTCCGACTTCACACTGAAATTACTATTAACACCATTTGCCTGATTTTGAGAGATGCAAAATCTCTTAAGATAGCATACATTGCTGAGGATCTTCTGAAACCTCATCTGTGCATTGCACCAGTGTGGACTGAAAAGTCCAAGGCACAGTAATAGCTCAACCTCCTCAAATAGATTACTGCAGCAGAGATCAGAATCACAGAAATCAAGGTTTTTTGTCTCAGTTCAACAGTCCTTCCACCCTACAGAAACTCATGCTGCAAACAAGACAGCATGTAATATTGTGCCTTTTAACCCTATTTAGAATTATTGTCTTCTAGATTTCCCTTTAGCAAAATATCTGGTGTTGACTACTTCCCCAATTAATTCTATATATATTTTTCCCAGAATTTTTTTATATTGTCATATTAAACTCTTTTAAATATTCTTAGCACCACACTGAAGCAACAACTAATGATGCCTTACAGATTATTAAAGTGTCTGTAACCACAACCTGAATATTTTTTAGGACTTTAAAAACACTTTTCAAGCCTGAAAACACCTACAGTAACTCTCTGTAGCATGTCCACTCTTGCATTAGATTGAATTGTGATAGATCATTATTTATAGGTGTTGGTTACAGCTACATTGCCAAGATGCAAATTTATTTCATACTTCAAGAAGGTACTTGGTCTCTCCCTCTTGTTAAATTAAAAATAATAATAAAAACCACAAAACAAAACCAGTGTATCATTCCCAAACTCTTTGCAATTACTTTCAGTGTTGGCTGAAGAAATTTTTCAGAGAGTTCACAGATAAACCTATTAAGTAATTTATAATTTATTATAAACTTGAAAACAAATTATTATTTTGGAAATTTAAAACCAGTCTTCCTGAAAAATAAACCTGTTAATGATTTTCAGAAGCTTAAAGCTCTCTCCACAGTTAACAATTTAGAAGTTTAAATAACTTTTAAAAAAGGTTATAATAAGTGTGCTTGCTCTTATTCACTGCTAGTATGTGCTGATTCTGTCATCTAATACTCTATGGACAGATACAATTCCATAGATGAGTTCTTTTTAAGAGAGATCATTCTCACGGTTGAGAGAGTTACTTTACTACTCAGCTAATTTTAATGTCATTATTTTGTTCACTTTTACTAAGGAAGCAGTTTTACAAATGTTGAAAGCTGATTTCAAGTCTCTGCAGTCAGACATTTCTTTTTCTCCTCTTCTTGGCACTCTTTCCCTTCCTTATGTCACTGTGCTTGGGAGCAAAATACTTGGCTGAGGAGAAGGCAAAATTTCCATTTCTGACAGCAGCACAGACGTACACTGCCTTTGACCAAGCAAAACATGTATCTTGACTGCAATCAAGATCAGGCTCTTGTGCATCAAGTGTTGTTAGTTGCAAAATATAGGAATCAAGTGTAATTACACTAGGGATTCCAAGGTCATCAATGTGGACATCAGCAGCTGAAAGGACTTTTGCAATAGCATCTCTCTCACGTTACTATATTTTATGTTGACTGTGTTTAAAAACAAAACAAATTTTGCAGACATAGCAGTGAACATTATACAACGAGAAGTCTTTTACAACACATTCTTTCCCTCGTCTCAGGCAATCTTGCTTCTGGGAAAGAACGCTCTGGGGTGAAATTTCTTTTTTATTGCTCTGCTGGAGCCTCTATCTCCTTTCTTCATTAGTGGGTCTTGCAGCAGATATGTATGCTGGGTACAGGACCACCTGGCTTACTCCATATCACATATCATCTGCAAGCTGCCATTTTCAGCAGCCTCCCCCCCATACACGCAACCACCACCATATATGCTGTTACTGCACTACTCTGTCTTTCTAGTTCTTCCACTCCTCATTCCCTTCTACAGTTGCCAGAGACTGCTTAGAATGACAAAGAGCAACTGAAAGAAAAAGTGGTGAGTAGAAAGGAATACTGTTGGCTTGCTGTCTCAAATGTGGTTTTGTGCATTTAAATTCAACATGAGTGCTAAAACAACAGCATTTTTATATTTTGCAAGTTTCCTGTGAAAACATGGAATAAAGCAAATGACCTAGCTAAGCTTGAAGACCATGTTTCATGCTTTTTCTTAAATACATTTTTATAATTTACAATTACTTCCAACCATTGATGCAAATGAAATAAAGTAGCCTTTTAGTTCATCACATTCCAAATATTCTTGAGGGAGATGGAAAAGAGGAGGCTGTGCAATGTTAAAATCAAACTAAAAGTTAACAGGGAGCATAATATCGCTTATGCATAAAGTATCACCATTAACAAAAGGTAAACATGTTACTGTAACTTTTTTACCACTCATTTCTCTGTCCTTTCCTAGAGCTTTGCCTTCTCAGATTTTTAGCTATAAGAGAGCTATTGTAATCTGGGTGAGATATGTGTTATACATAAACATAATAAATAATAAAAAAATTACACACCTGAATATCCACTGACTACACAAACCCAAGCACATGCAGAACAAAAGACCTAACCAGCACTGAAACAGAAATAGCATCCAAAATTCTCAGGCCACTATGATCTTTATGTATGATGACTAGGGAAAAAAAAGCATGGAGCAACAGCCACTACAGTATTTCTCTGTTTGTGACTTTATCTTAAACCTCTCTAAAGGCATTGGAATATAGAATGTACTTCCCTTTGATGTAGCACTATGTAAAGGAAACAATTCAATTATTCAGCTCTTTGGCACATAAATCACAGCAGCAGGAACACTGTTCAAGGGACAGGAACTGTGACTGTCCATTTGTCTAATGCTAAATGGCTTCAGGCAAAAATTTGCTGTCAACAAATATCAAGTTTATAGGAAACAAAAACACTCAAAAATACTCACAGCTTTGGCTTGGCAAGCACAGGTGGTGGCTCCTTTGTGGGTGAAAGCAAGACACCTGGAGGTGGGATGGATTTATCACCATTTGGCTTGCTGTTAATCATTCCATTTACTCCATGAAGAGGATGAATACCATTTGATTTTTCCTCAGACGAATTGAACTGTTGTTGAAGGTCTATCACACCAGGTCTCAACTCAGTGTTGTTTGCTTGGTGGGTATCTGTAAGTTTCTTAGGAGGAAGCTCAAGAGAGCTAATTTCAACTGGAGGAAGTGGTGAGAAATGATGGAAATCATCACTAGAGCATTCCAAGTTGGCTAAAAGAAATCAAAAAGAATGTCTCTTCAACAAGTCATAGATAAAGTACATGGTAAATACAAGGTGTATTTTCTGGTTTTTTAAGGTAAAAAAAAAAATTTGGTTTTATAAAGGTATTTTTCTAGTCTTCCTATTGATAATTTACGCTGAATTAGACAAATGGGTGGCTATTCATTTTCTGAGTGTGCCTCATGCAAAAGGCACAACTAGAAACCTTAGGGACCTCTCTAAATCTATTTCAGGAATCAAGGCATTAACTGAGATTGACAAGTATGGACAACAACAGCTAAAACAGGACTTCCTCTTCCTGGAGTTTCAGGATCACTGAGGAACAAATAACTTACAAATGCTGAAGAATGCATGTTTTCATGGCAAGTTTGCAATGGCAGCTGGGTTAGTGCATCCCACGACAATATATATGGAAACATATCACAAAACTAAACATATCATGTCACAGTATATTATTTTACAGAAGGCCATCTCTTTAATTTTGCCTCTGCTGCCATCTAGTCTTGAACCCTAATGCTTAAGATATGCGAGGCTTGTGGCAGAACTTTAAAAATGTATTTCACATCAATAAAAATATGAAACTAGGAAATGACCATAAGAAACATTCAGTTTGCTTTAAATGAATGCACTGAGGTTGACAAACCCCATGTCTTACAGCACCATTTTCCACAAAGAAAGCAGACTGACAACCTCACAGGTAAATTAATTATGTAAGATTTATGGTTAAAAGCGCCTCTTTCTCTTTGTCACATACCTGAGCAGACAGTTAGTTGTGCACTGCTTGTTACTGAACCATGTTCATTTGTTGCTGTGCAGGTGAAAATTCCTGAATCTTCAGGAAAAGTTTCTGCTATTACAAGTGTACATATCTCTTCTGTAAATAAACAGGAAAAAAAAAGTGCATCATAAACTATTTACAGTACCATGTAGTGTTTTTTGCACTGTATGTTAAAAGGACACTAGAGAGTAGACTTTTACAAAAAAATATTGTGAGAACTGCAGAAGAACTTCCAACATGAATGGCTTTAAGGAAAATCATTTTGCGTCTGAAAGAAGTAAATTCATCAAGCTAAGTTTTCAAAATCAGCTTGAACAGTAATTTTGCAGTTACAAGTGTATGCAGACATTTTACACACTCAATGTTTTTTTAATGCAGGACAGTACTAATTAATACAAATGAATGTAATGGTTTCCAGAAACAATTACCTTTGCAAGCTTTTTTTGTGCCTCTAAATAACATCATCAGTACAAATGTCACACAATTCTTTCTTCCTTTCTCTGATTTTTTTTTTTTTCTGTATTTAATGCAACATTCTGCATTTCCAGTAAAACTAGAAAACACTTTATCACCACTTCCAGTTAGCTCTTCTGTATATACTAACCAGAATTAAAAACTCCAGATGCATAAATATTCCCCTTATGCAGAGTTTGGGAAAATAATTTCTGTCTCTGTCTGCACAGCAGTGAGAATTGATACATTAAATACATAATAAAAGACAGTCTCCCCAAAACCTCTTCAGAATGCTGTGACTGATATATTGTGTAGCTGTTTTAAATTTGTTGATCCTACTTTTATAAGCCATGGTATAGGCTTTGATTATACCAGGGCTTCCGTCAGAAAATTTATGTGAAGTATATTAGGTTGGGTCTTACAGTAACTTTTACAAAATCAATTTCATCCATTTATAATGGGCACACTTTACTGTTTAGGCATATTTTTCCAGTTTCTTCAAAGAAGTCACTTTATTTTATCTCTACTTGTAATGGTACTGTTTTTTTAAAGATGTTACAGTACAGATAATTTAAATAATCCTACTATTTACACAAGATGCAGATAAAATTTTATACCTGGAAAATGCTACATTGCAAGTCTCCTTAATTAACTCAGAGTTTATGCTGATTTTTTAAGTCTCAAAACCAAAGCAGAGAAGCTTTATAATGTTCAATTTAATTTAAAAAAAAGAAAAATGCATTTTGCAATTTGGACATTTACACAACATCCCATATATTATCACAAAATCAGCTAATAAAAGCATACTGTAAAATGAGGAAAAGTACTTTAGAATCTAATAACTTCCATATGAAAATTATTCTGTAGAAGAGGTTCAGTAAGGTCAACTTCACTTCTTACAGTTCAAATAGGAAAACATTTGCAAATAGTAGTTTGGTTTTTTTCCCCCTGTGGAATGACAGATCACTGTCTCATTTCGACAGTTAACAAAAAAGTTATTATTTTTTTCCAATTATAAATGACAATGTATCCAAAAGCTTCCTGTACTGGAAATGGGCTAAAAATGAATGACTGACTAAATATTTGGCTCAGAGTTGATTTTCAGACAGCAGAACATGCCTCTTTTTTTTGGCATCGCAAACCAGTCATTCTGTGTAGCTGCAAGAGTCATGTCTGGTAACACTGTAGCACGTTGGATCTTATCTAACACAGATGAAGATTAATGACTCATGAAAGGTCTTATCAGGAAAGTAATGGGTAACACAAGCTAGTTTTTGAACTACTGAGATCAGCTTTTTTTAGAGCCTTGGTGTGTCATAAGCAGTTGAAGCTGTATTGTTAAGCACACGTGCGTACTCCTGGACTGAACTGACCCTGGGGATGTAATCTTATACAGGCAGCATTCTAGTTTCCTGTTCATTTAACAGCACAATGCTGAAAGCTGGGTCTTTCAGGACTGCAAAAGAAGATCACTCCACCCGGCTGAGAACCGCTCTCTGAATGAGGTCAAAAGCAATATAAAACATAGCAACCAGCAGAAGTCCTATTTTTCAAACAGCAGAGATAATTAATGCATAACATTCTTCCAGCTTTTTAAGTGTGTAAAATGATCACATGAGAAGAGCCAATCTTCACTCTTCAGTGACAAAAGAATTCTAATGGATTCTACAATGATGTGCTTTGCTTACTGATGAGGTATGTTTAAAATTATATATGGTAGATTGCAGCAATCTTTGTAAAAAATTTCAAAGTAAATTAATGATGAAAATAATCAGAGATTAAAATTTAGTCTTTTCAACCAGACGAACAAACTGCAACACATTTGTGATCAATCATAAGAAAACTGGCTGAACTGAAAACATGAAAATCCTAAGAACAAATCAAGAGGCAGAATGGACAAAAAGCACATGTGAACAACACATTGCTATCTTCTTTATTGATTTTCCTCCTCCAAGCCAAGAATCACTCACCTCCAGGTCCTTGCTAAAAGGCTTACTGCTGTAGAACACATAGAAATGAAATACTAATTTGGCAAAAGAAAGTTTCTTTCAAGATTTCCATAACACACTCTGGATATACTCAGTGTTCTGAGTATTTTTCTACCTTTACATCCTGACTCATGTAATTATTTTACTTTCTGGTACTGTGCTAGCAGAATCAGAAGATTTGAGGGAAATAATGTCTGTTCTACTTCCTGGCGTTCATCAGCTCACAAATAACTTCATCACAGAAATGTGTTCCAGAAAGTAGCTCTGAAATGCTGTTCTCAGGGCCTTAAAACATATTTAACACTTGACTAAATGAATACAAAAGCATTTTGTTCACTGAAACACGTAAAATGCTTAGGCATGCAAGTACTTGACTGTTTTGTCAGTTATTTAGAAAGAACAATTACATTTTACACAGCAATTCTTTCCCTTTATGGCTCATGAGTCCATTAGGAAGAATAAACTTTGGTAAGAGAGAAAACTATTGCATTTTAACAAATTTTATTACTGGCAATGTGTTTACTTCAGAATGTTTCTCTGCATTACATTAAAGGTAGAGCAGTTCTTCTATCTGCAATTTCATCTCAGAATGTGACCATTAACTTCCTCCTGTAATGCACACCCAGTTGGGGAAATAAGTACAGTCCCTTGGTGGTAGCTGTTCATTCCCATGCCATGAACAGATACATTTCCAGAGCTGTAGGTTCAAAGCCATAAATTTTCTGATACACAGAGACAGCGGGAAGTCACAGTTGTGGTTTCCTGGTAAAAATCCAACAAAACAGAACTCTGCCAACTTGTAGACAACTTGTGTCTTATTCTCCCTCAAGTTCCACAAGTGCTTAACTCCAGTTAAACTCAAAGCAATAGGCCCATCAAGTTACTTCTCATCTAGGTATCTGTGCATTTTTTATACGAAGAGAATAGAGAAGGATGAAAATAGAGAAGAATGTGCAGAGCAGCACAATAAACGGTAGTACAGCAGACCTGTAGATGCCTTAGCTTGCAATAACATAACAAAAAATGGATTCAATTTGCCTGTTTCTGATGATCACTATCATATATACATTCATCCAGTCAGACAGTGGTTCTGGCTTATTTAATAGGCTTTATGTCACTCAAGGAATGAACAGAAAAGTTTTTAGAAGATGCACAAGACTGACTACATTTGAAGATATCTCAAACAGCACTTACAAAAGACTGTAAGAATATTGAACAACAGCAAATGTGATTGTGAGCAATAAAATGCAGTTTTAGGGTGGAGAGCCTAGGTTACACAACATGTAATCGATAACCAAGATGTCTGCTATCTAGCCAGATTGGGTACAATAAATGGGAACACTGCTATGGCAACAAGAACTTTAGCCCCTAAAACATTGTTCAGGTTTGAGGAGAAATTAATCCAATTATCACTGTCAAGGAAAAGTTTATGCTAAACCTTATCCTAAGGCAGTTATGATACTGTAGATGCCTAAACCACCTAGTTTGAAGTTCAGTTAGGTCTAGCCATGAATATTACTCCAAAAAGATTTAAATGTTTACAGTCGGAGAGGAATGAGAGTGTTGGGGTTTTTTTTAATCACATAGTACAAAACAGATCAGTTGTTTACTTTGAATTTGGAAGCATCAACAAGCAAGGATGGTTGTAGCAGTCAGTCTTAAGATGAGGTCACTGACAGGGACAGAATTCTGTAGGTATCTTGGGAGCACAGAGTACAATTGAAAATTTAATTGACAAACAATAATACATAAATTGATCAGACCACCTTAAATGAAGGGGAATTTTAGCCTATTTTCAGTTTTTCTCTTAATCTGACTTCTTGAGATATGGCTCATAGAAGATTGCTCTCTCCAAGCCCTTGTTTGCTCCTCAGCAGTGAAAGAAGACAAATCCTTAGTTGTAATTCTCTTGTTTTCACTAAAGAGTGCAAGGATCTGGCATGTATGCTAACCCACCAAAGCTTCTATGTTTTGAATTTTGTTAGCTACCAGAAATGTGAAAGGAAGCAGTAAGGATTTCTGTAAAATTTGCCATGTATTTTCAGTTTCAAACATTATGTAGAAATAGGGGGGTATTTCTAAAGGAGTTATTTAACTAGAGTGGAGACTCTGGAACACAGCAGTTAAACAGGAAACAAGAAAGCACAGTCCAAGAGAAGTGATGACTATCTTTTGAGATGTGTTTTGTGAACATACACAGTATTGTGCTTAGGAAAAAAAGAAGCGTGTATATGTGGCAATTCCCTGGCAATTTAAGCAAAATTACTTCATACAGTTTTCTTCTTACATGCTGTTAAACAATCGTTCTAATGTAATTCAATACAGTTTGTGGCTGTCTCCAGACAGCTGAGTAATGGTCAAAATATCAACAGCTGGCAAGTGATTCCATGGGATTTTTCATTCTCAGGCAGCCTGTTTTTGAAGGATTCAATCAGTATAAAGTCAAAATGTCTAAGAAAGAAGTACAGAACAGGTAATTTGACAATCTGTGATGTTGGCTTTGAGTAATCTGACTAGCTATTAATTCACAGAGCACTCTGGAGGGATTTGCAATGCAAACTGATTTCTGTCTAGACAGAAAAAGGAGTGCAAAACGCATTAGAGTAGATACAGTGTAACAAAAAAAAAGTAGCCAAAAAAACCCCTTTGCTTCCTAATTTCCTACCTGTGTGAGTTCATGAATATTTTTCCTTTAAATCATTAGTACTGACCTATTAAAGGACAACCAATGTTATTGAGTGCCATAGTGTTTATTGATGGTTGAATTTTGGTTGACAACCAGTACTTAAAGTCACACTACAACTTGTTACAATTTATGTAAAATTCCATGGAAGTTTTACACTTGGAAAAATTTTAGAAAACATGTCCATCTTTCAAAATTCTCAATACTTATCTAGCCCGCTTCCATGTCAATCTTGCATATGTATTAACCATCTGCATTGAATAGCAGTTATGTGTTTGCTCATAAAAAATTTCCTCTGAAGGCATTGTTTAGTCTGGCCTCTGAGAGTTTGAATTACATCACAAACCAGTGCTGCATCTATTACATTTCTGATACTCATATCCAGCTTCCTGTTGTACAAATTTTAAGATTTTTCATGACATCCTAAAACCCAGTGTTACTTATTACTAGTGGTACTACTAATATACAAAACTTTGCTCCTTATTTATGCCAAAAGGAAATATTTACATTTTGCCCAAACTTTATTTACATTCCCTTAGCACGCACAGTGTCAATTCCTACACAAATAAGCCAATAAGTGTACTGTCATTAATTTCTGTAGTGTGTAAGACACTGCACTATTTAAGATACTACATTATTAATAGGGCTTAGTAGGAAAAGATAAGTACACAAAACCTAAGGGATAGTATAATACTTAGCTCGGTGATTCCAGGGAGAACAAAATACCAAACTGAAATTCTTTCACAGACCAAAAGCACAGGAAGGTGCTCATAAATATAGACTGCAACATAATAAAAAGCATGAAAACAGAAATAATCCAACAACAAACCAGCCAGATTGCAGTCAGGCATTCACTACTGTTAGGTCTATAAAACTGCAACAATACAGATACCAAAACTGTTTTGAGATGTCTTCCTATTCTTGTCTTGCCAACTCCCTTGAGAATGGTATGAGATACCTCGACACTAAATAACTTTCCTGTACTTGAGAAGACTCAAGAAATGCACCTTTCATGAAAGAATCCATTTCTTAGTACCTTTAGAAGACTTCAGGTATCTTCACTCAGGGTCTGCAAGCTACCCAGAAATGGGAAGGAGAATGTTCAGCACTTTCAACATGAAAATGCAGGTATGTGAGAGTGCTGGCAAAGTGATGGTCTCTTTGGACTCAGAATCACACCTTCCGTTTCCTATTGCAGCAGCAGTTATGAAAGCAAGTTGATAGTTTCATGAACTAACACCAACATTCTTACTTCTTCCATGGCAATAACTGTCAGAGAGGCTATACAAACCTTGCAACTAACAATATGAAAACTAGTTGATTATGAAAAAAAAGCTAGCACTCAACTATTCACACAAAGGAAACCTTTGCTTTCTAGCAAAAAACGTGCTTCTCCTTTCTACTAGATGATGCTGCATTCCTACACTAAAATATCTAGTTCATCTAGCATTATACACATTAGGTTTATTAAAGAGGGTGAAAGGGTAAAAAAAAAACTTATCAAAACAAAGCAAACATTCATGACTATGAGTTTAGACAGAAGAGTCTTAAATTGGATATTAAAAACTCTAAGATAGGCTGGCAAATTTATACTTCTTAGAAACTTTTGTGTAAAATTTCACTCCTTTCAGACTCTATCTATCATTTTAAAGGACAAATTGAGCACAGTTCAAGTGATTTTGTAGGAAAGAAGCTCCTAGTAAGAATGAACCAGATAAACTAGGTATGATTCTGATAATGTTGGTAGATTAAATCTAGAAAAGATTTTGCTGCTTTGACAGGAGAAATGCTCCTCTGAGAAGGGGGAAAAAGTCAACCTATTGATCAGATTGTTTTTTCTTTTTAAGATATCAAGAAAACAACTAAACTGGGAGACTTAATTCTGTAATATGTATTATAGGAAAATGTTCTAAGAAAGATATAGAATTTAATTTATTTCAACACAAATGTATTATCTTTTGTTTATTTTCATATCCAAAGACTTGATATGATATTGAAACTCTCTTCAAACTGTTTTGTACCCTAACTTACAATATTTAAATCATAAAGTTTGTGTTATGACTATAAAATACTAATAGCCCATTGCTAGCTCTTGGACATGTTTTAATTCCTCACTAGAGGTTAATTTGGTTTTCCAATACTCTTCTTTCCTTCCCATGGCTCACATTTCCAGCCTCCACAAATCAAATCATTCAGTCACATGTATTCAGGGCATGAGCTAATACTAGAGCTGATGATGTTGCACACCATGATTAATAGTATTAAGTGTAAGGGTAGAGCATGCACACCTGTGTGTGTGCAATCTATATGTATAATGGACATGAGGCAAAATATCTAGATAACAATTTTGTGAAGTAGCAAGAAAACTAGTGAACAGCTGACAAAGAAAATATTTTTTCCTTCTTTCCTTCCTCTCATTTCCATGAAAATTAAAGGAAAGCTGCATTTTTCCTAGCCTGTATCCTCGTAATCACAGTGCTACTTTACAAATATCTCTCAGCTGCTAGGTCTGTCCTGCCTGTCAATTCAACCCCTCAGAGTTAAAGCATCCCCACACTGCTAGCAACCTTCAGAGACATTCTTTGGAAATACTCAGATCCGAGATAAAAAACTTTTCTGGCTTTTTCAGTGTCATAATTAACACTCTCTCCAAATTCAAGAATATTCAAGCACAACTGGCCACCCTCTTAAAGCAAAGTTCAGACTGTATTTCTGTCTTCTCTTCTACACATTTGACTTAGAAACATTAAAGAACATTCTCAGTCTTCTAGCATCCACTTACTATTCAAAAATCTCCCCCATTATATAATGATGTATAATGGGAAAATGAAGCAGACAGAGAAAACCTGCAGCTGGAAGAACACTTTTTACTTGTTGAAATCTAGGACTTTTATCTTGTGAATAGACTAGAAAAACTGAGTCAGTGCCTTTTTTTTTTTTTTAGGATCAGGTTTTACTTATATTTAAGACACATCACAGCTGCCAAGCTGGATTGGTAAAACTAGCACTTAGTGGTTGGGTGTTATGTAATTCTTATGAGCACCATTTGGGTAATGGAATTTTGTGGGACTTGTCCTTTTCCCTCAGTAGCAAGCAAACCATTTACTCCCCTTGCTGGTCTAAATGGAATTTACTGTTTAACTAATAAAGGAATTGATGTAAATGACAGAGTACAGTATGGGAGGTGTGATAAAGCAGCATTGTCTTTAAGGGAGTTTCAGTTTACCAATGTTCAGCAGAAACACTTTTCTATTTATGGCTTCAGTACAAACTCAAAGAGCTAGTGAATCAAGAGATTATTTTTTCATATGATTCTTACCAGGCTCAGTTGCAGATCGTGGCTCTGCATATCACATCATAAGGAAGGAAAACAAACAAGAAAAATTTGTTAGCAATTACATTAATAAATATCAGTGTACTGAATGAACATATTATACTGAAATACTGTAAGTAAGTAGGGAACCTGTGCAGACATTACAAATTCAACAATATTTAACTTGTTTGTCAGTAGCAGCAGTTCAGTTATTACTTCTAGCCATTAGCACTGAAATGGGAAGAGGAAAGGACTCTGTCCAAAACTGAATCCTGACAGACTAAATTCATGATCTTTTTCCATCCTGTATTAAAAGCAGCCACTTCAGATTATTGCGTGAGCTGAGTGCAGCTCAGCTGAGTGCAGCTGTGCCAGATGGGCTAGAACTTCAAGATGAACTGAAGTCAAAGGCAGCCAAGTGGGATGCCACAACTGGCATCACTAACGTGTTTTTCCTCAATCCCTTTGGCAGCAGAGTGCAGGCCAAGTTGGCTTTCACTTGGAGTGGTGTCCAGTACATCTGGAATTGACTGAGGTGAAGACAGCCAGAACCTCTTGTTGCTAGCCAGGCTAGAAACAAGGAGAGGAGTTAATTGCAATATTAAATCCAATGCTAGGGTCCAGTGGGACCGTGGGTGAAGATTGTAATGGCAATACCTTTAAATTGTTGTAACCTGTGATTTGAGTTTCACGTTATAGGAATTACTGTACCAGGAATAATGTGAAACAATTGAGGAGAAGCCCTCACAAGAAGCAGTGCAAGGGCAGTGATGACCTGGGCTGGGCTGGCTTTGGTGCTCAGTAAGTCCATGCAACACACCACCTCTTCTGTCCTGAGTATCATCATAACAGATGGAGTCCAAAGACAGGGACTAACTGAACTCAAAGTAGGTTTTGTGAAATTTTACAGGTATGATGCATAAGACTAAGGGAATGATATCTGTGTACTAGACCAAAGGATGAGAAGTGGTGGTTCATGAGGATCTCTTGGCTAGTATGGGACCTGAGCATGACATAAATGGCATGGAACAAGGGAGTGGAAAATGTCCTGGGTTTAAGAGGGATAGAGTTAATTTTCTTCACAGTAGCTGGTATTGGGCTGTGTTTAAGATCTGTGCTTAAAACAGTGTTGGTAATACAGAGACTTTTTTAATAAAGCCCTTTTCTGCTACTTGTATCTTGCTGATAGTGAGAAGGCTGTGGATGCACAAATAATTGGGAGGGAACACAGCCAGGACAAACAAACTGCAGTGATCAAAGTAATATTCCAAACCATATGACATCATGCTCAGCATATAGATCTGGGTGAAGAAGCAGGAAGGGGTAGCATACAGAATTCAGATTAGGGCATTTGTCTTTCCAAGCAACTTACAGGTAATGGAACATTTCTTTCCTCAGAATGGCTAAACACCTGCCTGACCATGGGAAGGGGTGAAAAGATTCCTTGTTTTGCTTTGCTTCTGAGACTTTTGCTTTCCCTATTAAACTGTATCTCAACCCATGAGTGCTCTCACTCTTCCAATTCACTTCCCCAGCACACTGGGAGAGAGTGAATGAGGATCTGTGTGGTCCTCAGCTGCTGGCTGAAGTTAAACCATGACATTGCCTTACTTTTTTGGAGAATTCTGAAGTCTGGAGAATCTTGAATTTCAATACCCTGTCGAAACCACTTAACATGAATGGGAGGGGGTCCTCTGACCCTGCATTCCAATACTACGACTTGTCCTTCAGATGCTGTGGCATTTTGTAGCTCCTGAAATATAAACATCACAATTAAAATAAACCAGGAGCACTTCACATTCTTAAAAATAGTCTTTTCTTCCCTTTGTAATTCAACTTTATTGTATCATTACATTTTTGCAATAGACATATTCTTTCATTCTGGTTGAATTTAATATATCTATATAGTTAAAAATTTTTGAATAGGTTATTTACAAATACATTCTTAAAAAGACCAAAGATTGGAAAAGTGCAGAAGTATTTAATTCCTCAAACTAATACAAGCAGATCACTCCAGTTTGAGCTTTCTGGTTTTGTTCTTCCACAAACTGAAATGAAAATTCTGGAACTAACTACACATTGATTGACTTAATCCAGAGAGTAGCTAAGCTGCTTTTGGGTCCAGCTCTAGAAGGTGGAGCTGCTTTTCATCTGAGCCATATATAACAAACGAAGCAAAATTAGATGACACCAATATGATTAGGATATATTAACTACTGCATGGATAGCTTTTGGGACAGTACTCTGGCTGTAATAAATCCTTGTACATGTGTGAAAAATTTCGGAAGAGTCTAGATCTTTAATGAAGAGCTGCAACCAGAGGGAAACACAATATTTTACGTAACAGAACTGACAGGTGATAGCCACTATTTTTACCTTTGTAATCTATTTTAAGATTATAAATCAAGGAGTCCTTTTTATTCTGCAGTGGCTGTCTCATTTCCTTTGTAATTCATTCACAAAGTTTTAGACCTTAATGCAGCAAAGCACTTGAAGTTAGGTCTAAACTCAGAGTTATTCTAGTTTATATTCATAGATCTCTAGTTAATCAAATACATAACAATTTTGTTACATGGAAGGCTGAAAATCTTTGAGCTGTTCCCTGAACTTTGTGTGGGGAAAAATTTATGTCAGGAAGCTGTATTAAGTTTATATTTTGTTGTTCATATCTGGTTTGTTTCTTCTGTAATCAGTTTTTTTGGTTTGGTATGTCCCAGCTGTCTTAAGCAAGTTAGTAAAGAATTTCAGGGACAAGAGATATGAGCATTAGGAAGAAACAGCAGAGTTTTGATTGCTTTGGTAGTCTCTGGATGGGGGATGGACTTCTCTTGTTTCCCACTCTTACCTGGAAATTGCCTGCCTCCCAACCTTGCAGTAACAACATTCTCTAATCTCCTACACCTCCACTATTCACCCTCCTGGGACACCTGCAGTATGGGTGCAGAATTATGAGGGACAGAATCAGACCTTTCTTGACATGAGACAGCAATATGCTGGAGCCAAGCTACACAGCTTTGGAGAGCAGGGCTATTCTCGCTTACTCTTACTCTTATCTCTAGGCAAAACTATTTGCTGTCCATATTAATTTTTAATCAAATGTTTTCCTGAAGTAATAATCAGAAATACTTCATTTTGGCTCCAGCAAGTAGTGATTAAATAATAATTACTACTATGGAAACCATTGTTTGAGGCAAATTGAAAGAATATTTTCAACTGAAGCTGTATTTTATAGATAGGGAAGCATGCCATCGTTTTTGCTGCTACCTAATTTCCAGTTCTTAAGTTTGATTTGAGATGAACATGAAGATAAATATTGACTTAAGTAATTACCTAAGAAATACTGAATAGAATTTTCTGAATAGAAACTTCTCTTCTAAAAAGTATGATCAGCAGGAGAAAGGATTGGCTCTTGTACTCAGCACTGGTGAGGCTGCACCTTGAATCCTGTGCTGAGTTTTGGCCCCCTCAGGAAAAGCATTGAAGTGCTGGAGCGTGCCCAAAGAAGAACAACAAAGCTAGGAAAGGGTTTAGAGCACAAATCCTATGAGGAGCAGCTGAGAGAACTGGGGGTGTTTAGTAATGAGAAACAGAGGCTTAGGGGGATGCAATTCCTCTGTAGGAATTTGCAATGAAGTGGGGGTTGGGGTCTTCTTACAACTAACACACAATTGGACGAGAGGAAATGGCCTCAGGGTGTGACAGGGGAGGTTTACATTGGATATTGGAAAAATTGTTTTCANTGAAAGAATATTTTCAACTGAAGCTGTATTTTATAGATAGGGAAGCATGCCATCGTTTTTGCTGCTACCTAATTTCCAGTTCTTAAGTTTGATTTGAGATGAACATGAAGATAAATATTGACTTAAGTAATTACCTAAGAAATACTGAATAGAATTTTCTGAATGGAAACTTCTCTTCTAAAAAGTATGATCAGCAGGAGAAAGGATTGGCTCTTGTACTCAGCACTGGTGAGGCTGCACCTTGAATCCTGTGCTGAGTTTTGGCCCCCTCGGGAAAAATTGTTTTCAGAGAAAGGGTTGCTAAGTACTGGCTGCCCAGGGAAGTCACCATCCATGGAGGTATTTAAAAGCCATGTAGATGTGGCACTTATCAACATGGTTTAGCAGTGGGCTTAGTCGTGCTGGGTTAATAGTTGGGCTTGATGATCTTAAAGGTCTTTTCCAACCTAAGTGCCTCTATGATTTTTAACTTAAATTTTTTTTTTTTGTAAATCAGAGTTTAAAAGCCTGTGTTATTTGTTCTTATCAGTAGATAAATTATTGTGAAAGAGGCTTTGTAATTGGTACTTACCTTGTTATATTTTACAAAGATTTATCAATGGAGAGCAGTCACAGGCATAAAAAACTCATACAGAATATTCATTTAAATCCACTAGTAGAATGCAAAAGAACTTCATTGTTGCAGTAGGTAAGTATTTTCTTAGGAAGTCATTGCTACTGAAAAGTTTGAACTTGATCAAGCCTTCCTGCATTAGGACACATAATTTTGATATTTTCTTTTGGACTATAAGAGTATGATGGAAAAATCATGATGGCTAAAACATACCTTTGTAAAAACAGGTGCAGAATAGATAGGCTTGGGTCCATCCAGATGCTGCAGGTATGAAGTAGGGCTTTGAACCTGCAAAGCAATGCAAGAATGCTGTGAAATGGAAAGAATACTAGTTTCAAGGATACTGCCTCCCTGTGTACATGCAAAAATGCAAACTCTCACATATGCAGTCTTATTATGGTGTTCTCTTTCTACCATACTTCTTGGGAGACATCACTATTTCACATCTGTTATATTTCTGAAATCAAAATGCAAGCTTTGAAGGCTTCTATACTTCCAATGAGAACTTTGTATCCAATTGTCTTTGCCTGAAAGTATTTTGAGAATTTGACTCCTGCTAACAGATTCAAGTAGATCTTTTGCACTGAAGCATTTTTGCTTCTCCTGCTACTACATCCCTTCACTGATGCAATGATAAATCCAGGTACCTAAAAGCTTATCAAGGTTAGCCTAAGGAAAGGAAAAGAAATTACCATGTACAGGACGACAGAGATTTTAATTTTCTTTGTATTTTATGATTTACATGTAAACTCTAAGTCAGCCACAGTGACACTAAAGACTTAGTACAAATGAATGAACAATGATTTTCTATATTTAACATCTAGATAGTAAAATTTATTTTTCTCTAAAATGCCCAAAGAAATGACAGCAATATTAAATTTAATAATAAAATTTAAAACTTTTGCTAAAAAATTATTGCAGGCATTAATTTGTAGTACATTCTTTTGGGACTAGAACAAGTCTCTCTTAAGTGATAAACTCTGTAATTTTCGTAATCACCAGATCTGTCTGCTGCTTAAATGTTGATACACATGTGTAAGAATCCATATGTATATTTACTTTTATGTGCCAGNCCAGATCTGTCTGCTGCTTAAATGCTGTGTTGATACACATTGTGTAAGAATCCATATGTATATTTACTTTTATGTGCCAGTCAGTGGATAAATACTTAATTTTTAAAATTCATATTTCTTAATATAGTAATGTAAGTTTATAGTTTAACAATATAATTCCTCAAAATGACAGAATTTTTCAGATGTTGCAAATCTTGGAAGAAAATCTGAAATACTTTTACTAACTTAAAAATTGTCTAAAAATACCTGCTGACTGGGCATAGAGATAGGTTGAATTACAGCTGTGGTCACTCCTGATTTTGGTGTAGAAGATCCTATTGTCAAGGAAACAGAAGTGGTTTTCTTTTGGGCCCTGAAAAATAAAAACCCAGGAAGTGCTTTATAGGATCTGAAATGAGAATGTGTTAGTTTTTAATACGTAAGCCACCTTGTACTTTCTACATATTGAAATATGTCATTATCAACTGAAAAGATCAACATGACTGCTGAAGATCAAGATGGATGAATGAAGCTTGAGTAAAGTATAACCTTTGGCTAATTTACACTTCCTCACACAATAAAAAGTACTGATTTAAGATGAAACTAAAATGTATTTTATTTCTTTAATTGTAGTCCTCTATGTATTTCTTTGGAAGCACTGGATTGGGTGACTACAAATGAAAACTTGGTTGACTTGAGCTTACTTTTGAATATGAAAAGTTGGTATCAACAAATGTGTTGTCAGAGTAAGGCCAGCCTTCTCTGACAGAACAACCAAATTAATACAATTTACAGTTATAATACTACACATTTATATCACACGAGAGAAATAGAAAGGACAAGGCATACACAAGTGTACCCCAGATGCTTATTCAGATTGTAAAACTACCAAAGATTTTCCAGTATCCCTTATTAAGAACATTTACACAATATTGGTAATGCTTTACACACTTACTGTGGCATAGCTCCAGATTTTAATTGGAAGATTAAACTTTCAGTCTCTGAATCTGTAGAACTGGCACCTGGAAAAGAAAGTTTTTTCAATAATCTCATATATTTTTATTGATTTATTTAATGTTTAAAGTCCAAAGGAAAAGCTATGATACTTTTGCATTTCACTTCAAGAATTGAGAACCCTCTGTAACAAACTATGGCAGTTTTTTTATCTGATAAAGATTGTAACTATGTACTTTAGACAGTTACAGAAATCATAACCATGCCAATTTAATTGCACACTGCTTTCCCTGGGCTCCTAGCTGTCTCCCTTCATATTGAAAGAAATATGGCCAAGACAGAAAAAAAAAAAAAAACCAAAACGCTGAGTACTATTGCTCTACGGGAAATGTATAATTTTATTTACTTAAATTTTAAATTTGAAGCTTAAGCAAACATATGGCTTATACAGATAACAAATCTTCAAACTTAAGTAAGAGCAACTCAGTATACCAAGACATTTTCAGACTAAACTTGCTGCCCATGATGTCCACATTTCAGACTATTTACATTAACCTACACATAACATTTATGTACTGCTATTTCTTGCCAGTGGAAGTCTTGATATAATGTATGTGTTTGGCAATACCCTGAGCTTACTTAAAGAAAAAAATATGAAAGCATTTATTCCCTTTGTCCTAATTTTTCCTAACAACAGATACTTCACACATTTATTCTAGACATTTATGCAGTACATATTATTCCTCAAGGAATTTGTACATATATATGGATAGCTGTATGTTTAATACAAACCATAAGCACTTCATAATCCGTATGCATAGTACAGCATAGACAGATTCCAATGAAACAATGCTGGGACTAAAATACTGAAGTACCTTATTGATTTACAAAGTTTATGCTGCAAAAAAAATCAAAGCAATAAGTAGTACAGAACAGATGAGAAGAGAGAAGCAAATGTCCAGTCATCAAAGTGGGTCTACATGAAAGGATTTCTTACGAACAGAACAACCAGGTCTTGCATGGCTGGGCCTGCTGCACAAAAGAAAGTATGACACATCAGTGTCATCAAGCCTATTAATGTACAAAGCAGTGCTTGTGTGTCAACCTGTTTCCCTTAAAAATGACAGGGGATGAGCCTAATGACTTGTACAAGTCTCTCTCTTTCAAAGTAACATGTTAGAAAACTTCAAGATAGGACTTCCATATAGCAACATTGGCAGAAGTCAAAGAATGAATTCTTTTATTCACAGCATCTCTCTACCTAGCTGTTTCATCTTTTACTGTTGCTCCTGTCCTTATAACTTCACACAGCAGTATGTATTTGTACTACACCTGAGTATTTCTGAAATCATGATTACTACTGTAAAGAAAACTCCTACTAGAATCTGTAAGACTCAGAAAAGTCTTGGGGATTTTGCTATTATTATTATAATTACCCCAATGGGATATTAAAAAGTTCTGAGAATAAAGAGCATAATGAAAGAAATCCTATAAAGGCACATATGTCATGATTTAGCTAATTAACAGTGAAAAGTTTTGGGTTTTTTTTTTGTTAATTAAAATCTATTTAATAATTTTGGTGTGTCATTATTCAGATTTCTTATGACTATTTCTTATGTTAATTTATTTTACGCTTTCAAGTGACCATTTAAATTAACTTTAGCGAGTTACAAAATTGGTAAAAGAATATATAGTACCCAATTTTTTGGGAGATGTATGAATTAAAATAAAAATTGGTATTCAGTTAAGATAATCTTGCCTCAAATACAGTTCTCTGCTAAAAAATAACTTAATAATTTTACTCATGGTCATCATTAACTTTTCTCAGAGAAAATAATACTTGAGTTATTACTAATTTTGCAGTCAGGAAACATTTCGACAATAACTAGCAGCTGTTTGTGGACAAAACCAGTACAACTGACTTTAATAAGACTTAAAATCAGTATACCAAAGATAATGGATTATAGTACATGTACACACGACTAATGATGACACATTTTGGGCAGCCACATATACTTGCACAGGGAGGCAAATATATCAAAACTCAGATGGGGATTACTGCCATAATGAAAATCATTATTACTATCAATAGTCAAATCTTTAACTAGTGATTTACAGAGGTACTGCTTAAAAGCTAATGATATGCCAAAGTTTTTGCTAGTTCCTTCTATTTCACTCTTTATCTCTTTTCTACACTAAATAAATAGCAATCTACTCAGTGATTCCTGATACATTCCTGGAAATATCTGAATTAATATGATGTGATGTTCAAAATGTGTTGTGTTAAAGAAAAGCAGAGGAATACCATAAAAATACCACCATATTGAATGTAGTGTTAAGATAAAGAACCAAAAGTAAACTTCAGCATAATTATCTTTTTTTATATGCATCAAGTATTTTATTATTTTATCTCTTACCTTCAATGAATATTTCAGCTGATGTGCTATCTGAACCAAAAGAATTTGAAGCCAGACAAGTATAGCGTCCAGTGTCGTCTTCAAAGGCTTCTACTATAATTAGTGAATGAAGTCCTCCACTTTCAGAATGGATCTGAATGTCAGGGGAATTCTGGAGTTCCTTTCCTTCACAGAACCATCTGCAGCCCACACACATTTAGAAAGACAAAGGAAAAAAGAATATAAAGGATTGGTTCAGGCTCATCGCACACAAGAAGACATTACACTCTACTGCAAAAATCTAAATTGCTACTGAAATCAGCACATGGTGCTTTGAAGTGTTTAACAAAGAATGTATTTCACAAAGAAATAACTTGCTAGAATAAACTTTGTGTAAAAGGTAGGGAGAGATTTCTGACTACTAAGAAAATTGTACACAATACACCTACATTTTAAAACTATCTCCCGTCCTGTTTTGGTAAATGAGTTTTTCCTGCATAACTTGTGTATTGGCTTGTTTTGACCACAGTCTAATCCATTTTGATATAATTTATCACTCCCATCTACCTAAACCCCGCTGATTCTGCACACAAAATATCTGAATTTGCCATCAGTAGCACAGGGTCTAGCTGGAGGCCTGTCACTAGTGGTGTCCCCCAAGGGTCGATATTTGGCCTAGTATCAATGGCTTGGCTGGAGGAGAAGGTGCCTCCTCAGCAAGCTCACTGATGACACAAAGCTGGGAGGAGTGGCTGATACCCCAGTGGGCTCTGCAGCCCTTCAGAGGGACCTTGGCAGGTTGGAGAGATGGGCAGAGAGGAACCAGCTGAAATTCAACAAAGGCAAATGCAGGGTCCCATACCTGGGGAGGAATAATCATGTACCAGTATAGGCTGGAGGCTGGTGGACACCAAGCTGTCCATGAGCCAGCAGTGTCCTTGTGGCCAAGAGGCCAATGGTGTCCTGGGGAGCACTAGGAAGAACATTCAAGCAGGTCAAGGGAGGTGATCTTGCTTCTCTACTCAGCTCTGGTGAGTCCTTGCCTGGAGTGCTGTGTCCAGTTCTGGGCTCCACAGGACAAGAGAGACATGGAGCTTCTGGAGCTCCAGTTGAGAGGGCAACAAAGAAAATTAAGAGACTGGAGCATCTCTCACACAAGAATAGGAGATGGGCCTGTTCAGCCTTGAGAAGAAACAACTGAAACAGGACCTCATGAATGTATATAAGTATCTGAAGGGAGGGTATCAAAAGGATGGATCCAGGTTCTGCTCAATGGTGTCAAGAAACAGGACAAGAGGCAACAGGCAACTGATTCACAGAAAGTTCCACCAAAATATTAGGAAGAACTTCTTTACTGTGCAGGTAAGTGAGCACCAGAAGAGACTGCAGAGAGAGGATGTCGTCTCCCACATTGGACTTACTCAAGAACTTCCTGGATGCAATCCTGTACCATGTACTCTGCTTGAGCAGGGAGGCTGGAATAGATGACCCACTGTGGTCCCTTCCATCCTGACCCATTTTGGGATTCTGGGATTTTTGTCCATCTTGCCCAGTCAACCTAACATAATCCCATGGCACAGGTTCCATATTGGTAAGCTTTAAATAGGTTTACTCTTGCTTTAGACCAAGAACATAAACTGATTTTTATGCATGTAAGTAATATATCTTCCACTACCAAAAAGGTATGTCCCAACAAAAGCGATGGATTTAGGTACAGACAAAACAGACACTTATCTAGGGTGACTTATAAGTATGTAAAAGCACAGCATAATTTTGTTTACATCAGGTCAATCAAGCATTTGCCAGTGTAAGCTACTCTGTGTTCTCAGCCCATCCTGCTGCCATGAAGGTACCTGTTCCCACCCTTATTCTGTTTGATGCCTTCATATCAGCTAGTCCTATTACCCTAGGCTATGCCTTAATTTATCTCTATCTCTGGCAGCCCAGCAAGTATGAGAAGTCGGTAATTCTTGGTTTATAGTGTCTGCTGTGCATTTTTGCAGGGAACAGAGGCAGATTGGAGAATCATTAAAGGAAAATCACTCATGAGCAACCATTCTTCTGTTCTCAAATTGTCCCCATATCCTGAAAACAAATTTTGCCAAGCCTTGCCAGGGCTGTTATTCCCATTCCAGTCCTGCAAACCTGCTCTGATCTTTACTATTCTTTCTTCCCTTCTTCTCACCCCATAATCCTAATCTGTGTTTTGTCATGTCCTCTCCCTTCTCTCCTTTGCTTCTTCTTCCTCTGCCACTCCAATATTCAAATCTTGCTCTAACAAGACTAAAGAGAAAATGAGCAGTTCTTGACAGTAAGCTTCAAAAGGGAACTTGCCCCCTAAACTTTTAGTTTTCTACTCTAGTATGTTTTTTTCAAATGAACAAATATAATCTCAGAAATTTATGGATAGTCAATGCAAAGTAAAAGATGACCAAATTTTTAAAAATAATTTTTAAATACTTAAAATTTGCCACAAAAATTTGGTATTTTTCCTTTAATTTGTGGGTGTTGATGAGAGAATTTTTGCAGTTAAATCCCAGTAATACTTCACAATTAAATTTTTTTCCCTCTAACAGATGACTTCCCATTACCCCCAAAAACCAAAATAACCCGAAGGAGTTCCTACCTATTCAGGAAAAGCATGCAACAGTACAGGATGACAGATGCTATAAAATAACAATCAGTGTGGAGTCTTTAAAATTGAACCGCCTCACTTTTATTGTTCTTTTTAATTACAAACTTCATGCAATTAACATAAAAAATGTTTTAAAACATCCTTCTGAAAATATTGCATTGTAAAACTTGAAATGTCACGGTTATTTCAGAATGCTGAGTCAAGAAACCTCCCAGGTTTACACATAACACAATTCCCCTTAATAACATCATAATTGCGGGCAAGCTCTCTGTGTTTATGAACAATAGATGTTTTATTCCTGAAGGCAAAACCCTCAGTTTGTAGTGGCATTAAAGCTATATGCAATTGTCTTCAGTAATTAAAATACTAACAAGTTCCTTTTCTGTCTTCTGTTGTCTAGATAATGCACAAAGTATCATTTTTGGAAAGAACTAACAAACTTCCATTTGTTTACTCAGCAGACCCCTTTGGCCTACTTTTACAACTATTTGCCTTGGAGACAAATCTATTCTGTCAGCTCTACTGCCAAAATTAACATTTCTCTTCCCCTTCTTCCCCTCCTTTCCTCTTGTCACAAGTCGTCCCTTCTACCAGTGTGAGGACCTCTGCTACTATTTCTGATTATTAGACCTTCAGAGTCCTAACCTCTGTGTAGCCTTTCCTAAGCTACATTTTAAACAATATGCACAAGAGAGAAGTTAATTAAATTTCTAGACAATCACAGACAAGAGCCTGTAATATGAGGCCCTACATAACCATTTGTTCTATTTTTCTTTCCTTTCCAGAAACATCCTGCAAAGGAAAACTTCTCCTCCAAGCCTAATTATTTTCTCAGACAGATCCTGTTTTAGATTCATGCAAACTATATGGCTTTCTATTGTTTTCTAAATTCTATGTTCACAAAATGTTTAAGAAATGTCATAAGCATGAGAACCTAAAACAAACAAAAAATCCATTTATATATTTTTGTCAGATAACATTTAATAAATAAACTGTTTTCTTAGGAGGACAAGTTCTACATTGTCCCTTGATTTGTGCACACACACGGTCAGTCTCAAGCAGCGGGAGCTATTCCTCAGCACTGGCTGGGACTAAGACTTGTTGTATCACATCAGTGTCATACTGAAAACGAGTCCTGACCTGCTCCATCAGACACTGTCTGCCCCAGAGGAAAGCACATAAGTAAGCAATTCAATACCAAATTACCTCAGCTATCATTAAGGCAATGTTTGATGCATGGGAAACACACCTGGTGTGGGACTCCACTGTTTGTTGTGGAAAGAAGAATTCACCTTCACAACTGGCAAGAGCACAGGTATTTGAAATGATGAACACTGGAAGAGGCTTAGTTGTACTCTCTTTCCTTTTCTAATTGTATTTTTTTTCTGTGTACACGTTGATAAAAAAGGAAGATTACTTGTCATGAATTTCTTTTGGTGATTACATAAAAATTAGGTGAGTAAGAAAATACTCAATTTAAATACTTACTCAGCAATAACTTGCCAGTTGCCAGTTCAGTTCAGGAGAGTTTGTGCATTCAAAAAACGGTCATCAAATAAAAATAAGTGAAGCATTTTTTCCCCAAAGACAGACTGAATTCTACTTTTTCATCTTTTATATATATATATTTGTGCAGTCAGCCTTACTGCATTACAATCAGAATAATCATAGAAGAGAATTTTCTGCTCCTAAGGACTGAAAACGATTCAAAGACAAATCTTTGAAGCATTCCCTCTTACTGTGGAGGGATCACTAAAACAAGCAACAAATCACTATCAAAGGGAAACTGAGCCAAAGAAACCAGGACTCATGGCTAGACACAGAAAAATAACCACAAAGCAAGTCTTGTAAGAAAATTCCACTTTTATGCTAACTAGGGCAGCATTAACTCATGTCCAGTCTATTCCAGCCTACTGATCCTCTTGGGGATAAGAGGATTATTTTCTAGCCCGAGAAGACAACAATACTTCTGGAGAGTTAAAACACCCCAAACCAAACACAACCTGGAAGAAAATAACAAGGATGAACAAACACATGGCAGATGCTTTGAGAAAAAGAAAATTCTCTACACAGAGACCATTGTTTTAAAAGATACCGCTTTCACAACTTCTGGATACCAAGTGTAAAAATATCAACTCATTTCCCTATCCCTTTGTTGCAGGTTCTCAGTATGGCATTAAGTGTGCAAATAGAAACAAAACAGGCAGAGACACCAAAAAAATGGTTTGCAGATAGAAGTACATATCAGTCCCCAGAATAAGTCTTCCAGCTTGCACCGTGGGTGCATTCCTGCAGGCCATGCTACAGTTCATGCAAATTTGTAGGGAACTGTCTCCTTGAAAAAGAACAGAAACTACTGCAAGATGTCAGATAATGGCTGACCAATTTTAAAAAAGAAAAAAGGAACATACACTTTATATAACTGAAATAAATTTTATTAGTCATTCTCTATCTTGCCAAATTTCAAATTATACTGAATTTTTCTGCTCTTTCCTACTTTCTTCTTCACTCTCTTTCACCATTTATCTTCTTGTGTGCATTTCCACTCTTTGCCTTGCTTTTCTTCAACCATGCTTTTCTACTAACCATGCTTAGTTTACACCTACATATATCTCCTGTACATTAAAATTAGAGCAATTAAATATTTAATGCAGACAGTGAAAACATCACTAGACTGGAAAGTCAACAGACAAGGAAGAGGTATTTTGGTAGCAGGGGAACAATGATTAGGTACTCATTTTTCGTGCTTCAAATCCTCTTTGCTTTTCCACTGGATACATTGCAGCAAAACCAGAACAGCAAACACAAAAGGACAGTCAGATGCCAGGTAAGCAGCAGTTCATGCACACTGACATCAAGCAGCAAGCCACACAATGTGCCTTTCTATTCACTCCTCTTTTCTTTATGCCCTCACAATCCTCCATGCATGGAAATACATAGGAGCATGTGTGTCTGGGATTTTAATGACCCTGAACAAAATATAAACAGAGTTGAACAGTACACTGACTAAGTAAGCACAAGGGTCTTAAGAAAAACAGTTCAAGGTTCTCTCTAATGCATAATCCTGCTGGAACTTATGTTTTTTGAGAGTCACTGAGGAATAGAGAGGTTTTCCTCTCTGCACACTCTTAAAGTTAATTTAAAATGGCAGCTGAAGTGAAACTTTAAGATACAGCCTTAGGGAGAAATTATAATAGGGAACTCTGACCACTACAGAAAGTGCAGAGAGATAAGTTGTAAATTAAAAAGTAATTTTATCCTTAGTGGTGTTAAGTATGTCCAGCAAGAAAAGTCAAAGTGAAATACTCTGACATTCCCGTACTGGCAGAGTCAGCATTTCCATCACAATACTGTGTAACTCCCATTTTGCTTTTCTCCATTGAAACTAAGCAGTCCAACACTTCCAGACTATAAAACATTACTACCTAAAGAACTTGACTTGATTTTTAAAATAAATCAACTTTTTAATAAAAGATTTAGAGTACACTGCATATTCAGATGCTTATAATTCCCTACACACTGCCCAATTTTTATGCAATAGATATTTCATTATTTGTATAGATAATTCATAAGAGAGTTACCAATAACAACATACATACTTTAAATATTTATATACTGTAATTCTAAGGAAAAAAAAATCTGAATATAAATGCTGGTGCTTTGGCTGAACCTTCAGTTAAGCAATTAAAAATGTTTCTATATACTGAAAACCACAGAAGACAATTTTATAATAAAAAGTTTGTTACATTATAAGCAGTGTACATTAATTTAACTGATTTAACTGATTCTTCAGATGTTGCACAGTGTTCTTCTAGCTCTCACAAATTTCAGAGAGGACTTCACATCCAGCTGAGTAAACCCCACAATTAGGTACTTGCACACCAAAACTGTCCTCCTAAAGTGCCAAAGAAATGGCAAGAAATACCAAAATAGTTGTATTTTCAAGACATGTATCAGCATTTCAGTCTGCCATTTCCTACAGGCTAACTCTGTTTCCTCTAAAGAGAAGCTCTGCATCATGTTTTGTGCAAGGATGCAAAGTGGAGGGCTACAGAAGTAACAGATGAGACCCACTGAGCCACGGGCAACAAAGCTTCCAAGAACAGTGAGCAATGGCCTCTGTCACTGGCTGCAACCTGCAGTAACTCCAAAGATTTATTTTTTTTTTTAGCTTATTTCTGTCATTAGGAAAATTTCTTCCCTACATTCTTGTGTAGGTTTTCCAAGCCTCTTTCAGTTCACCTTACCCATGGAACAAGGATTCTACTCTGTTTCAACTGGGGAAATAATCTGAAAGTTAGTTTGAGATTTTGATAGCTTTGGACAAGGTGCTCAGAATTATAGCCTATAGCTCATGTCATTCTCTCTGGGTACTGCAATGTTCCACAGCTTTACATAAATGTGTACAGCTAATTACAAAAGAAACACAGCATTGTCAGACTTGATTAAAAAGTAATTGTTCTGTCTTAAAATCACAGAATCAGTTTAGAAATTCTTCATTTTTTTTCAAGATTGTACCTTGTCATTGACTTTGCAACTGGTGGCCTCACTTTGTAGCTTTTAAATATAGAAGTTTTAAAGAAAATATTTTTGATGGAAGCTTTTAGTTATCTGAATGATAGAGATATTCACACAAGAAAATGCTAGAAAGTAAGAAAATTGAACACAACACTGAGCAAAGCAAAGATTTCTAACTGTACATCTTTCCATCTCTAAACCTTTTAGAGAACATTTCTTTTACTTTTTAGATTAAGTGAATTTGAAATTATTTGCTCAACAGTTACTACTGTTTATTTTGCATTTCTCTGTCAGTGGTATAATGCATGCTGCTGATTTCAACTGTGCTACTGCTAAACTATTCTTAGGCACAATAAGAATTTTTGATACAAAATGTATTTTTCTGAAGTTGCTGAATGTACTGAAATTCACTCCTATAAATTTGCAACTGAGGCAACTACCTCTTGTTTCCTCAGGTCCTTCTGTTTTATCTCAGCTTCCTATTATATTTTTAAAGGAGCATCATAGTCAAAACTATGTGAGCATTATCATATTATCATATTAAAAGTAATTAATAAAAAATTGGTACTTTTTATTAATTACTTTTAAAAGGAATGCTTACAGCTATATTTAGAGTCACACTTGGTTTTTGGGGCTTTTTGGGTGTTTAGAAGTAGTTGCCTTGATGTGAGAGAAAGACAAACAGTAATTTATATAAATAAACGGACCTTTTTTTACATTCATCTTAATTTGATTATGTACTATAAAAAATTAAAGAAAAGAATGAGTTTGTAAAACAAATGCATTCTAATTTAGTAAAATTTTATCACTATAATTTGCATGTCTCTGTGTTAATCCTGCAGTGTTATAAAAGTTGGAAGATACACGTGCTGTGAGGCAGCAATGAAATACCTGAATATAAAGGGAAAAATTATGAGATTTATTGAATACAACTCAATTACACATCATGCCTATAATGCAGAAGTTTAATGTTAATCTTTTCTGTACATAACCAGAGATACTATATCATGTAGAAAAGAGGTACCTGCTGCATGACTTACACGCAATCCAAATTTATTGATTTCTGATTAATGTACATTTCTGTAATAATAAGCTGTGTAGGAGGTTAAAGTAATATTCACTACTTTCTATTCATTTCTTGCTGGAGTAAGTTTCTTATAAAACTATATATGCTCACTATTTTTTTAGAACTTTGATTATAAGGAAGTTATATAAATATTTAACAAAAACCAACAAAAAGTATCTGTCAGCTTTGTTGTTGATCTGGCTTCAAAGTCTCATAGGTACATTTATGCCATGCAGCAAAGAAAGCAGGGAGTGACTCTTGTTGTTGGCTGCACTGTGGGGTTGGTGCAAATGATATTTCACAAATGTATCAATGGTATACAAATGAGATACCACATTTCAGGTAATCCTGTTTCATCATGCGGATCAAAGACATTTATGCAGCTGGTTTTATTCAACAAGAACAGCAGGGAGGTCATATTTCTTTAACTGGCCAAAAAAGCAGTCAATATTAAAGGAAAAATCTGGATGCTTACCTCCCTAACCAGAATGAACAAGTATCTCAAAGAAGTTTCTTCTAAAACAGTATTGTTTATATTATAGTCAACCTTCTGAAATAACAGAATGCTGAAATGCATGCTGAATACTTATTTTCTATTTTTGAAGCCCAAAGCTTTAACCCTACCTCGCATCCTATTTTGATCTATCTTTACCCTTTACCCTTTATCTTTTTTTCCATATCTTTGTCCATTAGCAAAACACAAAGTACTTACTATTCTTGATCTTAGTTATACATTTTCTGAAGACAAAATCATTGTCCAGGTTTCACATTTTCAGAAACCTTTCACAGAACTTTCTTTTCCTTCTTTGGCCACAAGCCAGTGTTATAAAAGTGTCACTTTCAGAAGCTGCAATTTAACTGACAAATAGATGTAGATAGATAATTGACTTTCTTCTATATTTTTGCAATCATCAGATCAAGAAAGAGTGAAAATTCTGTGCAATTCAGGGACCGCTTATGTCTTATGAACTGCAAACCACCTTTTCTAACAGCTGATTAGTTGTTACACATAAGCTACGTATTCAAAAACAATTCATTTCATTGAGCAACTTTTTAACTAGTGAATTTGGACATATGTATAAATTTAAAAGCTATGTAACCATGTTCATACATGTGAAAAAAGCATGAATTAAAAATCCAGGAATAAATTATGTGCAATTTAAGTTATGAAGCTTTCAGCACTTCTATTTGCAAGAGATTTTCTAGGGCTGTTGGACTCATTAGATAACTGCAGCATAATTTAGTGAGATTAATTACATCAGTTTTCTTCAGAATATTCAGAAAACTTATTGCATTACAAGTAATTTACAATATTTAATGTATCAGTTTCCATACATCATCTCTTCTTGGACAACTTATTCTCACTTTATTTTCTGGAACACTATTTTGTACCTGACATCTAAATGCTTATAGAAGAATATTTTATATAATCTATTTGACTAAACCTGAATTCCTGCCACGTGTATGCACACTACCACCACTTACAACTCAGCCATACATTTGGGATAAATCTAAAAAGGGGTTTTGAGAGCCAATGCAGTCTGGGCCTCAACATAGCTAGAGCCTCTTAGTGAGTGCCTAAGCAATAATTCTGCTGTCTTCCAGGCTAGCTACACTGAAGAAGGATAAATCAGAATAACCAAAGAGAAAACTGCTATTCTCCTGAAAATTCAGAATATGCACTTTCTGGCAAAGCTGAAGAGTCAAAAGAACTCATTGCTTTACTCCTATTGAATTGAATACAATTGTGTATTTCAGTAATGAACATCATCACTCAACAATTTGGATGGCTGCGCTTGACAATATTTAATTTTTTTCAAGCTCTCATTACATGTTGAAACTGAAATAAATGTCCTTCAGAACTAAGCCAATATTGTGTCACAACAAAATTCTTTCAACTTCAGGTGGCTAAATTCTCTTCCCTCCATTGGAATTTGTTCTCCTCAGCTATAAGACCCCAACACTTAATTATAAAAGCCTGCAAATATCACCCAGAAAAAGATATTGCATTGAAAATACCTCCAATTTGCAATAACTCAACATTTCTAGAAGATATTTTTTTTTTTTTCAATATTAGTAAATATGAGACATGGCAAAATAATTGAATAGTTGCAAATTCCCTCTTGTTCTTAATCCCAAATGATACCATTTACTTTTGGAAAGTGGCATTTTGCTTCATAAATATAGTAGTAAATGTATCAGCAATCTCTCTGGGTTTCATTGGTTTCAGACAAAAAACCAAAAAAACGAAAAAAAACCAAACAAACAATAAAAAAAAATCACAAAGTAAGACTTGTGGATTCTAAGGAGTTACAATCTGGTCTACAATATCCAAAATTAATTAAAATGCATTGAAAAGGAAAATTATTTTGTCTTCTGACGTATCTACAAAAGCAATTCTCTATTATGACTCAGTAAAAACAATAAAGCAAATGAGCAGAAGAAAGACACAGAAGAAAAATGCTCCCATATTAGTTTTGTGATACATTTACCTGTGTTTCAGAAGTCTTTACACTGAAGTCGGTAGGTGATATGAACAGGAAGTGACAGAAAGAATTAAGTGGAGTAAAAAATCAATTTACATTCATTTATAACCTTAACATTCCATGTAACTTTCTCATTTTGTATTTTCAGGTTTCATATTTCATGGCAAGTTTTTTTTTCTTCTGAAATATCTTCTGCATTTTGATCTCCACTGCAATAGCTTGCCTCCAATGCCAAAAAACCTGGAAGCCGTTTCCATGTGTCAGAGCACAAAGACAGAACAGCTTATAAATGTGATGAATGAGCAAGTACAGTCATAAAAAGTTTGGTAATAGCTGGCTCAGCAGTTCTGTGCTTAATATTACTGTAGATGCTTTCATTAATTTTTTAATGTAATTCAGCTTTAAATGATTATCAGATAAAGCCATTCATTTAACACCCTTTGAGAGTTTTATATTTTCAGAGGATTGTCACAGAACCATGAAACATGTTACACAGAAGAATTCAGCACTGAACAGAAGAAAAATCCCAGCACCTGAAACACGCACTTTTTGCATTCAACTAGGTACTACACAGGAGCTCCTATAGTTTTAGGGCACGAAAAGCCAGACACTGAGCAATAATTTCTTTCATTCTGACAGGTAATTAAATTGACTGGTTTTGTACAACTTCCTTCTGGGGCCTGGAACATCTTACCCCGAAGTCAAAGTGTGGTAGACATTATCTGCATTTCAGGTTGTTCCACTAATTAATTTGTCAGTAAGTCAAGCAGACCCCTTCTGCTTGTGTCTGTAGTTGTGCCAGCAAAAAAATTGATTGATCTGCTGTTTTGTTCAATGCAACGATTATTATCTCTTCCCCCAAAAATCAGAATGTTAGATTTCCAAAGCAGAGATGCTGCTCTGTATTTTTCACCCTGTAGCTAAAGGATTTTGCTCTGCATGAAAATACAAATATACAAATCTCCTCTCCAAAATGGACTTGAAAGTTAATTCAGGAAATTCTGCCTGGTTTATGTCCCATGAAGCATCCTCAAATATTTGTTTAAACAAAGTTACAGAAAGATATTCCAAACATATTAAAAATTGTCCTCAAATGCATCCAGCCCCGTACTGAGAGTACAGTAGTGGTGCACAAAGCATATGAGAACACAGTTAAAGTTTAGTGCTTCAGAGAAAACACACATATGGTATTAGACACAATATGCCTGGTTCCATTCAGATTGTTCTTGGATTGAGAGCATGCTGGAAAAGCCCACTAGAGCAGCATAGCAGGCCCCCCTCATTTTATTCCACCATTTCCTCCCCCAGACATTTTTCCCATTCCCTTAGGTTGGGCATACCCTTACATGTATTTTCAGTAAGAACATTCACCATAATTTTCCACAGGGTCTAGCACATGGCACATCTTATTGAATATAAGCATTGGACTATCTGTTAACAGTTTAGACAGAATCTAATTGCACAATGAATGTTCTTGTGTCTGCAGAAGCTGAATAAAAATGCTTCTCTAAAGAAAAGCTCAATGAATAGATCTTTAAGCACTGAAACAGTAATTGGACATGAGATAATTAGGTACGTTTTACTATTGAGAAACTGAGGTTAAGTACTTCGTCCATTGTCTCCCAAGAAAGGTAGGAGCCATCTTAGAACTCAATTTCCACTGTCTTAACTCAAAGGCCACCTTCTATGTGCTGACCATGTCTCTAAAATAAGAGCAGATTCTGACCTTGCATTACCAGATGTATTGCTATCCATATAATTATTCAATGTTTTTGGAAGCTAGCAGATTGGCATGAAGAGATGGATGTAAGTCATTATACAGCCCTGCATGCCAATGAAATAGTGGAATTTCATTCTCACTGGTCTGCTTCCTTGTTGCAGAAGGATATTATGTGACCACCTTCCATGAAGTCTGAAGGCAGTCATGCACCCAAGCACAGTAAATAGCTGTAACTTTGTTCACTTAGATTGAAGATGCCATCTCTTGGTTTATGTCGACCTATGCTTAAGTGAAGTTACTACTTCTGGTATTTGATAAGAAAGAAGATCATGGAAGGGAAGGAAAATAAAAAAAAAATTAAAGGCAGTGAAGATAGAGCAGGTTAAAAAAAAAATCATTTAATAATCCCGTGTGAAATGCTGAACATTTTTCAGACACAAAGAACTGTCGAGGCTTGTAGGATTAACATGATTGTCTAGCTGAAATGGAATGCATAGTGCCTATAACTGAAATGCCACTCTTAGCTATCACTTATACTCCTTTGGCCAGAAAAGGATTTTCAAAGAGCATGCTGTCATTATTTTGCCTTCATGGGGAAGAGTACCTATTACAGAATTGCCAGACATAATCTTCCCGTGAAATACCGTTTTGAACTTTGACAGAAGGACTGTAAAAAGTTAGAAGTAAGAAAAAAGATGTTAAGTTATAAGGATGAAATTGCATTTATGCAATTTGAATTCTACACATAAGGTACATTGCATTTAATATGAATGTGGCGAGTTAGTCAGTGGCAACTCAAGGCTGACAACACACATGTCAGATGAAGAAGTTAGAATTCTTCTCAAAACCATAATACTTAAAAAGGGGAAGAAGATGAAAACTGTTTGAGACCAACCACTCTAGTCCACAGAAAACAAACCAAGAATATTAAATTACAAAACCTTAATAACTTGCAAATCAACAATAAGTAAAAGGAAACCTCCATTCAAGATGTATAGTCATGTTCATACTGAACACCTGGATGTGGTAACCATGGAACAATGGTTTACCTTGAAAACTGGAAAAGATCTTTAGATATTTGGAAAGGTAGAAAGCTTTTACAACTGTGACATACATTGCCATCACTGTGCATTTTATAGGCATACCTTAATGATGCCTATTGAAGAAAGTTATCCACATGATAGTAGCTGAATAAACTTCTAATTGGCACTGCAACATTAGCTAAATTAGATCAGATTAAATGCAAAATGAAACCCTACATAGCCAATACAGAAGGATTCAATTTTCATATGGGTACTATTCCTACTATCATCTCCCTTTTTCTTACTTCTTGATTATTTCTAAGCTAGAGACAGTCAGTCTAAGTTTGCTGAGCAGAAGCTAAAATACTTGATTCATTTGGGTCAGGTCAGCAACTTAGTAACTGACAACAAAGCAAGGAAGCTGTCAGCAGTTTTGTCAGTGTCTTGCATTAAGTATGACAGCAGCCAAATTTACTCAGTGAAAATTTACTCAGCCTGCAGAGATTGGCATCACTCAGCAGAGTGCCATAGGATGTAGAGAAGAAGCACCTCAGTCCTGATCTGACCATGGTTTTCAATACTGGCAACAGGTCTTGGAAGGCTGGGATGTCAATGAAGGAAACTGTCATCATCAAAGAACTCAAGATTTGGATGCCCTATATTCACAGACATTTTCGACTATTGTTTATTTCATGTATTTATGGACAGAAAAATCACCATTTTAACAAGTTAGTGTCTATGCCTATGGGTCTGTAGGAAACTGAAAGCTTTCTGAATTAATTTCCAGCAAACTAGAAAAACAATATTGATAATAACTGTTCTGATTCATAATGTAATATTATCAAAGATAAATTTCACAGTTGCTTGTGGAAAGAAAAGGCTTGATCTCTACATAAATAGCCATCATATTTACAAGTAACAGTACTTTTCTGTAGCATGCTATTTTCTTGTATCCTACCTCAGAGGCAAATATAATCATAGATATAGCAAAAGGTTACCCATTAAAAGAGATAAAACAGGATTCAAGACTTTGGACTCTGGGATAACGTCTGTGGTATCCTAGGACAGATTTAGAGTGTGCTGTATAAAAAAGTCTAATTGAAACAGAAGGTAATAGGAAAGAAAGGGTGGGGAACGAAAATTGCCTGTCTTTGGAGCCTCAGTTCTCCTAAAACTTATGCCACTTTTTCCCCAGCATCCTTCACAGGCATTCCTTTACTGAAATTACATTCCCTTGATTTGCTCAGTTTATGCAATGAGATACCTGTCATTAGGGTTAACTACTGCAGTACTGTGCATTTTACAATATACAAGCAATCTTCCTTAGGGTAGTATTACATTTGCTTCCTAAGCCAGTTCTGAGGACTAGCCATCACCTTTCTCTAAATGATAATGACTGACTTATGCTGTCTGTTCAGGTATCAGCTGACATGCCTTTACATACCTCACTAGCTGCAAGACACAGCCCAGCTCTCACTTCAGTCTTTAGTTTCAGCTTTATCAGGCAAGCTTACGTCCATTTGACAGCTGTCAATATGGTATGACCCTAGAGCATGCACGTACCCATGTTTTATGATTTGGTGACTATTTGCAGAGTTATGACTACTGCCTGCCTGCTCCAACCATTCATTTCATTATTATTTTCAAATTTTCAAGATTCTTCCTACCTACTGACGTACACCGGCCTAGCCAGCTGTGCCTCAAAGAATACCATGTGTATTTTTCACAACCATGATGAAACCTGAAATATGTAACAATAAGAGTAGGTTTTAGTGGAAAATCAAAAACTCCCTAGGAATCCAACAGGTTGAGGGTCAACACTCAAGACTGCTTTATGGTTTACTCCTCTTTGCAATGACTTGAGTTTATATATGTTTGCTATGACCCCTGTAAACTCTGGAATTCCTTGATTCTTATTTCCTTTCCCAATGTGCCTCTCTCCATTGATTGAGAAACTGTCTGAAGAGAGGGTGTCTGTTTTACATAAGCACAGTGCAATGTAGACTGCATTACATGTAGCATTACAGTCAGAAAAAAAATGTAAGTACTCACAGTTTAGGAAGAAGGACAACTTTCAATCTAGTAACAAATGAATAACTGTACACATGTACATACCCTATAAAAGCTGGCCTAAAGATGCTTTCAAAGAATAGAATATTCGGGTATATATATGAAGACACAGGAATATTCCCACCTATACAACAAAGCAGAATCTTGTCACCTTTGCTTCACTTGATCTGTAAAACACTGAGGGGCTCTGGAATTTGTCAAGGACTTCAGGTACAAGATATGTCTTTTAAGACTGGGCATCTTAAAGGCCATGCTTTCTTGTGTATTTGTAGAAAGACTGCACTGTTTTATCCACAGTACAATTAGGATTGTGTAGTATAAAACCAAATCCAGTTGATTCTATGTATTTTATATGCATTAACTCAGTAAAACAGAACACTGACACAATACATTAACATACCACAGGCAGGAATGTCAAGGCACTGTATTTTGTATTTTGACCTCTGATTAATTCTCACAACAGTTACTCAGAAATAATAATAGCTTTCTCACCTGCATTACATGCTTCAAATTTACAAAAAAATCTGCAAATAACTTTTAACCATTTACATTGTAGTTTATGTGGACCAAAATTAACTTACGGTGATTCATGAACTCTGGTTAATGTTTGGGGTTTGTTGGGATTTTTTTTTTTTTTTTTTAGTTTTTAGCCTTTTTTAAAGTTAAGAACAAAGTTCATGCAGGGTCTGTAAATTTGAGAGAGATGTAATGTTAAGCAAGGAACTAGTTGAAAGGGATATACACAAATACATTACTGATATTTTCTTCTTTTTTCCCATTCTCCCCTGGCTAAATTTATCATCTCAATCCTTAAAGATAGCAAAAAGCTCATACCTATTGTTTATTGGGTTTCCTGTCGTAGAATACTACTTCTGTATTATTTCTAGATAATTTACGGTGAGTTAGTGCAAGAATTGCCTTTTATCATTACTTCATCTTCCAAACAGACGCAAGAATGAACAGTGTTTTTCAATGCTGTAACTTTTGACTTGCATTCTATGTTTGAAACACCTTGGACTTTTTTACTCATTTCAAAAATATCCATATAAAATAACATTCATAATCTAATACTCTCATTAGAGGAAAATTTATTTGGATAAAAAGTTTTACCAAAGCTATGCACCAGTTTATGGCAGAAATATTATAATTGAATAAATAAATTTTCAGAATAAAGAATATGCATAAAAAGAATACAGATTATTACAACTTCATTCTTCATAGTAGGGGTATACTGTATGTAGATAGTTACAACAATTTAAAGAGAGTTTAGTTATATAAACTTTTCAATCCTCCTAAGAGCAGCCCTGAGAGTAAGCAATTTAATTGTATGCAATAAAAAAAGGTCTTTCCTTTTTACTTTTGGTATTTTCAATAATATATTTGAAGTGGAACATATTTTCTATGATTTATGACAGGGAGATCTTCCCTTATCTCTATCCTTCTCACTCTCAAATCAGGTCACCAATTAGCCTGTAGTGTCCAAAAGAATTCCTGAGATACATTTGCTCTCTTTTAAGGGAAGCATGTTTTCATCTCATGCAAAATATTCAAAAAAGCTATTTTTCATTTATTCAAAGAAACACTAAAAACTATTTGCTTTAACCCTGACCTTACCATTAAATGCTATGACCCAAACTCTCAGCCTCTAGGCAATTAAAAAAAAATAAATCGTTTGAGTACATCCAGCCAATGATTTCCATGTTAAAAGAAAAGTCTAAGTTGGAGCCATGTGGTCTCAATCAGGCAGTAAAAACTCTGTATTTTCTTAAATGCACAACTGCAGTATGCCCATAACCTCTCTTTTAAATCATCTTAACCAGATCTGAATCACTCTCACCACAAATGATTCGGTGGCCCTGGAATGTGCTGGGGTAGACAGAGTTGCTCTGCAACGAACATTGAGATATTTCCCACTTTCCTAGTGTTAAGAGAATAGTCTGCAGAAAAAAAACAATCTGAAAAGTTAAAGCCAAGACAAAAAGTGACATCATAGTTCAATCATTCAAGGAAAAAAAATGCATCTACTGCCTAATAAATCAGTGTTGTGTGCCACAAAGCACAGTGAGCCAACACAGCCAAAGAACAGCTTTTCTTGCTGAGGCAGGGATACCACAAGCAGCTGGCAGATGCATATGTAATTGTATTCACAGAGAGCCACTAAATCCATTAAGCTAGCCAGAGTAGGAGAAGCTGATCAATTAAAAGAGCAGAATGTACACCATTTCAGCAACAATTTGTGCAGCCTCCTACGCCACATTACAGTATTTCTAACCATAGGCCACCACAATTTTTTGCAGTTTAGTATACACATATATGACACTTTCTTAAAAGCTTATAGGTAGATCACGTAGGATCAAAAACCGTTTTGAGGTATCTGCATTATCTGAATGTGTGCTGCTAGCCTTCTTCACCAGTCTCCTTAAGCAAATAGAAAGGACAGGCACAAAACCACCTTAGCTTCCTCAGCACATCTCAGAAGGAGCTCCAAAATATTACTTACATCCAAAGTTATAACAGAGGAAAGGGAATGTAGGTCCTTAGGGGCTCCTAAAAGTCACATTTAAACAGCAAATGAGCAAGCTTTGCTTAAATAACTGTAAGATTCTTAAATGCCATTTCCTCTTTAAAACTGTGTCTGGAGCCTGAAAGATTTCTTTCAGTCTTAATCACCTCAAAAAACAATTTAAACATGTGGCCAAAGCGATGTGCATTTAAAACAGGAACAGACCAGAGCCAAGACATTTGGATCCAGTTATTAACCTTCTTATACTTCATGGATGTAGGAATCCAGGGATTTTAGTACAGGCCCATCTCTGAACTCAACACTCATTGCCAAACCTCACAGTCAATAGAAAATATGCTTTAACATATCAAAGCAGGAAAAACAGCATAAAGATGTCAGATTTTTCCACCACATCAATGAGAAAAAATGTCATTATAGCACCCATGTAAATTGTGAAACTGAAAGCAGCTGCTGAGGCAACCTGACATGGTGCCATTGGCAGAGGGGGGTCCAACTGAGGAAAACAATATTCCATTTTTAGCTCTGAAAAACAATCTTTGCTAGTTTTAGTGTGTGATTCCCATTCAGTGAATAACTTGCCATAAATAGAGCTAGTCACTACTATAGAAAAAAATGCCTTAGTACCTGGCAAGCAAAGTGTACTAAACATCCCCAACATCCTAACTAACTGCACACTGTGCTGCTGAGCACTGTTTCACAGTCAATCCATAGAAACATAATTTAGCAGGTCATTTTTAACAATTACCACACCTCACTGAGTATTATCCCAAATGAAGGGTGAAAGTCAGAATGACAAAGCTTTGGTTTTGAGTTTCTAAATTAGAAAAAACAAACACACAGACCTCAAACAAACAGTTAATTGACTGTGACTGCTATACTTCGCACAATCAAATATTTGCTCATTCAGCATATTTTCCATGTGACTAGATTCACCTTCACAAATACTTGATCACCAGCAGTTAATAACTGGGTAGAGAGAAAGGAACTCTCACTTTGTCAACAAAAAATATTTGAATAACTACTTGAAATAACTGATGGAGCCAGAGTTCAGGCAAGTGAAAGGAATTTCCGCACACCCCCCCCCCCCCCCCCCCCCCCCTTTTGAGACGTATTGTATCCTGTAAGGTTTCTTTGGACTTTTTACTTTAAAAGTACATAAGTACATTCAGTCACCTGGTCTTTCCCCCTTTGTCAAATTTATTATACAGTTGACTTTCTGGATTTCAAGGGTTTCTTATTTGTCACTTTATTAAGATAACCCACAGAGCAAGACATAATAGCATGCTGATAGCAGGGCTTATCAGTACTTTTAAAACAAATGGGTCCCTGCAGTGAACTTCCTTTGACAGCTAGATGGCATTTCTGAAAGCAATGCATTTGGATTAACCTGCCTCTGTTCTGACCATTATAAAACTTTTCCTAAAGACAATACTGAGAGATAAAAAAAAAAAAGTCTTTGTAACAAAGCAAACCATTTTGCTAGTAAACTTATAAGGCAGCAGTCTTAACACTGAAAAAGCAAGAACAGCTAAATCATTTTGCATATTGGAAGACAGCAGTTTCTTTTACAGGACTCCTGTCCTCTCTCAGAGTCATTTATTCAAGCCTACACTCTTTATACACTGTACATTAGCTTTCACTTGCATGCCCTAGAACAGTAGACTCTCAAAGTTTTTTGTTTTTAAAAAGAGATTCACTTTGGTCCTAATAATGGGGAAAGGAAGGGGGAGGGGATGTGCTCTGAATGAATGCCAGTCATTTAAAACAAACTTATTTTGGGTGCCTATAAACTAGTTCTGGGATGCATATCATCCCTTTACCCTCCCCATCCTCCTGAACTTCAGTTCTACTCATATCCTCTGTGATGGAACACCTTTACTTCCCAGGTTCAGCTCTTGCACTTAAAACAAATGAGTTACTCTGCCAGTTAAAGTTACTCTGTACTACACATGGTTCAAAACAAAACAGGCTTGCAGAAAGCCTAATAATAAAGCCATTTTGGAAAGCTTTCCAAAATTGTACAGACACTTATGAATTTTGTTAAAATAGATACATTCTTATAAAGCTTCTTGGAAAGAGAGAAATAAGGAACATTTTACTGCTAGGCACTGTTCCAAGACCACTATAACAGCACACACTGTGTGATTCACTCATACTTTCCCCCCTCTCCTATTGTAGTAAGCTAAAGCACCTCATAGTTTCCTGCACCTTTATACACATTTAATGCTGGCACTTACCGCTGTGGCACACAGGGACCCCACCCCCGCAGAGGCTGAGAGCTGATGGTCTCCGGCTCCTTGATTTCTTGACTAGCCCCGGCTCTTAGCTTTGCTGCTCTAAATTCATTCTAGTCCACAGAGGAGCACAGAAAAATTTAATAGACAGCTGAGCTGCCAAATTCCAACCACCACGACCGACAATGAAGACGTTCTCCCTAGTTCTGCCTGAGTCCAAAGAACAAAGCCTGCTGGCAATGAGGAAGCGGAGTTTAAGTCCTCTGGCTCCAGTCCAACTGTTGCTCTTGCTGCTGCTGCAGAGTACGTGAGAGTGTTTGCATGAGCTTGTAACGCGTGTAAGAGATGGGGGCTGGGGGAAAGGAGGGTGTGTGTAAGGGGAGGAATGCTAGTCATATCCAAAAATAACACGAAGGAAGTCAAGTAGTGATCCCTCTCCCCTCATTCTCTCTCTTCTTATCGCATGCACTGAGAGCGTCGCTACCCTAAGATTCTGATCTCAAGAGTAGGTAGAGAAAAAATTCCATTGTGACTTGCAGCTCATATGATTGCGCTTTTAAATTGTGACTGGGGAGCTGTACACTTACAAGAACACGTCACGAAATGCATGATTTAGTAGCAATCAACTTGATGATACTGCAGCCAGCGTGCATTTCACACTGTGTGCATTTGTTTGCAAACTGGAGAGAAAAAACAGAAACTACTAACGTAGTTTACTACACACCAGAAAAAAGTGTCACGTTTGCCTGTCCAGAAGTCCCTAAATTCCAGTCCTAGGTATTTCCAGATACTGGAAATAGTGTTGATTTTCAAAATAGCAAATGTTGCAAGTTTACAATATAATGCAGAAACAGGGATACAAAAATCTTTATATAGTTTAAGTTTGCCCTGGTTTTTTACAATTATTTAGAACAAATTCCACATAGAGAAGAGTATTGTGTAAAAAAGAAAATCAACACCCTATGAGACAACACAAACAAGAAAACCCCACCTAAAAAAAACCCCAATTCCTTCCTGAATAATCAGAAAGATATAATATAACTATTGTGATTTTTCTTATTCTGTTAAAACCCTTTAGAATACTGATTTCAATAATTGTGGGCTTTCAAAAATCTTAAAAACAGTTATTAACAAATGAGGAACAAATTTAAGGAAAAATAATAATCCACTAATCACAGAATCTTCTGAGTTGGAAGGGACCCACAAGGATCACCAAATCCAATTCTGAAGTGAGTGGCCCATGGAGGGAACAAACCCACAATCTTGGCATCATTAGCACCGCGCTCTGATCAACTGAGCTCATCTCATGATAGCCCCAATATTATTTTTAGTACTTGTATTTAACCTGTTTTTTGTCAAATCAACTTGAGGACCTCTAAAACTCTTTATAAACTCAGGAAGAGTCTCTATGGTTAGTTAACATTTTTGAAGAATCTTTACTCAGCCTAGTAGGACTTCAGTCTCAAAGAGCTCCCTTTAAAATACAGTAAGATAATACAATGCAAGTCATACTTTTATTGTGATACTCTCTGTGAAGTGTTTAATTAAATTTTAATTTAAATATTAAAATATAAAGAAAGGTCAAAGCAATTTTGGGTTTAATTTAATCTCATGCTGATTAGTTTAGCCCATGATTCTGAGGTGTTTGATTTGGTGCGAGGCATTTAAGAAAAGCAAAACTGGTAAACTTCAACAATGAATGGTTTTGAAATACTAATTTTCACAACAGAAATAGCAGTGGTAAAGAAGGCAGAAACTAGTTAGAAAATAGACTCCAGTGTGCTGGTTTCAACAATGATGGCATAGACCAGCCACCTGTTTACACAAGACTCTGTTCCTCAATATGGGAGACAGTGTAGCTCAGACATAGTGATTTCCATATCCAGGGTCAGTACTTGTGGTCCTACCCCTGTTTTATCCTTTAGTAAAAATAATGAAGCTTTGGATAGAAGCTTAGGTTTTATGGAACAGAAATAATACATTTTCCTTCATTCCCATTACATTAAAGAAATGACAGTTCTTTTCCAAAGCTACTAGTGGAAAATTTTTTATGATAAATTTTAAAACTACAAATACATTCTATGTTGAAGGTAAATCTCAGAAGCCTACAGAAACCATCTGGAATGTAAGGAAGTTATGATGATTTAAGTTTGCCTTCCTGCATATTCCCTAGAGACTGAATTTCAATATATTAGAAGGCCATAAAAGTTACAGTAAATCCAAGTTCTGTATCAGGAAGTTCAGTCCTCCTGTGTGATGTACTTTCCTGTGGGTACTTGGTAGCATTACAAAGCTTGTCTTCCTTTGTTGTTTTGAAGTTTGCCAGCCAAAATGTAACCTGACAAATTTCACACGTCAGGAAAGATCAAGAACAGATAAGATTACCTGAGGGCTTTTAGTCTACACCTCGTCCTATCTTGAATATCAGCTGTATTGAATTTGCTGAACTGGCTAATTACATTTCTAACTTGAAAAACACTCTTTGAGTGGACAACAACCCCACATTTAGTTGGCTATGCAATCCAGTCTCCACACAAGAGAGGTAAGACCAAAACCCAGTTTTAGTCCAGACATTTGAATTTGTTTTGCTATTGCAGAAAAGCACAGGCCTGAAAGAATATGAATTCAGCAAAATTATACAACATAAAGCAAACAAAAGAACAATGGGGAGCTGTCACCTTCTTTTCCTCTGTCTGTTGTCATAACCAGGCTCAAAGCTGTTTTCTGGAGAATTTGAATCCACACAATCCAAAATTCCAATATTATATGATAAATTAAGGTTGAATATTTCAGTAGCTGATGCTCCACAATGTTTATCTAGCCAAAAAATCATTACTAGCATAGATGCTACATTCTTGTTATTCTCCGATATCTACATAGATGAAAGACATGCAATGCATAAAAAAGCCCCAAACCCTGGATTTATTTGTTTTTGGGTAATTAGTGAACTAGAAGATTGAAATTTTTTGGGGTCTACTTGAATAAACTATTACAACACTAATATTGTTGTTATTTAACTCAAATATAAGGCAACCCTGTGACATTTAGGAATCTTACAATAACTGTATATTTGCTAATTTGCAGCTGATCTGCTTCAAGCAAGGTCCTATTTTCTGCCTACAAACAATTCAGCTATAAGATTCAAATTCTTATGAAGATCTACCAGAATTCAGCTTCTTTCCCAACTGTTCTCATTTCTAGTTAAAGAAGAAAGGAAAAAGAAAAGATATACATTAAAAATTCCTTGATTGAAATGTCACTCTTGTTACACGCAGAACTGAGACACTTTGTGTTAGAAATGCTTTGACTGGTAGGATATAGCCATCACAAATTGATTGGTGCTCAGACTAAATGGTTATAGTAATTTTTGAAGCACTAAATAAATGCAGCTAAATTATAATCAGCAAAAAAGAACAGATTTTAAAAAGTCTTTAAGTGTGATCACCATGTTCTAAGAAAAGTATGAAGTGAATGCTGGCAGTAGCATCAAGATTTTCTCATATTGCTGTATGGGAAGGCCCATTCAGAAAGTTTATGGCAGTCCCTCCTGGACTATTTGCACTAAGAAGCCATCATATTTTAGTTTTTTGGTCTCCCAAAAATAACAGTGTAACAAAATAGTAGCCATGTATCCAGAGGAAAGAACACATTTTACTCTCTTTTGAGCACTTACTAGACCCATACTCTGGTAAATAAGGCAATTTAACAACTCCAATGTCATGTATTCTGTACACACAAATAAATGTGTTTCCAATATAGCCTATGTGAATTTGGCATTGGGCAGTAAAGGTCACACACTGTTTGGATGTAGGGAGCACTTGCAAGACAAGGGCTATAATCTAATAAAAGAGATAAGAGTGGTGAAAAATGCAAAAAATATAGAATATTGTGGTCAGACAGTCTATATTTTCCTAAATCAAACATTTTCCTTTTGGTATCTACATACCTAAATTTTTTAAATGATGATTCAGGCCTAATTTATCTTTGATTATAAAACACTTAAAGGTTTTGCTTTTTCTAGCCATTCATCCTTTTCATGATTTCTGTGGCTACTGACCCAAAGCCTGCTTTTTCATCATCTCCTTTGCTCTCTCCACTCCTCCTAAAGACTTGTGTTCTTTTAAAAAGTGAAAGTGGTTTTGTGGCATAGGTTTATGGAGGAGCTTTTCCTCTGTAAAGATAATGTGTGAAGTATTTTCATGTTCTGAAATTATTTAATGCTGAAATTTCATTCTCCAAATCTAAAAAGGCCTAAAGAACATTTAGGTTTTTTTGAAAGTTAGACTTATGGTGTATTTTTACAGTTCTTTTTTTTGCCTCAGAGGTATTACTTAAGTTAGTTTTTATTTCAGGTAAATATAACTTCCCTACTTCCCCACTTTTTTTCAATAAACTTTCACAGAAAATATGACTTGAATCAGAGGAAAACAAAATTTTCATGATGTCTGCCTTGCATGAATATTTTCTTATTTTAAAGGCAGAAGAATATACATAATTCTGTCTTTGGCTGTCCAGTGTCTCTATTTTTAAACATTGTTAATTTCCTTATAAGCCATAGAGATGGAGAAGAACAAGTTATTAGAAGCAACTGTATAAGCTATGTATAAAAAGGCATGTATTCAGGCATCTCAGAGTAAGTTAACTAATGACATTTCTTCCACACAATCCAAGGTCAGAATTAACACCACACCTAAACAGGAGTTTTAAAGAAACCACAAGATTTTCAAAGTCAGTAACTATTAAAACAAATGGCACCTATAAGCAAAATGCTCTCCATAACTGTATCACACTAACAGTATATGATCAGACAAGATGGGTTTTCCAAATGCTCCATAGTTGCATCGTAACATAAATTGAGAGAAATACATATTTGCTACAATTACACAAATAAAATCATCCTCATCTGTACTTAGGCCTGAATATCAGTCAAGTAGCATGACTGATATTTCAGAGCAAGAGAAGAACGTAGGAATCTGCCATTTAAATGACAACAGGAATTCCCCAAAGATCAAAATGCCCACAAACTGTTTTATTAACCATTAATGATTACTGTCCAAATCGGAAGCTATATCTGATTTCAATGGAAATTCATTTTCATTTAAGGGAGATATATGCAGGCATCCCAAGCCCAAACAAATGAAATGCCTGAAGTATTTGTTTCCAGAACCATCTACTCCATTTTCCTTCTTTATGGAATCCATTGTAATCTCAGGATAAGTATATAATAATTAGCCCTGAAAGAGATTCCATTTTAATTGCTTAGTGATTCAATAAAAGCACTTTAAAAGGGTGCATGGACTAGAATAATGGTAGGGTGGAGAAGAGGGAACCATTCATTTCCAGAACTCATCTACTTGTTTAATTCATTCACTGTCCATACAATTAACAGAATTCAGATATTCTGCTTGAGTTTATTGCTCATAGGAATTATTCTTTTAATGCTAGCTAGTGTAAGAATCTTATGCCTTCTCTATTTATCTGCAGTCTTAGTTCACCTTCATTCTCGTGTTGAGAGAAAATACAAACCCAGAGTCTGGAAACTGGTAATGAGTCTCCATCATATTATGTAAGAAAACAAAAAACTCTACTATATCTTTCTGGATAGGGCACATATTCTCAGCTAGAATTGAAGATTTTCACAAATAAGTGAATACTTCAAAAGATGTTAAAGAAAATTACATTCCTTCTTTCATAAGAAATTATAAATCCAGCATAGAAGTAGAAAAAGGTGTGAGCTTTGGTTGTAAAAAATAAGGAGCTACACCTAAAAATTGTTTCTAATCTTACAATATAATTTGCAGTGTGAATGCTCCCTAGTTCTGCCCCTATTCCATTCCTTTCCGCCCCCTTCATTTTATTTTCTGCCATTATCTGCTACTATTTACTAATGAAAATCTATGAAGAATAACAGAAAAAAATATTGCTTGAAAAGAGTGTAGGAAATCCATGGTCACATTATTAAAGAAACTGGAACCACAGGTATTTCATAGTCTTTCTTTCCAGGCTGACAAAGCAAATGGTTGGGACAACTGACTGGACTCCAAGAAACATCAATGTAACTCTTGTGTTCTGTGGAAGCTCAGCAACTGCTATCAGTTCTTAAAATAAGGCTTCCAACACTACCAGTCCATCCTTCTCTATGCAAACTGATGTCAACAGATAATGCTGCTGCCAACTGATCACCAAATCCATTTCCATTAAGAAACAAGAAGTCACAGTAAGAAGAAGCTCATAAAAATTTTTCTTTGAGTTTAAACTAAGAGAAAGTAGTTTTCCTTTAAGTAACAAAATTATCACTAAATCCTCTACAATATACTCTTTTCCCCTCGTTCATTTGCAATTGTAAGTATCTTTGAAGAACACAGTCTGTGAAGGAGAACTATTTATATTAGTTCTTAGCATAGTTTCTGAGTTTATTTAATGTGTTTTTGTTTGTTTGTTTTTAATATGAGCAATGCCAAAATCATTATCTTATGATCTAGTAACTGTCAGGAGTTAAATAATAAAGTGAACCAATACAGCAAGAGGTTTCCACCCACCACATATCTCATATTCTGATGGGATTTTTTGTTTGCTGGTTTATTTTTAAAATCACAGTTCTTTTCAAAAGTATAGGCATCATTTTATCCCATTCTAGTTGGTCCTTCAAATAATACATTTTTGCAGCATCTATCAGTGAAAGAAACAGTAAATGAAACAATCCAGCAACTGCTGCATTTTAATTTAAATAAAAGTATATTTAACATTGAAACAACAAGTATTTTGTAAAAAGTAGAATTAAATAAAGTGTAACTGAAGCAGGAAAGGAACCCCCCTGTTCAGTTCTTGAACTGTGAGCAAGGCTTTAACTGACAGCAAAGCATCTGCCATCCCCTGAAAGTCACATAACACCTATTAAAAAATAAGTTGCATTATTTACCACAAACCCATGCAAAATTATAACCATCCTGCCCCTCTCACCATAAAATAATAAATCATTCTATTATCAGCAAACAGTATGTTGAGAACCAGCAACCAAAAAGCTTTAAAATGGGAAGAACAACCTCCTTTTAAAGAAACACAGTGATTAGCTTAAGCCAAGTGAAAAATGTTGCATTCTTCCAAGATGTGTTTACTAAGCAGTAGAAGCATTTAACAGATTTGATGGTTAGCCAGCATTTATAAATTGCCATAAAGAAAGCAGATAAATTGAAGGAAAAAAACCCCTTTATTCTGATGTTCTGATGTTAAATTTAATCAATACTCATGGAGTTCTTAGAGCCAGAATACCAAGACTAAGATTTCAAAAAGCCCAATGATTCTTGGGATTACTTTTAACAGAAAACATAAATTGTTTGTACAAATGCTTTTTGTTAGATGAGAGTAGAATCTAAGTAAGCCAAAAATCCATATTCAACTGCTATGGTAAGAGCAGTATTCATTTCTACTTACGTAGAAAGAGAACTATCACTACTGGTCTTTTAAAAGCAAGTTACAAAGGCAGCCACAATTTTTCCTTCTCACACTTTTGTGACATTATATTTTGAGACATATTATATTAAAAAGTTATATTTCCATTTAAAGTTAGAATTTTTTCTATATCAAAGAAACAAAAAACCAGAAATTACATTTGTATATAGAGAATAAGGACTAGAAATAACTTAGGAATTAACATTTGGCATAAAGGAAGCATTGATACCAACAGAAAATGAAATTAAAAGTAAATTTAAATAACATTCCAAAAGTATACCATATTCATAAACATTTTTAAAAACAAAATCTCATTCTTTGCATATTCACTTTGGAGTTGATGCATAATTTTTTTAAACAAACTATGTAATGTCTCAAAGGATGATTTCCAGAAAAGATATTTTGGCACAAACACTGAGGATTAGGTTCAGGTGGGGGGAAAACCTCCCAATAGATCACTGAGCAGAGACTGCTGACGGGATCGTGAGGGGGTCCCAGTTCATGCATCGCCTGGAACAGACCTCACTTGAACATCAATCAATACTTTTTATATAGATTCAAGCTTGCTTTGGCTGTTTGGATAGCTGTGGAGTGAAGGCTGAGTTTTACCAGGCTGCTTGCTTCACCTACTTCTGATACAAATCCCCTTTCATGATTTGAAAAAATCTTAAAAATGCTATTCAGATGGATTAACCATGCAGCAGTAATCCTTCAAAAGTAACTTGAGGTAAACCACATATTTCTATTCTTAAATTCAGAGGAAAATGAGTCAGGAAATGAACTCATAAGTAAATTGAAAAATAAAATTAAAACCCTTCAGAAAAATCATACTGAACACATGATGCTGTTTCCCTTCTAATGCATTGCTTAAACATCAAAGAAGAGGATTTTTCGTACATAAATGCTGACACCTGGATTTGTCAGTGTTTCTAGCCAGTAGTAGCCAAAGCTGTACTCAAGATTTTTTTTGCCATTGTTAATGGGATTTTAAAATTAAGGTTTTTCTGTAGTCCCTCAGTATGATGAGCACCAGTTACCAGTATCTAGAAATAAAAGCAAAGAGACTTGCATGGTAGAGCCTGGTCACATTTCCCATCATTCTGCCATGCAAGTTCTGAGCTAATTGCACAGCAAATAGGATTTATGGTGAAATATGGATACTCCATGCATACACTATCACAAATTTATTAATCAGCAGATATCCTGCTGCTCTTCAGTGCAGTATCTGTGATCCTTGCATATCTTCAAGAATAGCCTCACAAACTGGAGGGCAAACTTCCCAAGCAGTTCTGGAAACACATTCTTTGAGTTTCCCTCTTGCAGCATGGCCAGCTGCTCTATAGCAGCTGATGAACAAATGCAGAAAGCATCCACAAAGCATTCAAACACTCCCGAACGCTCCTGGCTCTCTCACAGCTTCACTGTGCACAAAAGGGTTAAGCTAGGCTGAAAGGACTAATGAGTAATGCAGCTGGCAAGACTGTTCTCCTTCCCCTCTCACTGGAAAACTGGCTTTTGTTTCTGCCTTCAGTGAATGAACTCATGCAGCAATACCTGTTGGCAAATCGAGGCTTGTTGTATTGTTAAGATACAGACAATGCTGCCAAGTCCTTGATGTCTTCACAGATCTTTGCCACACAGATTGCTGTGCCAGGGACTCATCAGATGATCAAGCCCACACAGTGCCAGAAGTAACATCCAATTGCCACATACCAGTCAGAGACTCAGGACACAGATAGATCACCTCTGGTATATTCACAGGCTCCTCCATGGATACCACTGAAAATGCCAAGTTCTCATTTAAAATGAAAAAAATAATAATTTTATGCATGTAGTGAATTAATGCAAAACTTCTAATTCCTTTTCCTTCTCTTTTTCCCTTACTATAATGAACTTAGATATAATTAATGTTGATTTCTCACTACTTGTTGCAGTGATTCATGCATGTGGGGAAGTGGAATAAATTTACACTTACTTGCTTATATATTTACACAATTACAAACACTGAGGCCCTTGACTTGGTGGAGGCAGAAAGACAATGCTATGCTCTAGCCTTACAAAGAAATTAAAATTGTTAGGTAATAGTGCTCCATTTTCTATAGGAGTTTAACCCCTTTGAAAATAGCCAAAAAGCACATAAACCAAGTAAAGTCTGTCTGTGCCACTGTGGTTCCATCAGCAGCTCTTCTGTTCAAAGGCAGCTGTCTCTAGGAGAACTCACATAGTAAGTGCCTTTCAACAGAAGTGTCTTTGGAAGGAAACCTGGGCATTTCTAAATCTGTCGAGCGTGTAGCGTGCTGAACTGCATTCAACCTTCTAGTCTGGGGAGGAAGGGATGAGCCTGGCTGGTTCTAGATGGTTCACAGACAACCATTTTATATTCCTTCTTATTTTACTGCTTTTTGGAAGAGTAGCAAGCTGCTGAATGACAACAAGAGTCAAGTGAATGTTGCTCCAAATATAAGTTACTGGGGATATGAAGTAATATTCTAATATAAAGGGCAAGCAGGTCAATACACACAACAATGAACAATATTTTCTTTAAAATTGCTAGTACATATCTAAAAGAATTAAATTAAAATGCATGCATTTCAAAATGCAACACTGAATAAAAAGATGAGAGTAGTGACTTGTACAACTGCAGTACTAGACAAGACTATGAAGACTTTGAGCTACCTAGAGCTCTGAATATGATTCATGTAAAGCATCTCAAACTGCACAGTCTCAATTTTGCCAGCATTATATTATCTCTGTACTAAAATATTGAAGACCTTCCCTGTAAATATGCATTCAAAACCAAGAAACTTTTCTGGCTTCCTTTCCATGCCCATCATATCTGAAAAGAGAGAAAAAAAACCAAAAACAGATGCCAGCCAATAGGTAAGATAAATAGTCCACATCCATTATTAAACTCATATGGAGTCAGAGGTTCAAGAACTTGCTTCTCTATAGGAAATTCCTGGTAGCAGCTCACAGTTAATGCTGCACTGCTTTTTAAAAGAAAAGCAAGACTTTTCCTTTAGATATACATTTTAAAATTGCACACAAGATTGAAATATTTCTAAGAAATAAAAGTTATTTGCCTTCTGTTCAAATTGCTTATCAGAAACAAAGCTTTAAGTCTTTTTCTGCTGAGAATTTCAGCTTTTTTCCTTTTGTAATCCCGCCTTTTGCTACCTGAAAAAATAATTAGTTAGAACACAGAAAAGTATGTTCTGAAGGGTTCACTAAAGAAAAAGACAGGTTTGATTAGGATTTAGTTTACTTTTTTAACAGCTGTTTGTAGTCTAGACAGAATTTGATTACATACATCGGAACCTGAGTGATTGACACAGACTGTGGGCACACACAAAACTATCTCTGTCAGAAGAGATTACTTTTCTTTAGATTTTGCACCCCTTGTGTAATATAGATTCTCATGCAAATCTTCTGGCTATCCCAGCTGAATGTCACCACAAAGCATATCTAGCACCATTGGCACCATTCCCTAGTCAAAGAAATGCAAAGATAAGCTACTCAAAGGTCAGATCCTTTTAAGCACCTAAGCACAGGCAGCTTTAACTCAAAGTTAAGCAGGGAAATATTGACATCTTCTTCCAGGTGACTCATTCTGAAAAGCTGCATTAGATCCCTGGAAGCATCAGCACACAACTGAAAGCAGGCAATTTGAAGTTGCATTTGTTAACATAAGATCACTAAAACTTCTTGTAGTGGCAAATCATCTTTTTGATGGCAAATCCCAAAGGAGGAAGCAAAACACAGAATATTACATTTTGCTTTAATGTTTGTTATTTTGTATCGAAAACCAAGAGGGGAAAAAACACCTTTAGACATCCGAAAATCATGAGAATTTTGGAAGCACTGTGTGTTCGCATAGGATGGGGAAATCTCCGGACAATGCACTAGAGTGCAGTAGAGAGGCGTCTGTCTGCGAGAGCGTCTGTCCTGCTGCTGACAAGGACACCGTGGAATGAAGGCGTTGGGCTTCGAGTACTTTAATCTGGCAAAATGGTATCAAGAAGTCTCTGAAAGTCAAGTCCAGTGAAATTTAAAAAGGGAATTAGGTATAAACAACAGTATGCTTACAGATATATTACACAGAACACAAAATGCAGGCTGTAGGAGCATAAGCAATCTGCAAAGGGCTGACAATATTTTTGCCAAAGACATCCTTTGAAAAGCATCCAAGATGAGACGTCCTACAATTTACCAAAAAAAAAATAATCTGACATTTCCATTTTTTTTTTTAGTTAAAGTTTTGCCCACCACATTTAGTAATGAATACAAACTAACACACAGGAGGATAAAACCAAGAATTGAACCCTACTTGAAGTACACCAGCTTGCAGCTTTCCTTTCTAAGAGTGTGTATTTACATAACATTACCTAATGGCAGTGATAATGCTGGAGATTGGACTATCAGTTTTCAGTTATCACCAGAGAAGACAGGCTGATACCACCCCAGCTAGAAGGACAGTCACATGAAATGTGACATTACATAATTCTTCCCCCCAATAAAAGGTGATGGAACCAATATCTATTAATTAGTATGTTGTACAAGTTTCAGTTTAACATGTGGACTAAACACCAACAGTTTCCTCCAGCATCCTTGAAGTGCTCCTTAAAATGGGTGCTGTAATGTTTAAGAAAGAGTAGCAATCTGAGGCTTGCCAGTGTCAATATGTAGTCAACCAAAGAAGCGTCCATTGAGAAAGATTTGGCTAACAAATTATTTAGCTCTAAATTGGAATGCTACGTGCATCTGCTGCTCTTACACCAAAAATACTAATTCTACAGTGAGTTGATTTGTCCCTGTTGTAAGCACTCTTCATAAAATAAGACTCTTAATATGTTACCTTCAAGTGTTTGGAACATTGACCATCCTAAAAATTGTACAGCATTTGCCCTCCCTGGCTGCAGTGGTGTGTAACATGGAGCTGGTGGCACAGTCAGATGTTTGAGTTTTTTCCTTTACTGCAAGACCATTCCTGCAGAACAAAGTGCATCAAATTAACACTTTTTTTTTCAGGTTTCTATTTTTCATGAGATGAAGTTTCAGTATGATTTTCTCAGCTGTGCATACCTAAAATTAAATGCTTCCCTCATAATTTTTAGCTAGATATGTAGAAAACTGGTATAAGAAATCTCTGCAAAACCTTATGGAAGACAAAATAGCATTTGCAGCGTCTCCAGGTAATTTGATTTTACCTACACAGTCATTCCCTTGTAGCTTTCATCCACTCTTGATTGAACATATACTCTCACACCCACGTATTTACAAGAAGCAAAACATGTATTTAGTGGTCTGGCCAGGATCACTCTTATGCAATGTGGAAAACAAGGGATGCTGACTATCAAGCTCATATGTTTTCTTGAAGTTTCTTCTTGAACAGCAGCAAATTTTTTTGTTACGGAAAGTCTTTTGCTACAAGATTTCTTCTTTTTTGGGCTAACAGAAAAAGTACATACTACAATCTTGTTCCCATCCTTCTGTTGTCAAAACGCAGAGTCTTCCACTGACAAAATGCTAAAGACTATTGAGGCTTCTTTGGATTGTGATAGAAGTAACACAGCATTTCATATAATCAGCTGGGAATTACCTTCTTTACTATCATTTGAGGCCATTCTTTTAACACTTATGCTGTTTCTTTTGTTGCTTATATACACATTTTTATTCATGCTTCATTCATAGCAATCTCAAAATTTCACGAGTCTCTACAAAAGTTATTTCTGTACTGACAATGCCAAGTCCCCACCACCTCTTACCCAGTGAGAAGATCCCAGTGCTACATTGCATAGGCCTTTGCCTAGTAGGATGGGTAAAAAACAAAAACAAATTGCTTTCAAAATCCTATGGGTAAGGTTACTGCTGACTGATAAGTTTCCCAACCAGTCTGTGCAGTATGTTTTGAAAACACTTCTAGCCTTCATTGCCAGGGCAGGATCAGGAATATAACAGATATCCCACGTGACAACTCTGTACATAAAAGTTCTTAGCAGACCAAACTGTACATATATCCATACAAAGGAGCACCCAGTTTACTATTAATACATAATGCAAAAGTGAGTGACTCCTGCCCAGTTCCTGCTTACCAATTCAACACTCTGCCTTACTCCCTGTATTCCTATAGAATGTGACATGGCCTTTCCTCCTTGATGGCTTTCTGAAGGCAGAGCTTTAAACAGTCCCTCAGGCACAGGACTTCCAATATTCTCTGGAAAAAGCAGGGATGTATTTATGGAATGTACATTGCTACTTTGGAAAAGCTAAATACAAAATAGATAATATTCAGTAGAGGTTACTTATGTCGATTGCATCTCTTCCCAATGAATGTAGGCACTTCTGGGAATAAGATCATGGGAGCTCACCAGCACCTGCTACTCTAATTTAGAGGGGATATCCAGGAATAATAACAGCTATCTGCCAATTTTCTTTCAATCTCAAAAACTGCTTCCCCTGCATTTTCAAATATGGCAGTGTGACGTATGCTCAAATCAGCAAAATGCCCACAACTCCAAAAGACAAGTTGAATTCAAGTATGCTGAGCTTATTTACTGCAATTAGTTTGGCTGAATTAGCTTATAAAATATAAACATTTAATTTGAGATGCTATTACATACAATACAAATAGTTGTAGTCAGAAAGTTAAAAAAAAATTATAAAGCCAATGACCTCACCACTTACTATGGAATTTTCATTTTGTGCATCTTTCCCAAGACTGAAATTGTTAGTAGGTTCTCCTGAGCCTTGGGTAGATGTTACTTTATAATAGATAACTACCTATTAAAAAGCTGAATCAACTCTTCATGATGCAGTTCTACAAGCCCTATCTAAGCCTTTGGAGCTTTGAAAAAAGCAGATGAGAATATTTTGACTAAAAAAATGGAAAGAAAGAAGTATTTAGGTGAAATATTTAGGTATGCAATCACACTTGCCTTTTTTTTTTTTTTTTGTTTTAGTAGCACTCAAGCTTTCCGCAGCTATGAAGCTAAAATGGTTCACAACAAGTCAAAAATCTAAGTTCCTAATACATCCAAATCCAGAGGTAAACAATTAATAGGTTAAAAGAAATACCTTGGACATTTGTTATTAAGAGCTTTAATCTAGGAACATTCCATAATCAAATTCCTTTCTTCTTTTGTAACATTTAGGCTTAATAAAAACAGAAGTTTGTCTACCTTTTAATCTTATTTTATCACTCCGCTGGTATGCTAATCTGTCATCAAGATGTGGAAATCAGAGACTAGAAATGTTAATTAAAATAACACAATTCAATTTGGATCCAAAGGAAGCCATATAATTCAGGGCTTGAATTTCTCTAAGTGTTCTATGGGAAGGTCAAGATCAAACATGTATAAATGCAATATATAATGACATCATTTTGGTGTTGCCATAGTGAAGAGGGGGAGAATTACTGCTGTAAGATGACACACATTTCATATGAAAGGAAGCTCTTGTTATCTTGCTACCACACAGACTACATCTATTTTGTCTCCTAATGCAAGATACTTCCAACAAAATTTGTCTTATGGGGACCATATTTATGAAATTCTGGTACAAGTAACTAGCAGCATGATGACCCTTACAGGGTTGAGTTCCTCCAGGAAAGAACATGAAAACAAAATGCTTTGTGACCAGTGCTTTTACTCTACCTGCAAGGAATCGTACTGACTCCTTTTCTACATATTCTTAATTTTCATAGTCTTTAAACACTCATTTTACTCCTTTGTCTCCACAAGATCATAATGGGGAAACTTATGATAGAGAATTAATGTCTAATGATGGAATTGTCATAAATAGCAAGCGTAAACACCCAAAATTTTGTGCTAGTTTCGTTTTCTCTAGGAGCATCCAAAAATGCTTCCATCTATGATATTCTCTTACACAGAACACATAATATTGCTGGCAAGCCCTTCAACAAAAAGTCTTCTGGACAGGGTAAACATTAACTCACTTTAAATTCAGGAGTAGAACCAACAGAGGCAGAAACTATAATGACAAAACTTCAGGGAAGTGCTCAAGGCAAGAGATTTAAGTAAAATCAGTGTATTCCTATGCTTAGAAACATTTTCTACTGAAAAATCTGCTTAATATTCCTTGTCAGCAGTACAGCATGTACATTGGAGTTTTAGACTTTCAGATCCCCACCAATTTTAAATTTAACTATGCAACTCATGTTTAAGGACTGAGCAGAAACCATTATATCACTGAGCTTTCTGGTCTTCAGATGAAGTTGACTGATCCTTTTAAGTGACCTACTAAAATCACCAGAAAATCAGTACAATCATCAGGAATCAGAACAAGAAAATGCTCTATACACAATGCATGAGTTTATGGAATAAGAGTTTATTTTGTATTAAAAATTTGCATAAGCACTAATCTTTGTATGGACACTGCACATTTAAGAAACTGTTCTTTCTGGCTCCAAGAAAAAACATCTGATATACCTCCACAGTACTGACTGAAAGTGGTCCACAGCAGATAGCTTTTGAGAATGTAATCCTACTGGTTTGGATTCATGTATGAAAAGTGGCAGATTTTATTTCATGAATTCGAAGTAAGACACGTACACTCAATGCTAAAAAAATTAATTAACTCTTTAGATTCAAAATACCTCAGCTTACAATTTGAGTTTAGAATTTGGAAGAAACACTACTTTTGTATTTTTTATATTTTTGGACCTTTGTTTCTACTGTTGGCATATACAATCTAATTTTACCTCTCTCCTCAAGTCAGAAACAGCATCTTTAAAATATGAAATAACTGTATTTCTAAAAGAAAAATTAAACTAAAAGTAAAGGTAGCATTTTCCCTATTGTCCCCAAAGGACATAAAATCTTGATTTCCTACCATATATGCAAAAAGTACAAGATATTATTTATCCTATTCACTAGTGTAATATATACATATTAAAACTTCTACTCAAAAAAATCAAAATACTGGGTTTAAACTAAAATGGAGATGGAAATCTCTATAATAGAAATTGTTTTTATATAGAAAACACCATTAAATGATAGACACCTATAAAAGCCACCCATGTTAAATGTTCCAAATACTTGCTGACTTATATAGTTCATCTCTTTGGATACATTAAGTATTTTCTTTATAAAGATATATATTCCATAGTAAGAAAATATAAAATGAAAATGAGGCAATATAGTATTTCACAGTTTATTCTTCTATCCAGAGTAAAGTAAGGGCATTTCAGCAACAAAATGAAGAATTTCAGAACAAAATGAAAAAGGTGTTACTAGGTGGCAGATGTTAAAATCTTATAAACAATACTAGCGAAAAGATTTCTTTTTTTCCCAGTCACTGCCTGTTTATGAACAATAAAAAGAAGCTGAGTGCACTTCCACTAAGAGGCCCTAAGGACAATGAGGACTTGCAAACACTAAATACTGCAGACACGAACTCTTACTGAAATTAGGAATAAGTCAGCATAATTATGTTTTTTTGTAAATATTTGTAAGTCATTAACAACAGAAAATTAAAATTGCTTCCTACCTAAATTCTTCGTGAAGCAAGCCTCAGCACTTTGTAATACTTTCCTGTCATAAAAGTGCCAAGTAGTTGAGATTGTCAGATGAGATCATACTCAAAAATGTTCACATCCGTGAAGTGGGGAGGGGGTTGTCAGGAGGAGGAATTGCAGCACAGTGCTATGGGCATGAGTAAAGCTGCCCCAGAGTGCCCCGCCTCTCGCTGGCTGCTCTGGACCACTGGAACAATATTTTCTGGTTGCTATGCAGGCACAAGTCATTGCCAATTCATCCCATTAACAAGACTGAACCTGGTTCTGGTTGATAAGAACGGGTATTGTTCAAATAAAATGTGTTGATAAAATACTCCCCACAGGTAAAACTGGTCATTTTTATGTGCTTGGAGAATGTTAAACTCATGCCTCGCAACCACACATTTAGTAGAAACTTTTATTTTCATACCATTGTTGTTGGCCTTTCTTTTTAGCAGATTTGGAGGAACGATACCTTATGTTTTTTCAAAAGGAACAGAGAATTTGTAGTGTATTTTAATCTTTTCCAACCACAGGTTAAACCATCACTCTAAAATAATTTTACAGTTGATTGGGGTTTTTTTAAAGTCAGCTGGAGCAGCTGTATATTTGACAAGCTGACTTTGTGCATCTCAAGAGTAATGAATGACAGAGGGTTCTGAGCTTTCGGTATTATATTTGGAAAGAAAAGGCATTGCATACAAGCCTAGTGCATTAAAAAGCATTGCTAAGAGGTTAAGCACTCAGATGCTAGGAAATGCCAAATAGCAAACACATACTCTGGAGAGAATCAGCTGAGCAGATAATGGTGTTTGGGAGAGGAAAGGATGGGACTGTTTGTTACCATGTTTTTTCCCACATATACTAATACCACAGGAGGGGCAAGAATAAAGATCTGAGAGACTGAAAGGAGCTTGTTCTCTCTCCATTTTTCTTTAACTTTATATATCTGTGCCTATTCCTGTTCCCTCTCCTTCAGAACCTTAATTTCATCAAACAACATTTGGACTTCTTTGCTATATAATGTCTACCTACTTTTAAAACTATTATTAGCATTTGTTGTCTTTTTATTTCCCTCTACATGAACAATTCATAAGCAACTCCTTTTCAGAATTAACAATGATATAAAAAGTGTTATCACTGCTTAGCAAAGGGGATTGTAAAATTCAATATGAAATAGTTAGGAGCTGGTTTATTCAGAGAGCAAATAATGCAGTGTGTATTTAAAGCAGAATTTCTATTCATTTCAGTTGCAGCTGAAAACACCAACCTCATTACCTAGAATAACATGTAATCTTCAGTATTCATTCAATAACTATGCATATTCATTCAATACCTAGTTTTCCAGGTCCAGCAACAAAAAACAGTTATGAATTCCACAAAATTCCTTTCTTGATTTTACCTCTCTACTGTATCTGCTGAATAAGATCATGTAGGTGTGTGGGGGGGGAAACAAATGTGGTTATATAACTACATAATGTAGTGTACATAACTGTTTGAGTGAAACTTGGTTTTCTACATTTTGAGTCATTAGCTTTATAACTTCAATCATTATTTAGAACTGAAGGCATTTTTGTGCTTCTTGGAACAAGCCAACAAGGTAAGTTCTATCATACATTACAAAAGGCATGAAATCACATCAGAATGTTTTGATCTACCTTGAGAAATTCTTACTAAGCAGCAAGTGAGAGTTGAATGCTTTTGTCCCCACCCATCCTGGTCCCATCTTTATATGGCTATATCTTTTTGCATAGGCAGCTCTAAATCATGAACTTCACATCTCCCAGCACAGCCTCCTGACCTCTCATTCAGTTTTCTTTGTTTTCTGTCTCCTTCCATTTATCCTTACTGGACTGCAATTCAAGCATTCTTAACCAGGCACTCTGTCCTTCTCTCTTGCCCTGGTTTTCAAGAGCTTTTATCGGGTCAGTTCCCAGCTTCTTCCCAACTCCTGACAGTGGTCTCTTATGTCATTCAGTGCTGATCCTAAAGGCACCCTGTACTCCTGGCCAAAGCTTCTCTTCAAACTGTCCCAGTCACTTTAGCCTAATGGAGAGCATAGAAATCCACCAGCCTGCAAAGGTTGATGCTTTTGGATTGGATTCTGAGATGAACATAGCAAGTACAGTACATAATCTTTGCTTTAGGGCAAAATTCCTCAATCATGGAACTACATACAAATCCGGAAAGAACTGCAGGTTGCAACTTGGTCAGCTCTGAGTGGATTTTCATAGGAGTGGCAAAAGGCACATCTCTCGCACAAAGGTTGCCCTGTATCAAATTTCAAAATATGCCCTAAAGAATTGGCAGAATATATCTATTACTGGGCACCATTTTCTTTTAATTCAGGCAACTAAACACCTAATTTTCTGCTCATTCCTCTCTTAAAAAGAAAAAAACCTAAAAATCCCACACCCTTAGCAGTCACAAAATCCTTCCCAGAACCCTTTAATTGGTTGGGACTTTTGAAGTTAAGGGATAACAAAGCTGTAATAAGCAAGTCTTCAAAGGATAGAAACAATTAAGGGAGGTGTGGATGCCCCCAAAGAAATAATTTATGATGTGATGTCATGACAGTATCTGGCATTATGAACCAGAATGCATACAGAACTAGCAGGACTGATGCTGATTCTTCCATGTTACCCATGGTAGAACTCCTGCATGAGACTGAAAGGAATCTCACATTCTCTCCAAGACACTTTCTATTGCAACATCCATCCTACTCGAGCAAGAGAGGGGATCAGGCTGCCTTGATGGAACAGAATGTTTGTGTCTAAGTCTTAACTCCTTCTACTTCACCACAAAGTACATGAATATTGTGATTGTTCAATTATTCACTGAGACAAGAAATAATCACTACCACAATTCATATAGCAAATATGTAATACAGGTAGTGATGTTTCCAAAGCATTATAAACTGGTGTGCTTCCTGAAACAGAACTTTTTTATTACATAATAACATATTGTGGTAGCTTTGTCCCCACAAGTAGAATAGTAGTCAACAATTTTCAACTGTCTTGAGCAAAACCCTCTTTCACTGTTCAAATTTTAGCATCATGAAGTTTTCTGTACAATAAATAATAGTTCTTTTAAAGGTTCAATCAGTAACCAAAATCCTTTCAAGATTGATTTGAAATCCCTCCAACCATCTACAGCCTTCCCTTTGTCCTTGCTCCTTCTCCTGCCTTAGCTCTGTATAGATTCATTCATGCAATGGTCTTGCCACAAAGACTTTCAAAAAAGTGAACAAACTCACTTGGTACAATAAACAGGAGAAGCAGAATATAATTGCAGGACCCATCACTGAGCTTTTCAGGATTTATTGCTCACATTGACTGTGCCAAGAGTCAGTTTTGCTAAGTGAAATACTGCAAATATGGAATTTGAGTGTTCGACTTTATAGTGACACATTTGTACTATAATCATGAATAATATATGCTGCTCTCCAGTATATTTCCCAGTATACTGCTATTCACTAGTAATAAAGGTTCCTACTAAAACAATGGCATTCTGTAGTTTCCCCCCTCTTCCCTATCCAATTAAAGCATATTTTAGATAAATACTGAAAAAGAGTTAGACTGCAGTCGACTTTTCAAACAAGAAGTTCTGTTCTTTAAGGTGACAATCTAATTCTAGAAAGCAGTGTGAAATAAAGTTAGTGTCTTCAAAAATATATTACTTTTCAAGTTACTCGATACCTTCACTCTCCCAGAGAAAATTTCCTGCTCTGGCTGATGGCCAAAGAGATTAAATAGTAAGAGGCCTTTTGCCTTTCATTATTTAGGCAATATTTCATACTACTGCAATGTAATCAAAACACTTCCTTTCTAGCCAATATTTGGCCCTAACACAGATCAACATTTTTTCCATTGGTATTTTTTAGTAGCTGTTCTGAAGAAAAACATCATTAAATCTCAGCATTTCTTCATTTTGCCTTCATGCTGTGATAAATATCAAAAGTATTCTGTTAGATCTACTGATGAATACTCTCAAATGGTTCTCAGGCTATAAGGTTTCATGAAACATAAAATTAGAAAAGTGAAAGGGATTCAAATATTAAGTGAAAGGATAGTTTTAATTCTCTAAATCCAAAATCTAGAAGAGGTACTTACAGAAATAATAATAAATAACCACATGCAAATAAGAAAAAACATTCAGATACATTTTAAAAACTTGCAACAATTGTCATGTGTTTTTCTCACATCAAGTTCCTTTCGTGATTCCTGCAGAAAAGCAACAAAAAAAGCAGTTTTGTTTTCAAACCAAGACAAGAGAATCTCTACAGAACTTGCTGAGTTGAGTGAGATTACACAGAGAACCTCTAATTTGTCTTCCTGGAAGAAATAGGGTTTTTGATCACCAAGGGGCCAATACAGAGGTCTGCATGAGAGACAATGGTGTATTGTGAAAGCATGGTAGACTATCATCTTTTCATAAGTGTCTGCTTGTATGTATGGGACAGACTTCAGCAGGCACAGGCAGATTTGCTAACAAGGAGCAGAATAAAGGGGTCAGGAGTATTAAACTCTAATGGTAGCTCTGGAATGGGACATGATACTCTGGCTACAACCACCACAGCCTTGTCATAGTCATTCTCTACAACAGAGTGACTTCATGAAGTTCTATATCCCAGATGAGAGGTGGCTAGTTATGGTGCAGTAGAGCTACAAAAATGCAGTAAAACTCAAGTCTGGTGAAAACTGCAACACTCTCACAAGATTAGAAGTAGTAGTAGTCATAGTAGTAGTAGTAGTAGTGATAATAATAATAATAATAATAATAATAATAATAATAATAATAATAATAATAATACTGCAAACCCCAAGCTCCATCCAACCAGCTATGCCTTATGCTTACAGGCCAGAGTGATACTTGCCTTTCTTGCACCACATGATATCTTTGTGGTCCATTAGGAGAGAAAGTAACTAAGGCACCACGAGGTCTGCTGTTCTACAGATTTCTTTAGTTCTGTAAGCTCATTACATCAGTTAGAAGGCAAAGCTCTTTTCTGTTCACTTGCTTGCCCTGCCCCACAGTTATCTCTCACTGGTGCCCATGTTTCATCACAAGAGTTTAAGACTTGAGAAATAAGTGGAAAGTACATTAATCTGTAAGACTCTTGAAATCAGTCTCGTAGCTTTCTGTTTATGGCACCGTGTTAATGATAAAGGGCATTTTGAAATTGACCTATTTGTGAAACATTCTTGCTTTGTTGAAGCTTTAAAGTATAAAAGATTGTTAGAATACTGAAATAACAGTCAGGAGCCTTCCTGTCTCTTGCTTGCTGTCTTAAAACACTGATGGGTTTCAAAATCAATCTACCATGCAAATTCCTCTTGCTTTACTTAATTACCAAATGAAAACTGGACACTTCCAAGCCATTGCAAAATATGACTGCAGACTTATCATGGGCCTGAAACAAGTCCCTTTGCAATGGAGTCCTTTTCTACATATTGTGCTTTTCTATTTATTCAGGACCTTGGATTTAAGAGAACTCTTTAGTGCAAGAGCTCATTTTAAAGGCAGTACTAAAATAGTGATCTTTCCTCCCCTCCCTGCCAAACTGTGAATAACTAGCAGTATAACTAGCAGGAATAATTTAAAACTTTCCCAGAGCTATTATGTAGAAGAACTGCATCTGTCAGAAATTAATCTCCCTCCAACCTAAATGGTCAATCTCAAAGATTTTGTCATTCCATTCTTCAGCAAGCTGAGAAAAGGTTAAGTTTTATTCTATAAGATCCACTAAATAAACTTAGCAGAACATCTGATATAATTGATCTTATAGCTGAAGCTTATGCAAGAAAGATTAATTTTAGAATACCAGCTGCCTGCAGTATTGTAGAAGCCTCAGAAATTCTCCTCCTCCTTCTCTCTTTGGCCCACAATACAAGGTTTTCTTGGAAGTCATGATGATATGTGCCAGATTGAATATTTGATACTGTGTGTTAAATAGGTTTGGTTTTTTTTAAAAAAACAACACAGTAGTTCTTTAAATTGCCTCACAGGACTTCAAATAAATGACAATCTCATTTGCACTTATTCATACATTTTGTTTTGCGGGCATAAAGTTCAAATAATACTGGTGATACACTAAGCACAATATGAAACCTGCATTCTGAATTTACTGAATAAATAGCCTCTTCTTAAAATGGATCAGAAATATTCTCATGTATGTCAACCACTACTCCTTTATTTTAATTTCCATCATGTTTGTTTTGGTAATCTTCAATATGCCATGCAATTTGTTCCATTGTTGCTGGGTTTTGTTGTTGGTTTTTTGGTTTTTTTTGGCAGGGGTGAGTCCTTGTTGGGTTTTTTTGTTTTTTTGTTTGGCTGGTTAGGTTTTTTGTTGTTGTTGGTTTGGTGCTTTGTTGTTGTTATTTTCATTAAAGTAAGGAAAAGCAAAGCACAGTTCTTTATTGTAAAATAAGTGAATTTCCCTGAGACTGACAGTCACATGTCTTCCCCCTGAGAAGATTATGTTAGTCCTTGATACACTGCAGAACAAAGAACCAACAAAGAAACTCCACATTTTAAACAGCCTACTGTCACTCTAAACAAAGGTGCAAATAGTTATTTTGTAGCAAAGATTACATGTGTGTTAAGTCACCACTGAAATCCCTTCTACTTCAGATAGTGGGTGTTAAGAATTATCATTACGCTATTTTTTCAAGATTGGAATGAAAAGTTCAATGTCATATTTACACCTAAGAGATACATGTAATATACATGGAATGGGTAATGGAATAGAGTTAAAAATCCCTCACTAGCTTCCATGCTCCAGTATCTCTGAGAATTGATTTCACATATTCAAAGTTTTTGATGCTTCCATTTTTAACGTCCACATTGATCTTTTAATCTTTACTGATTTTTAAGTCAGCCATGGATTTAGTCACAGTTTTTTAATGACCAATGAGGGAAAAAAGCATTTTTCTTCAAAGACTATTATTAGATGCCTCCTATATGACCAACTATTTTGAGGGAGATTATATAACTAACTAGATGGTTTCCATTTTGAGTACAGGGAAAGGTACTAAGAAATTGTATTTGTGCTGCTCACTAGGAGTAAATGAACAGTAAGAAAACAGAACCAATATAATATGCAAGGCAAAAATAAAATGGTGTGAAGCTATGCCTTGTGCACTACTCACCAAACAGCAATAAAGAAAGAATTCAAAGGTTGAAAACTTACTAAGCAACTAAAAGAAACAAGAGTTCTTCTAAAGAACAACAGAACAGCATTTTGATGAAAGCCTTAACACATTTCACACATCAAGAACTTCATATTGAGGGCGGACTTGTTCTATTTGTGGGAAGACAAGAAAAATCAGCATCACTCTGGAAATGGAGGGCAGCCTACGTTCGATGTAACTAAATGTACTAGCTCAGCTGAGGCAGTTAAAAAGAAACAAAAAGACAGCAAGAGGCTAAAGTGGAGGTGCAACTACTTAAAAGTCTTAATTGTATTCTAGTGGGAGCAGAATTAGCATCTTAGTAAAATACCCTGCAACACATGATGGAGCCTCCTTGTTCTAATCAACACACCTGCAGCTGAGTTTCCATAGCCTGCTTCGATCTCCAAATTATATTTGAAAACCAGAACTAATCTGAGGAAGAAATATCCCCAGATTTAGATTCTGGATCCTATGCATGAGTGGAACTATTTTATACTGTGAAAGAGAAAATTTTCTGAATACCTAAAGGAAAAAGTAGGGAGAGATGAAGACTCTTGGTAGACAGACATAAAGGGTTATGAAGGCCCTTTATTTCTCAGAGATAATTGCCCTTCTGAGAAAAGAAATTGCTGTTACTTGAAATACAGGTTTTAGGAAAAGCAAAAAAAAAAAAGGATAGGCACAGATAGTAGTATTAAATGCTTTTCCACAAAAAAAACCAACAAAAAAAAACCAACCAACCAACCAACCAACCAAATCTCTTTTTTTTTTTTTTTTTGGTAAATTACTGAAATCAATTTCTAAAGCAGAATACTCCATTAGTGATATAGACAAAAAGTATACAATGAAACACTAGGAACTTCATCTGTTCTGTTTTATGTTTTTGTATCTTTTTTTATAACATTCTACTTGTGAGTTAATTAGTAGAAACAAGTAAAGGATATTTCTATTGAAATACAATGTGACTGGCAGAAAAGGAGTCAGATTGTAGTATCCCTGCTAAATCTGCTCCCATTAACCTCAGCTTCATCACTTATGAGCAGTAGGTAAAATTTTTGATGATAGCAGTGGCGTCCTAAAAGAGATGTCAAAACCAGATTGTACTAGCAAAGAAAAAGTTCCAGTAAAGGCTGTGCCTTAGGCCTCTCTCTAGCATTCCAAAGCAGTGGCTGTTTCTTCAGTTCTTTCATTTCATTTGCATGCAGTGTAGTTTTCTTGCACTGCCAGTTCACAGAATGCCTTAGTCATATATGGGAAGAACCACACGTAGGGTCTGTGGTTCCTCATATCTCCCACTGTCAGACATTTGCATTCCAAGAATCTTTATTAGCTGTGTGGAGAGCCTTTCTAAGGAATCAGGAGTTGCTTATTTTGTCTCTGACATTCCTTATCTCATGAAACTATTGCATGGGTAAGCACAGAGAGCTGCCAGAAGTGCAGCTACAGTGTTGCCAGCCACCACTATGCAAATTTCAGTAAATATTAAAAGCCGACATTTCACTTTGAATTGCAGTAAGATGGATAAATTGTTCTAATCTACATACCCTGGTATTAGTCCGACAATTCTTGAGGCAGCAAAAGGCAACCTATTTACAGAACAATGGTTTTGCCTCCAGCTTATTTCTCAAAACTCCTGTGGACTGGAAAAGCAAACTTCATAGAACACCATGTAAACTGGGTGTAAACAGAACTTTAACTTACGTGAGGAATTCTGTTTCTGGACTGCTATGCTTTTGTTTGTCCCACATTTGTCCTTGCAGCTGAATAAACCCCATTACAACACTGAGTCAGGTTTCAGATTGTAATAATCCCTGCTGCAAATGTTAGGATTAGTAAAATGAATTTTTTTTAAAGAAAGAAAAGAAACATACTTAGGTCTACTGAGATTACTGCAACTGCTAGTTTCATTGATGGTGGAGGGTAAGGAGATCTGGCAAGGCTCTGTACAAAACAGAGTCAAGAAAAGATTTATCAGGCAATGTGTTTCAGTTGGAAAAGTGAATTCACTCAAGTTCATAGGAGATTCATAATATGTCCCATAAAAATTGCCTGAATATGGGATTTTCCAAAAAAACAGAACTGAATTTGGTTTTCACAAAGATTAGGATAAATTCTTTTAGTCTCACTTGAAAATGGGGAATCACTAGTCTTGATTGTATAACTTGCTCTAAGAGCAATGTGCTCCCATTCTCTGGGAAATTAAGAGTTCACAGTTAGCAATAGGTGCCTATCAGTTGTACTATGAATGAGAGATGGATTCTATTTGTCTAAAGTTTTTCCCTTGGCCACTTTTTTCCCTGAAAAGTACAATTTTACCAAATAAGACGAGATAAAGAAAAGCTGTTCACATATTATACAAACTGATTTTATAAAGCACTGAAATGCTCACGTGAAAGGCACTGCATAACTGCAAAGTAAGCTATTTTTATAATGCTAATGTATGCATGAATTGCAAGTACATAATATTAATAACATGAAACAATGAATCACTTTGATTTGAAGCAGCATGTTAGCATTAGATTAAAGGAAACATAACAGATATGTCTCCATAACAGATTTGTTGCAGAAAAATTTTAGTCTCCTAAAATCTATCCTGAATCCAATCCTAAATCTCCAAGTCTCTGTTTTGACCTGCAGGTAGCTGAAAAAAAAAAGAACCCCAGTATTTTAGGATTCATTCTATCTGTTAATTACCTCCAATCCCCAGGCATTTTAACTTATTTCTCTTTCCCACAGGAAGTCAGACCTGTTCAAGTTCACACTACTCCCAGTCCTAAGCTGTGTACTCATCTATGCTGAGTGGTATCCCACCAACTGGTAGCACACCACTTGAAGGCAATAAGGTTCCTGGAGGCAGGTCAGTAACTAATACTTTGAACATGCAGTAATTCAGTACTTCTGTACAGGCATTCAGCCCTTCTGCAACTTTCCCTTTGTAAATGCAGGTGAAATTATCTATTTGAATTATTCCTCTTAATTAATTTAATAAAATCACACATTTTCTCTATCTAGATCAGCTATTTATTTAAGAAGTATGCTAATTTCCTGATTTATAGGAATATATCATGTGGATATTGATGCAAGTTTTCAATACTTAAGTCCCTCAGTGTTTCAGCTGTTTGCAATTTTTTCCTATTCCTACTGATCAGTTCCCCTTTTATGAGTCACTGCAGATAAGGCAACTTAGAGAGGCACAGAAATAGAAATTAAGTACATTTCTTAAATAAATACATGTGAAAATTTTTCTTGATGACAAAAGCTGAGAAACACTTAAATCTCTAAGGGGACAATATCTTAGTAAAGATTTATTCTGTACAAAGATAAGCTTCCAAATTTTGTTCATTCTGCCATCTTAAAGGAAATTCTATCTTCTCACTACATAACTACATCATTTTTAAATATCTCAAAATGTAAAAACCCCAAATTATCTTTTAATCTTCACTTTTTTCTAAAGCATGTGGAATGTGAAAACTCATGACAACATAAAATGTCTACTTGATGCTCTTCCCTCACTACACACCACAAAATGTGAGCAAAATTGTACAAGGTATAAAAACCTCCATAGCTAACTCCTTAACTTTCCTGCTTTCCTTATATCTTTGTGCTCAGGGAAGGAAATATGGATACTATGAGAAAGACTTGAACTTGGATGATCCTCATGGGTGCCTTCCAACTCAGGATATTCTATGATTACATGACTTGTTTATTTTCCTATGTTACAGGGAATAGGAGGACAAGGGAATTTCTTTTACTCCTTTGACCATTGCATGGGCTGGAAAGGCAAGTCCATTTACTAGTAAAGGAACCATGGTTCCAGCCCACTTAACAGAGCCCTATCAAACTATAACACTTGTTAGAAAAAACACACTTTCCAGATGGGTCACAGAACTAATAAAATAAGCTCATTATTCACTGCTGTTTAACAATTTTTCTTCTATGCTTGTTCTATTACAAGCTTTTAGTCCTTAGCCTTTCCTACCTCCCTCAAAGCCCTGCCAGCTCTAATAGCCCAAACTGAAGTTTAACATTTTCAGCTATGAATGCTTGCAGAGAAGTCCTATTTGTTCAATTTCATTATCCAGATCTTTAAAGGTAGCTTTCACATTGCCAAGAATGCATTTACACAGCTTATTTCAGACATTACAGGTTTTTATTAGAAAGAATTTTAAAGCATCAAGTTTCAAAGTTATACTTGCATTTACTTAATTTATATTTATAAAGCAATGTATTGTGTTTTAAAAAGATATGTCCTGTTTAAGTAACATTAATAAACTGCTATAATTGCCCTTAAGAAGGTTAAAACAACCCAAGATGTGGTACTGCCTTTAGGCAAATGAGCAAACATGTCAAAGTGTATTAAGCATGATATTTTAAATGGGATTTAGAATGGCACTTCATACCTGTTGAACACTGATAAGTAATGATGCCAGAATTACTTACTTCAAACACTTCTCCGTGAAAAGCCTCACTATTCTTTTTTTTTTTCAGTACAAGTAAAATAGGCCTAAGTCATGTCGGTTCATTCCTGCCTCTGTTCTACTTAGCCTCTACATTTAGTTTTAATTTTCACAGATCACTTTCAATTAGTCCATAACAAGCAGATTGCTGATGTATTTCCTCACTGTCAGACTTCTTGGCTGTTGATGCTTTGCACAATACTGGAAAGGCCCTGAGACAGCATATAAGATTTATACAAATACATTCTGAGACATGAAGTAAAAGCAGCCACTTGGAATTCTGCCTCTGGTACTGTTTCAGCCCCACTTTTGTGGAAGATCTGTATTTTAAAACTACTTCAATTAAACTTTGTTTTTAAACTAAAAATGTTTAACATGGACAAAGCTCCATGTGTAGTGAAAGAGCTTTCTGAAGACATGAGGTGCCACATTATTTTAAAGTTCATCCAAGTCTCATCCAATTCCTATGTAAATACAAGGCAAAAGTCCTTTATGTTTTTTCTATTATGTAGATAGCAGCATAATTTTTATCACTTTACTTTTCAGCTTTTCATGTTAGCCATCAAGTATTTTGATAACATTTTCATCTAATCTCTGAGTCTTTATAAAAAAAGACTAGCTCATATGTTATTTATTTTGGGAGCAAGGAACTTCAGATCTGCATTCTTTTACTGAGAGGCAGAAAAAGAAGAATAAAAGAATAAAGAAGTGAACTGAGATGTTTTTAAAGTTTTACTAATACAATCAGAAAAACTAAACCAGAGACACTGGCATTCACAAACAAAGAAAAATAAAGTACCTGAGCTGGGATACTCTTTCTAATTCCAGTTTAAGAGAGTAATTCTAGTTCCAATAACTATCCCTTTGTTTTTACAACTGCCTCTTGCAGCACTCTTCATGCACCTAACAGGTTTTATTCTTCTGGTTTTCAGGATTAAAAAACCACCCACAAAAACCAAAACAAAAAGCATGAAACTTTCAAACCTCGAAATTTACAAGAGCTATTTCCACATTCATGAAAAATGACAGCTCCAAAGAAAGAGAGCCTGTGATCCACATAACCTGTATAACAAAGATGAGAAAATGCTTACATCATGTAGTCAAAACTATTCTAGAGAGACAATAAATAAACAAAACATAAGAATAACCCCAGTGTCCAGGATCTACAGATCCTCCTTGAGGCTTTTACAAAACCCAGCAAGTAAAGACTTTGTGTCCCCATAGGCCACCTTCCCAACCACATCCACACATTCTTTTAGATCTTTGAATATTCATTTTGTAACATCAGTGGATTGCTCTGCCTGTTTTCTAGCAATTTTTTTTTTATTTTGTAAGACCCATAAAAATGATCCTGTTATCACACTCTGAACTTTGTAAAGATCATTTCACATAGGAAAGAGCCATGCATTCCAGGTACCTGTTTTAAATACTGTACTCTATGATGTTAGACAGGCAAGCAAGGAAGAAAAATCCACCCTTTCAAACAAAACATTTGGTTATCATTACTTTGGGTTAACTCCAGGAGGAAATTAAACTCTAAATAAGCCACTCCCCTTTCTCCTGCTCCTTCTGGTGAGGGAGGGACAAAAGCAGAGCCTATGGGTTGAGATAACAATTTAGTGAAAGATGGTTTTCTTAACATCTAAAGAGAATCCAAAATTTTCAAGATCTTTTATAGCAGACCTGAAGGAGGAGAAGGGAGTGGAAGGCTGGAGAAAATCCTCCTCCTCTGTTCCTCCTGGGTATGGAGGGTATGATTATTAATGAATACCCAGAGGTATTGGACAAGACCAAGCCAGGTGAACAACACTGAATATACACATCCCTAATGACCCCCATTGCCCATGTCAGAAACCAATATCTTGTGGTACATCAACAAAGCAATCCTAATCCCTCTTCCTACTTGGAAAAACATCTTGACCAGCAGTGCATATAGGTGCATCCACTGGGTTATGGTATGGTTACCATACCCCCATGAACAGACTGAGCAAGGCAGTAACCAGCCATTCCTACAGAGTAACAACCTGCACAGCACTAAGCTCTGCCCCCTCTCTGCAGCCAGACAATCACACACAAGAGCCTCCCAAATGCTGCTCTTAAGGAGCACCAAAGCAAATCTTCTTTCCAAGTGGTTCTAAGGTAAAAGAACCATTATGTACAAGTTAAGAAAACTGACACACTACGAGCGTTGCTCAGTTAGGCTACACTGCTTCTTAAAGCAGGTGGGTACATGACAACTCCACTGTCTGTTTTCCCCAGATGCAGAAAATCCTGAGAGTGTGGCCTCTTATTGCCACAAAATGAATGGAGAATGGAAAAGGAAATATCTGAAAGATGCATGCTATCTACCTAATACCTGCAGGCCACAAATCCCTACGGGCAGCCACTGCAACAGCTTTACCATTTGGGCTGGACTATTACCCTTTGGTTCCCCAGCAAAGCCACTAGTCCAGAGCACTGTTCTAAGACTAGCAGCTCCTTAAGGAGCAGTTTCACAAGTCACTGAGGTGACTTTCAACACTACATTCCAGATCCACTCTGAAAGAAAATTCAAACTCCAGGATGCCAGGAGATGGCCAGGCCTTATCTGAAAATCAGCAAAAGCAAACAAAATAAAGGACACAAGAATAGCGTGGTATGGCCTGATAAACAAAGAGTATAAAAGGAAATAAATGAGAAGGGAAGAAGGGCTAAAAGAATAATGAGGTCAACTGCAAATAGCTATTATGTTGACTTGTAAATGAAGAAAAAAGCCCAACAAAAGTAAAGAAGACATTTTTGATAAAGAGAAATAAAAAATATTATTGTGACAGAAAAATATTGAGGATGCTGACATATAATTTTCATATTGATATTAAAGGGAATGATATTGAAGATATTTTATCTTCATTTGCATGTAAATCAAATACTAAATGACAACATATTACTGCTAAGCAGATTTCTGAAAAGAGTGTACTGCCAGCTTAAAATGGCTAACAACATTTTTCTATTTAATCTCAGCAATAAGAATGCTGGTAACACTTTCAGATGGTTCTCAATGCTCCCTCCGTATGCAGAAAAACATCCAGATCTGCAAACAGAACATTTTGACCCAAGGAATTCCTTAGCTACAAGAATATTCTTCAATTCTTAACAAGCACCCTCTGTTTGCAAAAGGCTAGTAAGAAGACATATTAGCAGGATTCTGCTCTGAAAAGATTAATAGAGGACTTTGGGAGATTTCTGTATAAAAGTATGTTTATTGGGAAAACATATTTATATAGAAATATGGGGAGAATATAAGAAAAATGTTTATATTTGTGAGCAATTTGACAAACAACTTCATGAATTATCACCCTTAGGAAATAAATGCAAGATATTCTGGAGACACTTATTCTTTACAAAAGGTAACATAATAAGAAAACCACTGTTTCTTGTTGCACTGTTCTAGATATTAATAAAGAATTATAACAACACTGAAATAATGGAGCAGAAACAATTGCATAAATTGTGGAAGTATTTTAGATCAATTCTAACTGCAAAATATTGCATTTTGGGAATCCGGTAAGAATCACCTCAAAACTCAATACAAGACTTGATTTTTTATTGTATAATATATATAGCTGTCACTGATTTTCAAGTCACAAGAGCCCTCTCCTCCCACACAGAATACATCCTAATCTTTTATATCTTTTATGTATTATTTCTGCAATCACTGTAGCTAACATAATGCTTGTAATCTACTAAACTCTGTTTTTAAGACACATTAAGCATTTCATTGTTCAGAAGCAAATTTTGGTCTGGGGCAAGCAAACAAGAATAGAATTAGCAAATACTTTAAGCGAGTCCATCATAAAATATCTTCACTAAAATTTCCATCTTGAATAACACAAGTATGTGTATAAGCTAATGAGAATATTTTAAAAGCAGGACCTGCACCATGTAATTCTAAAATCTAACTCAAATAGTTAAGATTCTACAAATAAAAAAGTAACACAACAATTTTGAAGATGACTAATAAAGAGTTTCTACAAGAAAGCAAGGAACACACTCATGAAACAGGTTTTGTTCTTAACCAAGGACACCTAGAATGATCAAGTATGTCCCATTACCACACATATATAAATAACTATTTCACATTTAATAAAAATAAGTAATACTAAAGCCTTGCCATTATAGAATTAGTAGAACACCTCTTATCTCCTAACAAGGCACCGGTGTTTCACTACAACTACAAAATCTGCCTCATAAGAGACTTCAAGAAATAAAACTAAATTCTGTCTCTAAACCACAGGTTTTCCTACCTCGAATCAAGTCCAGCAAAGAAGCAGAAACTACATCTGGGACACCTCTTACCAAGACTTAAATCTACTAAATTTCCAAGACTTAAAACTACCAACTGCTGTGTAGGTAGTTTAATCACTGTTGTCCTGTACACTTGGGTTTTTACACAGCTGTGTAGATTTGTGTTAAGCATGACTTCATCTGATGTTCAATTTTCCTTGCATCTGTGCCTGATGGGAGGACTATGATGGTGCCACAGTTTATTGCATGTTTTTAGTCTTCAAAGCCCTTAAAGACCGTAAAACTGGGTAAGATTTTGAAGCTGTAGAAGTCAACATAATTTGGTTTTATTATAAATTTAAGTATTGTACTTTGCATTTGTTTCTGCATTTTCTAAGAACAGCTCTGGGTAACATGCAACTAATGCTTCTAGGTGGGGATTTTGGGTATTTGTTACAGTCAAATTAGACAAACAGCACTTATGAGAAGAAAAGGATTATAATGAGAGCAAATTATTTCCTTAAAGCAAAGAAACCCTGTTCTTGTCATGTAGTATGTGGAAAGTGCCTTATTTTTAACTTTGATTTGGATTTTTTTTTGGTGTTAATTTGCTGTGGAAAAAGGAAAAGAACATATTTTGCACAAAAATTTCAATACCTCTTATGCCACAGAAGCTGGGTGAATATTTTAATCACAGCTTACAGCTCACAGTAGACCATGGAAAATACTTTAATCATGGCTTACAGCTCCAGGCAGACCTCTGAAGCAATTAAATATTCAGGTGGTGAGGCAAATGCTGAAGAGGTCTAAGTCACACCCAGCTGGGATTTACTTTAGCTAGCTCAAGGCTAATATGAGTATTTTAAACACAGCATTGCTGATGCACTTTGAAGGACAGCTACTGACTGATAAATTGGTTTTGAGAGTAACAGAAATTTTGTTTCAACTTCTATTTTACATGCTTTCGACTTTCTTTAGAAGGTAGATCTCCTAGAACTTTTGCCTAGGTCTTAGGCTGGAATCTGGAATCTTACAGAAATATAAGAATTCTTCTGACCAGTTACAAAATATTCATTTTAAGAAATCTGATTTTCTTCTAGTAGAACTAATAAATTAGACATTGAACTTTGAAAAAAAAATTAATGATACTTGAAATGTAACTGATTATTTTCTTTTGGATTGCAACACTAAGATTCTAGTTGTAAGTTCTTCTGTCAAAATATACTTTTTTTCTATTTGTAGTACAAAGTTACTTTGGTCAAGTTTTGTCACTCAGACCATAACACTTACTGTTTTACTTTCAGCTGTGTACAGCTATGAACATCTAAGGAACTTAAAATTTAAGAGGCTTTCTTTGTCAAATAACCTTCAAATATACACCGTGTCCTTACACTACATTTGACAGTTTCTTCAATTATACTAAGATTCTGCAACACTCTTGATCCTCATAAGAAAAGTAGCAGGATAAAGAAGGATTCTAGCTCAACTTCGTATAGGCTGAGGACTTAGAAAGTTTAGCTACAAAAAGCTAAGAAAAGGGAAGAAAGCTAGTTAAAAAGATTACTTGGGTCCAGGATAAAATATGAGGCATAGAAAAGCAGTAACATGCTAAAAGATCAGAAAAGCCTGTGTAGATTCTTTTGAAGGCCTTTTGCTCTGGTGTCAATTGGATGCTTTCATAGTTGCCAGTGCTTGATGCTGCTTAAATATCAGCTGTATTCATGATTACACTGGACAACTTTTTGAGTGCCTGGCGAAATAAGAACTTAGTGAGTTTCTTGTCACCATTGTTACTTCCTTATGACTTTAGGAAATGTGGCTTCCAGTTTTCTTCCCAGCTGAGGCAAAAAAATCCAAACAAAAAAAACCCCACAAAAATCCTAACTGCTTTCTGCTTTAATCACACTTATCACACAGAGTTCCAAAAACAGCCTTTACAGTGGCTATGTTACTGAAACTGGGTTTTCTGGGAAAAACCAGAAGAGCTGAAGCTTGGTTTCTACAGATTTTATTGCTATATGCAAATGTGCAGACTATGGCTGCCCTGGCTCATGCCCTTGTCTGCATCTCCTGTTGAGCAGATTTTGCATGTGCCAAATGGCTCTCTCTTACACTTCTCACACCAGGTAACTGTTCAGCTTGTTCCATAGCTCTTCTTTTGGCAATGCAATACAATTCCTTCCTAATATCCATTTCTACTTACTACCTATTCAGAAACCTACACAAAAAAAGCTTAATATCTTTTACACATTTCTTTTTCTAGCCAGTTACTTCAGAAAACTGTAAATATTTTGAATTCACATGATTATGGTCTGAAGATTGTTTTCCACATATATTACAAACCAGAAACCCAGTCTAATGAAACAGTTGTCTAAGTAAAGTGCTTGAGAAAATTGGATTATTTTCATTACCAAAATACTTGAGAATGGTCAACTATTATTGTATCATTAATGTTTTGCTTTATTTTTAAACCATATAAAACTCCCATTTACAGAAAATACTTCTGAAAGTAGCACAGACATTCTTCATTTGCTCTGCAATATGTGGGTGGTTTTAAATAGGCTTGTCTTTTTCCACTGCAGCAAATTAACTATTTACTGGATATATAAAGGATACACCATAGAACTCCTTTTTATATCCAGGAAGAAGGACAGTGATGTGCCTAGATTATATTATGAAACTGTTTAGAAGTTCCCAGTAATGCTTTTATAGATAAAAATCCACTACATATATTTCTGCATGCTTTCTCATCTGGAAAGAACCCCTCCTTTCCCCAAGATTCAGACTTTGGAGTCTCACCCAAACATCGCTCAAGTGTTTGCTGTCTCTTAACCCCAGAGCAAGCCTTGGTTTTTGCTCTCTTGGCTCCACAGCAGCGCTCACTTGAGGGCTCTGTGCCGCCCGCGCTGTGTGTGAGTGACCTCTTCAGCCAAGTCGGTGTCACTACAGAAAGGACACCCAAAAGAAGTGCGTCGACTTCTGAAATGAGTAGTTTTTTGAGGTGAAGCAGTATTTTTCCTCTCATGAAGATCCATAATGAAAGAGACGAAGGGGAAAATTTGTTTTTAGTGGAAACTTTGAAAAAGCAATTTTTATTAGTAACTGATATGTCTTCTTTCATTTGCCAGATGGAGAATTACTAATAATTATTTACTAAAATAAATTTGGGAATGGACCACGAAAGTGTATTAATTTGACTGTTAGGGAGCTTTGCAAGAGCCAGAAAAGTTAGCATGAATCATACTCGCCACAATGGCTGTACCTACAGACTGCTAACATAGCACCATTGTGTGTGTCAAAAGGGAAACAAGACAGAAGTTACAAATTAATTTATACTGACATGATTACTTAAAAGTATACTTGATTTTACAAAAACAATCAACTATTATGTCAGTAATGTTTCTCATTACTCATTTCCTCAGTCATTAAGAGCCTTCTTATTTTATGATTCTGCCTGAGTTAAAAGTCAGAAAAACAGTTTACATGGATCTTGGAGACATTCTAATTGATCAGCAGTAAAACTGTGTCATCTTCTTGAGATATGCTCTTTAGGAGCAAGTTGTCTCTTCTTTTACCTGGATTGATGAAGTAACAATCACACTGAATGTTGCTAGAGCCAATTCTGTTTCTAATTTTGCCATGTGGCTCTTAAATCAAGCAGATTTTAATTTCCTAAGCAAACAGAGTGAAGCATTCTAGTGAAATAAGGACATCAGAACGTGTTACTCTTTGTGCTTTGTAAAATTGCATGATTGACTGCTCTTATGTGACTGCCTCTAAGCAGGTCACTGTCATACCTGTCCTTAGGCATCTTCCACAATCAGGTGATGCTATCTGGTGACTTAGCACTTACCTGACATCAGGGACTGGGTTGCCAGCAACTCTGCACTCCAGCAATACTTTGTTTCCTTCGGCAACTTCCTGGCTCCGGAGCTTCTGAGTGAATAGCGGTGGTGAAAGCTCATGCTCTTCCATGTTGATGAAGGGACGGCACAGGACCATTTTGCTCTCCATGATGCTCCCCCTTCCAGAATAGTGTTCTCCATTCAGATGAATTCCAGGTAATTTTTCCTCAGTCTCAGTCTCTTGATGTGGTTTGTCAAACTCCTGGTTCACCAAGGTACTTAAAGCTGGTTGTTTCTTATTAGGTGACAGGTATCCACTGTCTGGAGAAGAAGAGTCCCCATCTGGACTACGGCCTCTTGTCTTTGCTGCCTGTCTAAATATAGATGATAACTCCTCTATGAATGTGGCAGCTTTGTCACACAGCTTGTTCCTGAAAGGAGCTTCTCCCTGCGATGTTGATTCAGAGTTTGGGCTTGTTTTAGGCATACATGGACCACCTTTCTCTGAATATTTCAGGCTTCTGACAAAGCTGGGACTAGCAGGTAGAAAAGGTGAGGTGCTTGCTTGTCTCCTAGAAACTGTGACAAAACTATCCTCTGTCTGAGGTGCAGTGGATTGCTCTTCCTGATTCCTTGGGAGAACATGACTTGCAGCAGATGAAGTCCAACTGCTTTCTTGAGGTGTCTGTAAAGTGTCTTGCTCATGCAGGTTGGTGTCCCTGTAAGAAGGGTTTTCTGAAGGGCTAGAAAGAGAGGTGTTGAGATAATGAGTAAAGTCTGGTGCTGTGTTCTCATCTTCCTCCATGGAATTGGCAATGGCTTCTCGAGCTATGTCAAGGCTCTTACTTATCTCCTCCTGGGTAAGGAAGGCAGAAAGTTCATTTGAAAATTCACCGTTCTGTGTGTCTGAGAGGGAATCGCAGAAGAAGTCATGGTAAGATGAAGCTTCTGACATATTTTCGGGATATCCCTTACTGCTGCCTCTGTCTGGAGAGTAAGTCTCCTTCAGCACTAAAGAAAGAGGCAATGCCCGGCCACAGCTTCTGTCTTGCATCCTGGAAGACACAAGAACAATTCCTTAATGAAAAAAGTTATACCCTATTTCCCATAAGCTAGACACAAAGCTGTAAGATAAGCAAACTTAATTTTTTCTATTAGAATGAGCCAGGACTGCAAATTGTCTAGGTGGAAATGAGAGCGCTTAGGAGTAATTTTTCTCATGAATCTTCCCTCAGAAGTGTGAAAACATCCTTTGCCTGTATATTGCCTAGAACAAACTTGATTCCACTGGATCAATATGTATATATGCTGTTATTTCACATCTGATTAGTTATTTTACATCAATTCTATTATGCTTCTTTATTAAACCATCAAATTCTGAGAGAAGTGTTCAGCTTGAAACCATTATGAGGATACACAAAAGGATATTTGGATTAGAAATTCCAAGTTATCCTTTCTGCTTAATGTTGATAATGTGTTTAATATTATTTTACTTATTGTGCTAACATTTTTAACTTGTTACCAATTTAGTAGCACTTTCCTCAACACTGAAAAATGAAATATCAAGCTACCATATGCTAGAAGTAAAGCACTGAAGAAATAGATTTCACAACCTATATATCATCCTGCTCAATGGAAGTGTATAATGTATATTTTGTTTCACCAGTTTCACAAAGCAGATAAGCATTTATACCTCTCCAACTTCCCAACACGACTTCAGAATTAGGATGAGCATTCTCTTTAAAGTCAGCAAGAAACAAGACATCAGGGAAACCACATTTCCCCAAGGGAAGGACTGGCCTGAAAATCTCCTTGCTGAAATGTATTTGTCTAACTGGTCACTAGATTGTGGCTGGTGAGATCTAAAACATAATTATTGTTTCTGCAGAGCATTTAATTGAGTTGAACATCAGTAGTTTTAATTACCCTGAAAAATTCTCTTATTCTAATGATAATTTCTACAAGAAAAAATTTTACATAAGATTTAAAAATTAAAAAAATTTCCTTTAATTCTCTACTGATAGTGGAGAAATGGCTTGACAATCATGCAATGCACTCGGATGTATTTTACATCAGCTTGTGCAGGCTCCAATTACCTGTAGTCACTAAACCAGGGCTTACCCAGCATGTAGTCATTAAATGACTGATAGATTATTGGAATTCTTGGCTTAGCATATGTATCTCTAGATATGCCTGTTTGTCTTGCCAACAGATTACAACTCAACGCATAAAAGAGAAGTCTAAGAAACCCAAAGCATTTAGGGTTTGATAAATGTTTTTATAGAATTCAGTGATAAGTTTATTATTTGCTGGGATTACGTTTTCCTTTCCTGTTATCTGTGTTTACAGGGCAACAAATTTAGCAACCATGCCAATCTCTTGTCAACAAAATCTAAAAAAGTATATACAGTATAACTGACTATCACATAGCAGCTTTAAAGAAAGAATCTGAGAAGCCCAGCAAACAGTTGGTCTAGAGGCTCAGCTGTTCAGGCATAAACTGGATGAATGCCAGAGAAACAAGGGTTAAAACTGCAGAGTTTCTGCCTCATTAAATCTTAGTTATTTTTTAAAACTTTGTATGCAAATGAACGAAGGCGCTATTTAGACAACATGTACATGTCTGTGCTTCAAATGCTATCTTTATTTAAATCTGACACACTCTGGTTCCTAGCTTGTTCACATCTCAAAGTGACACATTACATACTCAGATAAACTTCCCTGACTTCCAACACCGAGCTGCTCTAATGTTTCAATGGGCTGTTTCATTTTTACTTATTGTAAAAATTGTAAATATTGTAAAATTGACATTTTTACTTATTGTTAGCCACCCAACATGATGATTAAAACTAGTTTATTATGAATTAACATATTTCTTCCCAATACTCATCTTTGTCATTAGAAAAATATAATGGCTACATATATTGTAATTTTCAAAGCCTGGTGTCTAAATTTAGGTGAATCTGACTATACCTGGGTATTTAGATAGAGCTGATGGATTTAAATGTGCTGGTTTATTGGTAATTTCTAATGCTGGTAAGTCTTGGTGAGAAGGTTCCTGAAAATGGATTCCTATGTCTAGCTGAATGGAAGCTTCTAGGAGAAAGACTTTTTTTCAGCCATACTGTAAAACATAAACTCACTATTCTTTTAGAGCAACTTGTCATCACAGTGAACTGGAGGTCAAGTATCACTAACCCTATCAAGTAGCTTATAAGATCATAATTAGAAATTTTGAATGCTATTTCTAGCTTCTCCAAGTTAGACTACAATGTATTTATAACAGTTTTCATCATCATTACTCATTAGGTAACCTGCAAAGCCATATACTGTATCATTTAAAGACACAAGCATAAATTACTATGTTGCAAGCAGATAAACATTATTACATTCAGACTATTGATGGGGTCCCATCTGTATATATCCAAAAATTATGCCCAAGTAAAACCACATTTTTTTATCATGCAGTTCAAATACTTATTCAAAACCCAACACAGATGCTCTTAAGAATCATATGGTAAATATTAAATTTGAAATGTACTGGATTACAATAATCTCAGAATAAAATAGAGTAACTAATCAAATTAAGGTTTTGTAGAGATATATAGTAAAATATGGAAAAATATAGAAGAATAAAGGACTCATTTCAAGAAAAATATAAACATCCTGAATTTGCAGAACCTGCCAAATAAGAAATTATGACTTAACATGACCCATTTATTACTTAACATGACCTATCTCTTCAAAAGAATCTTATGAAGGATGAAATGTATCTAGTAAGATTTTTAAAACAAAAAAGGCACATAGTTTTTCTCTGAATTTTGAAATCCTGCAAAATTACTCCACAAACACAACGATTACGTTTAGCAGAAAATATAAAACAGATCTTACAATGAGCAGGCCAATATGAAGAGTTCAAGTATAATAAATAGTAGGTAAAGTTGTTTTCCTCCTTCTCTATCTGAATAGGCTTAAAGTTGCTCCAGCTCTTCACTGAAGCTTGCTTGGTCCTTAGTGGAGAAGAGTGTGGCCTGTGTGTTACATCCGTCCTCTGTGGCTATGAAATTCGTACCCCACTCATCTATATTTGGTAACTGAACTCATGTTTCAGCAGCCTGCCACTATCTGGAATTCCAGCAGAAGCAACCTTAGGCCTGGAAGTGGCACAAAGTTCTGTGTGCTTACTACTCAGAAATTCAGAGAACTTAGCCATTCCCTTTCTATGCCATTTTATGGTGATTGATTTTTAGTTTTTTTCAACAGCATTATTTTCATGATAACAAATAAAATCATTGCCTTTTTCTACTAAGAATAGTTTAAAATCAATAGCTTCCTACTTTAAAATCTTGTAGAAAAGAAAAAAATAGAATAATTTAGGTTGGAAAATACCTGTAACACTTTCGGAGTTATGAGTAGAAATATGGCAACTTTTTGTAATTATTGATAAATAATCTGTAACCATATACTACACTGTATAAATTAATTAACCTACTGAATTTTCACATCTCAAGTGAAATAAAACTATAATCAGAAGTATCTCCCTCAGAAAAGACACAAAAAATCCCTGGAAAACATGTATGCTTTAAAAATATCCCACAACTCTGACACATGTATTAACATGGAAACAATCAAAATGCATTTTTGGCTTCTATGAGTTATAGAGCATAATGTGTGACAGAGTCAACTCTCCCTCACTGTCTCTGTTAAGGAAGTACTTTCACCTTGTTAAAACTTCTGTGAGATTTTAGTCCCAGGAAAAAAAAAAAAAACCTGTCCAAGAGCACTTTTTCAAGCACATAACTTCTGTTAAAACTCAGTGAAAGGAAGAAGTAAACATGAAGGCTGTTGGTTTAATCTACAGACTTTATCACATAGTTTCCAGAAATAAAAGCAATGTGTGGGCAACGTGGTTTCTGCCAGATTGCAACCTCTTGGGAGTCACATGCTCCAGAGTGGATAGAAGAAATTATAGCTCCAAGGAGATGTTACAGACCCCCGTCCCTTCTGCCAGCATCCATTATATCTGCTCTCAGATTTGAAATCATTTTGTACACTGGCATTTGCTCTTAGCTCAAGGTCTTCCAGATACTGCCTTGCATTTTTTACTAAAATTTGTTCCTTGGCAACAATGGAAGTGCAGTAGATGTACTCTTGTGACAGAAGAGCACAAGAGACTCAGAGCTCCCTAGAGGATCCAGACCATCTTTATGTACTAACAAGTGCCAGTACCACACATCCTGTTTCAGTGGTGGATAGAGCATCTTGGCATCTTCATACAGGCAATTACTGTCCCCTAATCACAGCTTGAACAGACTCACTGCTGGACTGGGAATGCTTCACAGTACACAAACCCCATTTTTGCAGCTTGAGATCCTTACCATGTTGCAGAGAAATTAGTTAAAAGGATTGTATTTCAGGTCATTTTACAGTGATTTCAGCGTGTCGAATAAGAACAGAACCATGATTCTAAAAATTTCAAGCTGAAAACTGTGCACAAAGAAGGAGCTGGTTATCTAAGAGTTAACCACTGTATGCCTAGTTTTTAAGCAGTCACCCCACAAAGTAAAATCAAGGTCCTTTTTCGGGCACCCAGCATCTCCACAAAATGCCTAAGACTTTGCCACCTTGGAATGGGAGTCAAAAATAACCTGCATATAAACAGCAACAAGCTGCCTTGGGCTACCTTCTGCATTTTCTACAGGGAGTGGGTGGATGAAATCCTGGTTCTTGCAATTATGTGTTTAAATTTTCACTTCTGGGAAGAAAATGTATCTACCCGTAGATATCTGCAGAGATATTTTAAAAGAAATTTGGCTTTCTGAATACAAAGAAAGTATTGTTTTGTGTAAATCAAGTATGCCCAATAGTTTTTGTACAGCATGATAGAAACATTTGTCCAGAGAGTGAAAGATTTGTGTTCAATCAATTCCTCTTCTTAATTCCTGTTAATGAAATATTCTTCATAACTTGAAAATAGGGTAAGTTTTTATACAGGTCTATTAAGCCATAAATAATTTTTCCCAACATTGTTCTTCTATGATTTAGGGAATGCTTATATCCTTTGATCTGTACTGAATATTTTGGAATCAAGATCTTCCATTTTTATTGCAAAAATAATGTGTATTCTCCTTTATAAAAGTAGTAAAGGCAGTAAATCACTATTAAAAATTGGAAAACACACTAAAACTTTGGAACAGCTACACATTTTGCAAGATAAACAGGCTTTAATATGCAATGATGTAACAATTTAGCATTTGCATATAATATTTTAAAATTAATAATAGCATCAAACAAGATTAGAGATATACAGCTAATATGCTCACTCCATTCCTATGGCTGTATTATGGAAAATTCAGCTGATGAGCAGAACTCCACGTTGATAACAGTTTTCACTACTAATAGATTTGATGGAATGCAGCTGCAGATTCCCTGAAACCTTAATAATAGTTTCTAACACTAGTCAGCTCAAATCATTCCAAATCTCATGCCAAAAACCATAAAACTATTCTGGTTGTACCAGCTTACCATTCGATCTGATGAAGATGTTACATAATGCAAAAGATTTTCATCGTTAATTGTGTAAAACCAAAATACAGTAATAAGCTGTTTAGCATAATGATTAATGTACTTACCTGAGAAAGCAGAACTCCTCAGTAATGGTCCTTGTTATTTTGTACCTTACTCTAAATAGCAACAAGATAAAATACAAGCAGATAGGCAATCTCCTTTCCAAGACCTGAAGTCAAACACCAGTATGCAAACTTCAAATAGAAATCTCTAAGAACTGCTTCTACTTTAAGCAGCAGAGAGAGATACAACCTCCTTTACCAGTTGCCACAGAAACCTCCAGTTATTTTGAGTTACTAACAGACATTTTTTTCCACCTCTGAAAGAGCAAAAAAACAATCTGGTTGCCTGTGCTTAAACAGACTGGGCCAATGTCTTGCTGTAGTTCGATGCCATACATAGCTTTGTTCTTTAGCTTTCCCTCAGTACGCAAAAAACATTTAATTTTGCTTGTAAATACATAGTAAATGGATTCTTTTACATAGCTAGAGCTAATCTATGTTTTCATAGAGTGCGTTGGAAGTAGCTACCTGTCATATATGCATGAAAGTGCCAAATGTAGCAAGTGTCAATGGTATTCAAATACAATTTTTCCAAGATTCTCGAAGGATCTTAGGAGTGCAGTGGGAAAGCTTATACACCTTCAGCTTTTGCTAGTAGTTGTACTGGTAATCGGTCTGGAAGAAATACAGCAATTGTTAAAATTAAATTAATAACAGAACAGTAATAATAACTCCCAGCCTTCTTTTCCAGAATATTTAATCAACAAAGAGATTGAGGGGCTGCAAGTAACAACACATCCATAAACTTTGAAAATAGTACAACTTGCTAGAATTACCACAGCTGTGAATAGGAAAGGAAACCATAAAACAGAAGGGAAGGCTAAGTAACTCACAAAGAACTAATACCATTCTGTAAACTGGGAAAGGGATGAAAACTTCACAGTCCAAGATCTTTAGTCTAAGGCCTTGATGAGGCAAACTACCTTATACTGACAAACCTGTCATTCTGCTTCCCTTATCTCAAGACTACTAGAACACTTGGAATACCATTCTGTCTCAAGATGCCATCTTTAACTTCTACTACCCACACAGGTAATAATGGAACTCATATACAAACAGCTACTTAACCGGTGAGTGCCCCCAGCATCCCTTAAAATGTCAAAGGAATTCTGTCAGGAGTTTGCCCCCCTGCGCACTGTGATTAATACACTTTTGCATCTGAGGCTGAAAGCGCATTGTGCTCTCACGGATTTGTCACCAAGGTGAAGACACGCAGGGCAAAGCTGCTCGATCTTTGCCTACAAACACTGTGCCCAGGGTAGAGCTGTCTCTGTCCACGTCACCTGAGAGCGGGCAGCGCCCTGGCAAAGGCGCTGCTGCCTGAGCCTGCCTCTCGCCAGGCCCTGCGTTCGTCAGGCTCCCTTCGGGCCCAGGTCACCATGACACGCTGGTGCCTGAGCCTGCCTCTCGCCAGGCCCTGCGTTCGTCAGGCTCCCTTCGGGCCCAGGTCACCATGACACGCTGGTGCCTGAGCTTGCCTCTCCCCAGGCCCTGCGTTCGTCAGGCTCCCTTCGGGCCCAGGTCACCATGACACGCTGGTGCCTGAGCCTGCCTCGCTGCCTGGCCACACTCTTCCTCACAGCCCCGCGCACGCTCTGCTGCGTGAGGCGCTGAGGGGGAAACGCGGACGGGGTCCGGCTTTGGAGAAGCGAGTGGGCGCCGGTGAATGGCGACGCTGCTGGAGGTGAAGAGGTGCCGGCCACACCCGGCGAGAGCGGCTGTTCAGGCGGGGCAGGCAGGGTGGGGCTCTGCGGTGAGGGGCAGGGAGCGTGGGGCCTGCCGGTCGGTGCGGCTGTGGCGGCAGCGGGTGCCCAGGGGCCGAGCTCGGCCTGCGGGATGTGTTGCTGTGCAGTGCGCCATGGAGCTCCGGCCACACCGCAGCCGCTGGCCCACAGCCGTGCCATGGAGCTGCGGCCACACCGCACCGGCGGAGCTCTCCGCTGTGCCATGGAGCTGTGGCCACACCGCACTNCTGCAGCCACACCGCAGCCGCTGGCCCACAGCCGTGCCATGGAGCTGCGGCCACACCGCACGGCGGAGCTCACCGCTGTGCCATGGAGCTGCGGCCACACCGCACCTGCTGGCCCACAGCCGTGCCATGGAGCTGCGGCCACACCGCACTGCGGAGCTCTCCGCTGTGCCATGGAGCTGTGGCCACACCGCACGGCGGAGCTCACCGCTGTGCCATGGAGCTGCGGCCACGTCGCACCGGCTGAGCTCACCGCCGTGCCACGGAGCTGCGGCCACACCGCACGGCGGAGCTCACCGCTGTGCCATGGAGCTGCGGCCACACCGCACGGCGGAGCTCACCGCTGTGCCATGGCCTAGAGTAGGCCTTCCCACTGCCCGGTTCTATTAAAATATTTAAGGCGTGTTATCTAGTGATGTCAAAGAAAAGACATGAGGTGTCAACAAACTCTGAATTGACAGTCTTCCGGGGTTCAAATAGAAAGGCCTTTCCACATTTTAGCATTTGGGAATGTATACAAATAAGAAATTAAGCAAGCCTGTGTTACAGCTGATTTTAGTATAAAAACTTTTTAAAAATCAATTTCATGTTGAATTAAGAAACAAGAGGGAAATGAGTGAAAGTTAAAGAAGGCAGAGCCAATGCACTCTCATAAGGATAGAGAAAGCAAGGATGGAATTTGTCAGTGTAGCACATGGCAATATAATTGAGATTGCATAGTCTAGCGTGTAAAGGTTTCAAATTATAAATTTAAGAAATCTAAGCTGTATCAGCTCAGTGTACTCTTACATAATTTTCTAAAGAAAAGAAGGGATATAAATTCGAGTTAAAACACTCTAGTGGAAAATCTGTGTCACAAAAGTAACACTCAGACAAGCTGTTTGAAAGAAGAAAAGCAACCCATTAATGTTAGATGGGTTGTCCTGACTCTGCAAAGCAGAGTTAACACTTGTCACTTTCATAAAATTAAGTTTTCTTTTAAGAAGGTCATATACAAGACCCTAGCTCTAATTTTGTCCAGGTTTTTTTAACTTAAATGCTTTAAGTGTTACTCTTCTCTCAGTTGATTTTGTCCTGTATGCTGTACATGTTAGTCATATCATTATGGCTTTACCAATTATTTTATTTTAAAATTAATTACACTTGTTATAACTGCCTGTGCTGTATCTGAAAAGTTACTCATCCCTCTATGCCCTGTGGAGTATGGAACTGCTTAATTCTGAGTGCTGCAGTCCTATTCACATTAGATATTACCTGTACCTCTGTGGAGATTATATTTCAAACAGAGCTGATTTTTTCTTTCATATAAAAACTTCTTCCACTTATGCATATCATAAAATTCCCATAGCTGGGCAGTGAGAAAGTGCTTTATAGCATCATATGTCATCCTTTAATGTTGTATGTGCTAAGATTTAGACTTTCCTCTTTGTGAGGAAAACGATCTCTATTAGATCAATTTTAGCTGCAAGCCTGTAGTGCATATTTTACATGTTTATATTCACAGCCAGTCATGTATTTGGATTCCTTCTTAGCATGTGAAATGTGTTTGATCTGAGCAGGCACAGACAGCGCTGAAGTTCAATACCAGATAAAAGCTTCTCTCTTTACAAGGGGATTAACTCTGAAAATGGAATGTGCTTCTTTCAACAAAATGTGAGATGCTGATCTGTAGGAAAATAAAGATTTACTTCTTTCTCCTTTTATCATAATACAGCTTTCCATTGCTTTACCTTTGTAACAGCTATTGCATGCTGTCTTTTGATTGTGCCAAATGTATCCCTGTGGCCCGTAGGAAGACTCCACCTGCCACCTAAAAACATGTCTGATGCCAGATAGGGGTAGACAGCTGTGTATTGCTGCCAGAAGTCACAGCACTAATGAAGACAAATGTGCAAGAATGTGACATCCATACTTCTGGAAAGAGGAATGAATGCTGAAGGAGGAACATGGAACAGCTGATCTAATTTTGTCCAGGCTTCAGTGGAACTGTTAGCTTCAGTAGAACTAAATTAAAAAAAAAAAAAGTTAAAACACAGCTGGCTATTTAGAATGGACTGCTGAGAGATTTGTCAGTCAGTAGCTCCTATTAGGGAGACACTTAGCTTGGGGATATTTTTGGAAAGAGTTTCCCTGGAGCTGGAGAGACTTCAGGCCTTTTGCTTTTTTCTGATTGGCCAACAGACAGGTGCTGAAAAAGGTGGTGGCAGAAATATTGCAGACGTGGTGAATAACAAACAGACAAGCAGCAGCAACTTACTTCTTGGTTTATGATTGCCTATACCATGTAAAAATATAACAGAATTTTTCCTTTCTCTCTTTCTGTTGTGAAATGAAAAGAGAACAGACAAAGAACTGATTCATGTAGGTTGAAAACACAACTGCCTGCGTTTAGAGTTTGGGAGGGGCTTGTTCTACCATAGCAAATGTTTAATGCCTTAAAACTAAAACCATGTGGTTTTTGTTGTGTCTGTGTCCCTCAAACAGAAATGTACT
>VZRH01006929.1:146840-170219 GCA_013397555.1 Urocynchramus pylzowi | reverse complement strand
AGAAATGTACTATTGCATTATATATTAATATATAATTAATATATATATAAATTATATATTAATATATAAAATAATTTCCTTTTAGAGAGAAATCATGTAGCAAACAAGCTATTTTTAAAAATAGGTGCTTTTAGGAATGACACAAAGTAGGCCTCTGAGCTTGTGAGAGAGGAAGGAGCCGTTCAGTGGCAATGACAACTTGTGTGACAGCACTGAGAATGCTTGTACATCTTCATTTTGGAGTCAGTTTCTAGAGCTTGGACCCCAAAATTGAATCCACTGGTTCCATCAAAAGCAAAAATTAGAATTTTGACAGAATACTGATCTTGTGCTGATAAGTCCATCTTTCCCTCTAGGCATTACAGCTTCAGAGCCAGAGACTAAACATTGATGGGGTACAATCCTGATACTTTGGCATTGATGGATTGGAAAAACTGACAGTCAGAATTTTTTTAAGTTAAACAAGCTGTCAAACACTGTCTCCATTTAGACAGGATGCAGCTTTTACTTTTTGTCGAAGAGTGATTATATCTGGTGAAAAAAATAAATTACAGAGGCAAATTGAGTACATTTAGAAGGCAGTGATGAAAAATAATTTAAAAATATATTTCAGACAAAACGTGGTAGTTTTCTACTCACCATCAAACATGAAAAGTGCATGTAAGATGTGCATGCCTCCTTTCTGTCCTGTTTGCTATCTTGATTAGAATCAAGATAAAGAGGCAAAGTATGCAGCTATTTAAAGATATGTTTTTCTGTGCTTTAAATTCTTCAGTAACAGATGTGGACCTTGTATTGGTTTTTCTGTATCAAAATAGGAAAAATTCATTTTAAATTCATGTATTTCATAGTTTCAGTGGTTCTTAAACCAGCAATTTTCTGGTCCTTACATGAGCCTGGTGGTGTTAGTCGAGAAAAGGGAGTCGGACTGATTGATCAGTGAACTAATGAATTCTCTTTAAAAAGTGAAATGTCACTGATAATCATGCAAAATATTAAACGAGTCAGAGAAGGAATGCAGATCTGGGAGGAAGCAGCCCAGAGAGCCAAGACAACCACCCTTTAATGTTGATGCAAGTATGCATTTGAGAGTTAAAAGCATGAGTGAGACAGCTGAGAGCCACTGAAACAATGATTCATCTAAATGGATTACTGGAAACAGCACTTTCAGACTGTTGGGAATACAATTTCTGGCTTTGCCATCAAAACCTGACTAAATGCAAGGAACCTGGCAGACGAAAGAGGAGGCTTTTGTAATACTATCACAAAAGACTCTAAAATTCTAAGATGCTATATGGGCACTCTAATATGTATATTGTTTGCTTTGAAATTTGGGCAGTAGTAAAACCTGGCTATAACCCAGAGAATTTAGGCAATAAATCTGTTACTGAAAAACTTTTTGCAAAAGCATTAACTGTACTGTTGCACATGTGGTACAGATAGAAATAGAGGCATATCTGGTGTGCAAGATTGGGATCCAACAGAACCAACCAATCTAGGCTTTTCTTTATATAACAAGAGAGAAGGAAGGGTGGTCTAACCAAAACAAGCCTAACAACAAGCTGTTTAATTCCTTTGGTTGCTGCTCTCAGATCCAAACAGTCTGGACAGTTAGTTTGTGTTGATATAAGCAGGTTTAGAAGAGGTGTTAGATATATTTCATATGGAATGATAAATTCATATTGGAATAATAATTACTATATAATACATGCATTAAATACATAATAATTATATATATATATAATATAATTGAAAATATCAAGACATATACAGCTACAATATGTAAATACACAGTATTCAGGAGTTAGCAAACACAAACATTTTATTATTTTGACATAGTTGTACTTACTGTATGAGAATATATTGCACAGTTTTGTGATCAGTTGATATAGAACATCTATATAAACAAACCAATACAACATTTTTATCTCTGTTTTTCCTAGCATTTTCCTGCAGTATGCATTTTAAATCCTAAATTGAAACCAGTCTTGTGAGTGAGTCTCAGGAATCATCAACATCTAAAGCTTTGCCTTGGGAAATGCTGCCTGTGAGTTTTTAAACATAAGAGTTGATTACCTCAAAAGCCCATAAAAGTTAGCACCTCTCCTTTGAAAACATTTAGCTGTGTTTGACCAAGAACTCTTTCCTTACCTTTGTTCTACAAAGTGAATGGATGGTGTAATATTCCAACAAGCAGTGTAGCAGGGATCCCAGCCCCTAGGGTTTTCTGCATAGCCAGGTTTGATGCTCTTCATTTTTCTGTGCACTTGTACTGGTGTGAGTGACAGTGAATTTGCAGTTTTGGGAATTGCACAGATGAGATGTCAGAGACTATGCTTATGGTTGTTGCTGTCCATTGACTTCAAACCCTTATGAAGTAAATTAGTAAATATAATGTGACAAAACTTTTAACAATAATTAGCTGCCATCTTTCAAAGTTCATTGACTTAATGTATGAAGTTATTTAAAAAAATGAAGCTCATAAGATTTTTTTTCCTTACAAATATGCAGAAAATGTAATATGTGGAGATAAATCACCCCTTCTAAAAATCTTGTGTGAACTGAGAGGTGACAGTGTTGGCATCTACAGTTTGTTTTCAAAATGGAAATGACAAGGACAATCTCACAGTTTAAAGTTGTAAGAAAAATTAGTATCTTTTGAGAATCAAGGTGAAAATAAATGTGCAGAGAATTTTCTAATACATTTTCTTGGAGAGGAAATAGAGCAGTTATTGACAGCCAGTGAGTTTCACAAAAAAAAAAAACCAAAAAAACAAACCATCAGAAATCCAGGAAGGAAGCTAATTCTCTTTTGTCTGTATCAAACTTTCATACGGTTTGAGGAAGGTCCTTTCATCTAAACTCTTTTTCTTTTGGTAACGTTTATTATAGAGCTTTTATTCTAAATATTTCACTATTATTAGAGCAGACATCATTGTTTTGATACTTTGCCAGCATTCTACATGGATAGGTAACTTTGAAAATGTTTTTAACCAAATATCTTAAATTTTGGTCAGTTTTAAGTCGAGTAGAAGCTAATGCCTTTCTAGTACACACTTCAGTCCTTCCACAAGTCTTTCAAGTTCCTACATGTAACAGCTTTGAAAGCAGACTGTACATTTGTTCAGACTCATAATCTGTACATTGTACAGACTGGACATCTGCCTCACTGCTAAGGTCTTGGAGAGGCTGCATAGGGTTTACATGACAAAGCCTTTCCCTTCATCTTTATTTGATTTCTGAATGTTTGATTTCACAGCCTTAATACTATTCCTGTACCTTGCATGAATAAAGATGGAATAAAGAGATACTTGGATATGATTATATAATCCTTGTGGTAGTTTGCTAAGACTTTCTGAAATTTAACTTTTAGAATTGCACAGATGTATGTTCCATGGACTAGTGTTTCATCATATGATCTCTCTGTGTAAGTTTAATTTGGTTTTTAGGTTCTGCCTTGTGCACTGGCATCTGAATGATTGTTATTGAATACATCCAGACACACATTTCCTCAAAAGTACAGTTCAAAATGTTAACAAGCCTTCATCATAAATCTCTTCAGTCTGGTGTTTGTTTAGTGATGCATGGTGATAACAAGGGGTCAGTATTGGCCCTTTACTGAGCTTGCAGCCCTCACATCTTTTCAAAGTGTTTCTTATGGGAATAGAGGCCTAAAGGTGGGATCATTCACACTATTATGTAGGCAGAACAATTACTTTGCTTCTTCAGTAATACTCAGGAAATGGGACAGGACAGAGGAATGGCAAATGCATACCAGGTAATCAATGCTTTAGGTGGTATTATTATTACTATTATTATTATTATTATTATTATTATTATTATTATTATTATTAATTTGCAAATGAGTGATTAATATCTTACTTTTTAAGTGGTTGTTTATTCTAAATGTCATATTTTTTATAGTAGCTGATACAGAGTGAAAACATATAAATTTGTTTATAAAACTTTGAATAACACAATAGAAAAAGTATTTTAGACTGAATATGTGAGGTAATCAGTTGAATATCACAGCTGCTTTGTGTGGGTTTTTTATTAACCCACTCGTATAGTAAAGTACATTTGTGTCCTTTTATTCAAAACAAAAACGAAAGAGTTCTCAAAGCCTTAATATCACTTTAACCTTGGAGATGTGTTCTTCATGGTGTATGGATATGTTTCATTACCACTGGGTTACTACTGGTGCTATATTTAATATGTAAATATTTTATATGAGAGAAAATGGAAAACATAAATCAGGTTTATAAAGAAATGAACTTGGAATTTATGGAAGACATTTAGCATTTCTTAGCTAGAATTGCATAAATACTTCATATGTAATTTGATTAATCAATAGAATTTAAAAGCAAAATCTTTGAACAAAATCAGAAAAGGATAAGAGATGGATAATAAAAAAAGGGGAAACAACTGAAAAAGCTTTACATTGGCAATCAATTAAACACAATTTTAGGTCTGGAATAAATAAGGTAAAAGTTTCCCTGGAAACATGCCAAAGTAATTCTGTGAAATGTGCTGCAGAAATTCTGGTTTCAGCTATGGAAAGAACAATCCATAGATAAAGGTAATTGTACACATCACATTTTTGTGGTTTCTTTGGAGGGGATGGCAGGAATTAACTCTGTGAAGATTAGAGAAGAACATACTAATAAACTTTGCCTACTGTAGTGGTAATGTTTTCATACTAAGAGTTTTGTGTGCAGCTCAGATCACTTCAAGGAAATTAGTTTGTGAAAGAGGCATATTCTGTATCTGAGGAGTTTTCTAGGCGTAGCAGCAATTCTCAGCTTGGCATCAGCTGAGATTTGTGAGAAGTTATTTTTCACAATAGGTATGTTGTAGATTATGTTGGGCCAGCTGAGTAGAAGAATAGGAAAGAACGCTTCAACATGCTAAAGTACACAATAGACCCAAGTTGTGCTTTTTCAGGGTGTACCTGCACATCTCAGTACATTCTGTTTCTACTAAATTCCTAGCAATGATGGTGAACATAGTTTTTAACAGGATGAACAATAAGGTGTAAAAAGGTCCCTGACTGAGGGTGTGATGGCCTCTCCTGCTTAGTAATCCCCCTCAGCAGTGGCAGCCAAGGAGTGCAGGACCTGTGCAGGTGATGCATTGCTATTTTGTGATTGCCCAGACCCCCAGGCCATTCAGTTCCAGGCTCTTGAAGCTGCTCCATTTGAGCAATTTTGATGAACCCACTGATATACTGTCTAGGAATGAAAGAGAATTATAAACAACTTGCAGGAGCCTTTGGTTTGACCTTTTAATATCAATAATTTCCACTTTTCTGCATACTAACTTCTTGCAGCTTTTTTTTTTTCTTTTTTTTTCAAGCTGTATCACCTAACAGGTAAAGTTTAGCACATCATCAGTTAGTGTAGAATAACGGGGACAGTTACACCTAGTCACCAGCTACAGCTAGTTAAGCCTGAAGCAATGACTGAATTAAGGGTGGGCTGGCATCAGTAACTATTCACCCAGATCAGCAGGTGCCTAAGGTTTATAGGAATGGAGGCCTAAAATGATGTGGGAGATCACAGGAAAATGCATGCTGTGCTTTTGCAGAGAAAACGTGGCCATTTTGAAGTACACCTTTAACATATGCTGATTTCTGTACACATTGGGACATCTGTGAGAATCACTGATTTTTGAGAGTTTCTTCCATTAGGGGAATGTTTCTTAAAAGTAAAATTAATGAATGTGACAACCATTAGGGCTGTTGTTTTTTGTTTGTTTGTCTTTTTTCCCCCAAGGCAGAAGAACAAAAGACCTAAGAATAACTATTGAAGCATGAGAAGAATCCATTCTCTACTAGATAAATAGCATGATTTACTGGAGAGCACAGATAGTCAGAGGATTGCCAAATGCCTTAGATATTTAGGATTTAAGAATTTGACAAACAGTCTGGATTATTCACAGATTATAATAATATAATAATCACATTTTTAATTTTTCCATTTTTCCTGTATGTATTTGTTGCTGCATAGCTGGAATTGTTTTTCTCAAATCTGAAAGCAACAACATTTGAAAACTCTGATAGAGATGTACTCACATTACAAAATCAAGAACTGTAAAGTTCAGAGTTCCACTATTTTTAATTGCCTGTAGTTCTGATGCATAAAGATTTTTGCTTTTTATATATCTGTAGCTTTATAGATTTTAATGTACAGCTGTATAGCTTCTGACACTTTAGCATAGTAGTTGCACTTTCTCACGCTATCTTCTAATTCTGTTTAGTCTTGCCTTTTAATCTAGCAAGGACATTTTATTTTGCACCATACATAATAGACTTAATAAAATGTAGGGCTAAAATAGGACAATATTTGTTAGATATACTAATTAATTAACCTTATAAAAACCTGTAGAAATACTGTATCATGTGTGCATATAGTCATAATTTGCGCCGAAAGCTTTCAATTAAGGACTTGCTTTTATATTACCATTCTATGACATTGCTGCCTTCTGCAGATGTTCTTAAATGCCTGGCACAGTAGGGGTGAGTGCATATCAGGTAGTGGTGCTCAAGAAGCACTTTCCCTGTGTAGTGTATAAGTTTTTCTCAGCGTCATCCAACAGTTTGTTCAGATTTAAATGACTCTCCAGCAATCCCATTCACTTCCAAATTATCATGTCAATAATATTCTTTCTAAATTATGCTTCTTTTTCTTTTCAGAAAAGTATATACTGCATAGCAGACCAGCTGTGATTTCCTTTACTCTATTGCCTAATTAAACCTGCTCCACACATGGGATTATTATATTCCACCTAGTACTGGGCTGTAATTGAGGTGGAATATCCTGGTAATTAGCTATTTGGGGTCAGTGTTGAGATGGTTGATCATCTAATCTTATCACGAGAGGTTCCCATTCAAGAGGGAAGTTTGTCTTGTCCCTTTTACTCTACAAGGATGTAAATTTTTATGTAAATGTGTCTGTAAATATCTTTCAGCTTCCCTAATGGCTTTTTGAGTTGCTTTGAAGGCCAGCTTGAAGTTCCAAAATCATACTCTTTTTGAATTACTTTGTGTTTCGTATGTCCACCTCCCTAAAGAATACAGGGCATGGTATCCATATTTGGGAAAATCACAAAGCTTGTGTGCTGAAATCCTTAACTAAATGCCAAATAATTTCTGATATATTGGTATGTGTTTTATGTTGTTGCCACATCTTGTTCTTTTATCCATTCAGTTTGTTCCGCTTTTGTGTAAAAAAACTTTTCTTAACTCTTACACTGATAGCTGAATAATTTGTTTGGCATTTCTCCATAAACTGTTAGTTTTCTCATGCTGGGATGTACTTGGCATGGACAGAATCCAGAACACATTCAAACAGATCTCCACATTTTCTGTTGTTGTAGGGTAGCTAGATTTTTTCTGAAGCACAAGGCCATTTCCCATTTTGAGAAGAGAGGATGACAAAGATCCCAGGTTCAAAATTTCTACTCAGGTATATGGCAGGTAATACCATACACTGTGAATTTAATTAAATACATTTATGTTTATGGGTGTGCACATGAAGATGTTGGCATTAAAAGAAATAAATTCAGTTCAAAGATAATCTTGAGTCTGGGAGTGAGGTTTATATCAAGATGTACAGGGGAATTCCCGAACTCAGGGACACAGGAACAAGCCCCAAGCCCCACCCAGACCTGGAAGCCCTCAGCAGGCAATCAGGCACAAAGAGGGCATTGGCAGAAGCTACTTAGGAGATTTAAAGCTCTCTAAAAACCCTGGATGTACACACAGACTGAAGAAGAAGTCTGGAGAACAGCACTGTGGAAAGGGACTTGGGGCCCCTGGTCAATGGTAAATTGAACTTGAGTCATTGTGCCCTGGCAGCCAGGAGGGCCAACCCTGTCCTGGGGTGCATCAGGCACAGCATCACCAGCCAGGCAAGGGAGGGGATTGTCCTGCATTGGACAGCCTCACCTTGAGTATTGTGTGCAGTTTTGGGTGCCACAATAGAAAAAAAGACATTAAGCCATTAGACAAAGTCAGGAGGACGGCAACAAAGACGTTGAAGGGGCTGGAGGGGAAGCCATATGTGAAGTAGCTGAGACCACTCGGTCTGTTCAGCCTGGAGGAGACTGAGGGGAGACCCCATTGCAGCGCACAGCTTGCTTGTGAAGGGACAGGCACTGCTCTCTTCGCTGTGGTGACCAGGGACAGGACTCAAGGAAACACCATGAAGCGGAGCCTTGGGCAGGTTTCGGTTGGGTATCAGGAAAAGGTTCCACAGCTGGAAGTGGTTGGGCACTGGAACAGGCTTCTCAGGGAAGGGGTCACAGCACCAAGCCTTGTCTGAGTGCAAGAAGAATCTGACAATGCTCTCAGGCACATGGTGTGATTTGTGCAGTGTCCTGCGCAGGGCAAGGAGTTGCACACAAACTATATCAATGATGAAAACTCTTTGGTCCATAGCAGGCCATTTGCATTCTGTTAATCTTCTGCTGCCCAATGGCTGTTAGACAAATGGAAATAAAAATTGTGTTTCTTAGTGGCATAACATCACTCTTTGACCTGTGGATTCAGCATTGGTTCTTGCCATTTTGAAAAGGTTTCCAAGTTGGTATAGCTATATTAAATCTAGAAAACTAATACAATGTATTGTATTCTCATTTTTATAGATCAGTAAAGAGATAGTGGCAATGTGCTGAGAGGAAAGAAGAAATCTCCAATATGCTGTCAGATTCCAAAGAAAATAAGGAGGAAACAGAAAATACCAACAAAGTAGATAATACAGTGTTAGACTGAACAGGGAAAACTAAACAGCTTATAGACTGTAGCTCTTCCTCCCTCTGCTGCTCATCAGCTGCAAGTGTAAAAGTAGTTGTACTGATGCTTGTATCGGTACAAAAGTATAGGGATGGAACACTGGCATGCTCCAGGCTGAAAATAATCCTATCCTTTTGGCTGCTTATATTTAATTCTGTTCAGTGACCCAGGTCAGAGCAAAGACCAAAAAGTAGTCGTGTTTTTTTCTTTGGAACACTAGATTGAAAATATGACTTCCCTTCAGATGTAGTTTTATCACCACAAGAAATTCTTATTACACAGTGGTGGAAGTCAGGAAAAACTGGCCAGGCACCACATAAGTATACATTGCTATTATTGCTACAGCTGTTGATTTCTTTCTTCTGGAAAGACATTCCCCAGTGGAGCCCATGCACAGTGGCAGGACACGCTGCCCACAGGCTGTGTGTGCTCCCATCTGGCCAGTGCTCCTGGAAGTGGGCAAGGGCATGGGAAAGCCCCAGGGGCCAACCAAGTGCTGGTTCTGGAGGTGATGGGAGCACTGACCTGAGGGATTTGGAGGTCTCTTCTGACCTGGAAGAATCTCTGACTCAGGGATTGCACTGATCCAGGTGCAGCACTTGGCACCTGGCCTTGTGGAACCTCATGAGGTTCTTGTCCCCCTTCTCAAGCTTGTCCAGGTGCCTCTGGATGATGCCATCATTTCGTGGTGCCCCTGCCCTGCTCAGCTTCCCATCCCCTGCAAATGTGGAGGTGCTCAGTGCCTCTGGGTGTCATTGATAAAGGCACTGACAAGCCCTGGTCCCAAGGCAGAGCCCTGAGAGACACCCCTTGAACTGGCCTAGTGAAAGATGTCCATGCCCACAGTAGGGGAGTTGAGACTACAGAATTCTGTAATAGCCCAGCTTGAAAGGGACCATAAAGATTATCATTTTTTCACCCCCCCTGCCATAAGCAGGGATGCCTCCCACTAGACCAGGTTGCTCCAAGTCCCATCCAACCTAGCCTTGAAGACTTTCAGGGGACTGGCCATCCTCCATTTTGGACGTCCTGTTCCAGTGCCTCACCACCCTCACAGTAATCCATTTCTCCCTAATCAAAACCTACTATTGCAGTTGGAAGCCATTCCTCCTTGTCCCATGACTGCATTTCCTGACAGTGTCCCTCTCCAGCTTCCCTGTAGGCCTCCTTCAGATACTGGAAGGTTGCTATGGGGTCTCCTTGCGACTTTCTCTTCTCCAGGCTGAAGAGACCAAACTTTCTCAGCCAGTCTTTATAGGGGAGGTGATCCACTCCATTTAACAACTTAATGACCCTTCTTTGGATTTGCTCCAACAGTTCCATGTCCCTCTCCTATTGGGGACACCATCTCTACTGTAGGTGGGGTCTCACAAGAGCAGAATTGAAGGGGAGAATCAGCTCCCTTGACCTGCTGGCTACACTTCTCTTGATGCAGCCAGGATTCTGTTGGCTTTCTGGGCTGTGAATGCACACTGCTGGCTTGTGTTGAGTTATTCATCAACCATCACTCCTAAGTGCTTCTCTGCAGGGCTCAATCCATTTTCTGCTCAGCCTGGATTTGTGCCTAAGACTGTACCAACCCAGGTGACTGACTAGATGGCCCTTAACATCCTTTCCAGTCCAAAACCTTCTATAATTCCAGTATTTCAAGAAAATATTGACTGTATTAAAAAACCCCCACACAGTATTCTTAATTACGAGGAACTGAGTTTATTAAGTTACTTTACAGTAATTAGGGGTCCTTTTTGCAAAACATAGGGTCTTCATCATTGATTGAAAGCTCACACAATCCAGCAGATTTGTTTGCAGTGTTCCAGTTTAGCTTTGCAACATGTTATTCAAACAGCTGATACCACGTTCTCAAGATAATATTAATACATTATCTTTTCTAATACTACTCATGAGTCTTATATGCTCAATATAATTATAAAAACATGAGCTTCTGGCAGCATTATTAGTTTAAGCTTATAGCTGTTCTGCAGTGATCCCAGGGAACTAGTGCCAGTTCATGCCATTTGAGGTCATGCCAAATGCTCTCTTTCTTCATTTTTACCCTACCTACACAACAGGGTTTATTAACAATGAAACAGTTCCAGTGCATACCTATTTGATTTTTTCTTTCTTCAGGTTAAACAACGGACATACTTACTACGCACTCAAGGTTTTCACTCCTTATTAAATCTATTGGGTGTGATAAATTTGTGCTTTTTAGAATACAATATATACTTCACTTTTAAAGCAACTTAAAAAAGGAACAATGCTCCTTTTTATTTTTATTAAACCAGAACAAGTCTGAGTGAACTGTGACGATCCAAATAATAATGTTCTACTGGCATTTAAACAGCTGGAAGAAAACTATGAAGAGAAACTGAAGTGTGTTACCTAAAGAACAAAAATAAAAAGCACCAAAGCAACAGTACTTAACAGTCTTACCACACAGATCAACAATTTTTATGTTAGAAAGTTACTAGATGTGAGTTATCAAATACAACTTCAGAATAAAGCTTCAGTTAATAACCAATAATACAATAATAAACAAACCAAAAATACAAAATAATGCAAAGTTTGCTTTAGGAAGTTAACCTTTAAAAACTGAAATTTGAGCAGCTCTAATGTCAACCAGACAATTGTTTTTAATAAATTTTATTTTTTTTTTAGTTACAAAACCAAATAATTGTAATTTATCTTTCAGTTGCACTTTTTTCCCAGGCAGTGACATATATGTTAATATAGCTCTCAGATATATATCGAGTAAACATCACATTTCTGACAGCTGGAGAGATTAGCCTCTCAGTAGGACAGCACTAGAAACTTTCAGCTCATTTGTGAAGTATGTTCAAAAAGTACTTTAGCTATTGTAATAAAATAAACTGTTTTAACTGCTTTCCAAGGTTTCTATTAAATCATGAAGTAGTATAGTGATGAACCACTAAAAAACCTTTCAAATTGGCCTGCAGATTTAGTTTGCAAAATCTGAAATATAAAGAGGGCTTCATACCAATATAGCTAAGTTTGATTAATAAAATTTTCCAACCATATGTAGAATTGATTTTTTTTACTCCTTGTATCTTAAGGAATCAGAAAGACACAGAACTGCATAAAACAAATTGCTGAGGTTAGTAAAATATGTTATTTCCTTGGTGCTTTGGGTTTTTTTCTCGTTTTGTTGTTTCTTTATTTATTTTTTATCTTTGTTTTTGTTTTTTTCCCCAGCAAGGGCAAATTTCTCAGCAGTATTTTCAGACAAATGTTTCACTTTAACACTGCCTTTTTGTTTACCTGTAATCTGAAAAAAATCTACATACATACCTAAGTTTAGATAACCTAGGAAAGTGAGGCTTTGACATCAGTCCTCAATGCCACACAGAATTTTATGATGATGACCAAGATAGTGGTATAAGTTATTCTCTATGGCTAATAAGAAAAATACACATTAAGAACAACTTTGAATCCCATTTCTTTGAATTAGCTTTGGATCACCCAAAATCACTGACTGTCCTGCTTCCAGCCAGGGAAGGGTTAATTTTTACAGTAGTCAGGAGAAGGCATGCCTAGGCCCAGAGGTTATTCTGTACCTCAGAGCATTTTCAGGGAACAGGGGAAGGGCTCCCTTCTGGGTCAGCATGGTATGGCCAAGGGATGGGCCAGGATCTCCTTGTTGGGGGTTTCTGTGTGAATCTGAGCTGCCCTGGAAAACCTGAATGCTGAGCTATAAGGCACTTGGACAGCAATGCTTGAAAAGCAACCCCAGGACTAGAGCAAACCCCCACACCCACAACTTTCAAAGTTGTATATTTGCTTAATGAGTCTATGATGGTGTCTTTTCACAAAGAGACAAAGTATCTGCATAGAAGTTTAACTTTATCAAACTCTCATGAAATAACAGAAATTAACAGAAGACAGGTTGAAAATATGTAAGCTTCAGAAACTTTTTATAGTTTCTGATTAACCCTAGCTCATTAAGATTTTATTTTTCACAGTAGAAGAAAACAAACATTTTCTGCAACTTTCTGGCAATGAATTTTACAGGTGCCTCATCTGACTCTAAAATTGTTCAATTTCTCTTGCTTTTGTTAAAGTGAGACCAACCTCCACCTGTGACGCTGTCTTTATCATGCTCAGTCTTTTTCTTCCAGTGATTTGAATTAACATTTCTCTCTTACACATGCAGAACATGACAAGAAATGTTTAGGTAACAGCAGAAAAAATCTTAGGAGAAAACTGAAACACAGTAAGATTTAAGAGATGAACATCAAGAACTAAAAGACTAACCATAAAGAGAATTTTCACCACCTTCCTTATTATAATGCAGACAGAAAAGTAAGATAATTTATTGTGATAAATACTAAAAACATTTAATAATTTTCAGCATTTAATAACATTTAATAAAGGAATGCACTGCCACAGGAAAAATTGAGGCCAGAAACTGAACACAAATGAAATTAGGTCAACATTTCCTGAAAGAAGACTAGTTTCTCTAAGTTTTATGTCACAGTAAGTATACTAGTAAGTACTAGTAAGTACTGCAGAGATTTAAATTTAAGTAATATTTTTCTTACAGAGTTACAGAGGTAATTTGCAGATTATTGATTTTTCTAGTTGCCAGTGAAAACTTCTGAAGGAATATTAAACACTCTGCACTTTGATTTAATACTGTCAGTTGACATATCTATCGAACACAGAATTAATTTCTTTAAAGCCTAGCATCAGCTTTTGCTGAAGCATGAACAGTAAACAAAATAGAGCTTTATTCTGAAACAGTACTACTGGCTGTGTATTCCAATAACTAAAGCTCTCGGATCCAACAAGATAGCCAGCAAAGTAGAAGAGATGGTCTTTTTATCCTTACTTTGTATTGATTTTCAGACTAAAAATTCCATGAATTCTGAATCATTAATACATAGCAAGAAGAAGTGCTGTTTTCCTTTTTTCTTGTCATTACACACAGATTTTAAAAGAAATTTTTTGTGTTTTAAAAGCTAGGTTTTCCAAAAGCTTTCAATGAAACAGCAAATTAATCTGTCCAAGTATTCCCAAACTGTTGCCAAAAAGAGCAGAAATTTAATTGTGATGTTTCTTATTCCTGAAAGCAGCACTTCAGAAGTGTAGCTGACACCCTTCTGCAGTGTGAAACAAGAACACTGATACAATGCTTCCATTTCAAAAGTGCAAGAGAAATTATTGAAATTACACTTGAACTTACACCTTCAACATACATTAAACATATCACAGAAAAGGAAACAGCCCAGGGGAGATAAGTAAAACAATTTTTAGTAATGCCTTCAATAGCCTTTATTTCTGTTGTGGCTCTCCTCCCTCCCTGCCTGTGAGGTGAATGCTCTTGGCTGTTCTCTTACCCATTTAAGTGCAAGTGCTGCTGCACACAGACAGCAATTTACTGCCTCCTGCCACTGAGGCTTCACCCAACTCACCTTCTGGGACACCTCAGTTCCCCATGCCCCAAACATACCCCAGAAGGTTTGCATTCTTAAAGATGCAGCATCTATGGCTATGCTTTGGTCTTGAGCAAGACATGACATTTTTGGTTGTTTCTTGAGTTAATGACTATACTATAAAAATCACTTCATTGCATTGTACTGCTCATAAGCAGTTATGTTTCCAACACAGAGATACCTCGATTGGTGAGAAGTGGGGAGAACAGATGTAAAATCACAACTATCCCCACTTTTTGATGTGTTAAGTAGCATTTATTTAATTCCAGCTTATTTTCCTTTTCAGTCTCTCTTCACATCTGATTTTGTTCTACCTGACATTTTGTCTTCAGCGACAGAAAAATATTCAGATGCATGGCTGGTATCAGTAGTGAAAGATGTTTGACTTAGCTCTTAAGTGTCAGAAGTGCTGTCTCTTAGCATTCCTCCTGTCTCACTTACTGCAAGCATGGAACTTCCTAAAGATGGATCACTGCATGTGCCAGGAACAGAACAAGCCGTGTTCTGAAACTGTACAGGCTCAGGTTCATCCTCCCTTCTAGGACACAAACAGTTGTTTTCAGCAACACTTTCTTCATCTTGTACCTTCTTTTGTTGTTGGGTTGCGGCAGTGAGTTGAGTGGAAGATGCATTCTCATATTCAACAGGAAGGACTCCTGAACATAAAGGCTGACAAGGGGTGTTACCATCACCAAGCCTTTCTGCACTTTCAGTGTTTTCAGATGAGTTCATAGGCAAACACGAGCCTTCGCATTTTGGATGACTCTGAAGAGAAGCAGACTCTGCACACTCTGAAGTTACAGGTTTCCCTACATTTAGAAGTGTTTTGTCAGGAGATTTCATCTTGTCCTTAGCCATTTTTTCTGTTCTGTTTCCAGAAAAAAACATGGAAGAAGTCAGCAAATCAGAGGTATTTCTGAGAATGCCTCCAAATGAAAATACTGGTGAAGGCAATGGAAAGTTACTTTTGAAAGAAAATGCACAATTAGTGGTGAGAAGGGGGGTCTTGGAGACATCATTCAGCCCAGCTCCGGTGTTGGTTTCTGAAGTACCGCAAGCTACGGTTGTGCTGGATTCTGAGGCGTGAGGTTTTTGCTCCCCTAAGACAGATGGTTTCTGTGTACCATATCCTCCAGGTTCCTTTGCACAAGGTGTTTTTTCCCTCATGTGAGATAACGTTTTTTTGTCAGATGGCTTCTCAGATTGGCTAAAAAATGAGGATGATGGTACCACCTTACATGAATTGCCAGCTTCCGCTCCTGCAGACCAATTTCTTTCTGAATTGCCAAAGGGAAACAAAATGTGTGGTTTCTCACTTTCTGCTGAGACTAAACTAGGACTTGTTGAAGCATCACAAACCACGTTTTTAGTTTCAGGACCATATTTATCCTGGTTATTGGTTTTATCCACCTTATCACATCTCCCTAAATAAAACTGAGGGAAAGCACATCTCTTGTCTTGCTTTCGAAAGGAAAATGTACCTTTATCTTTACTAAATCTTGGTAATGAGTTGTTAGATGCACTGAAAGTAAAAGGTACACCTGAAGGTCTCTCTGCTGAAACATCTACAGATTCTGAAGTTGAAACAGTAACGGCCACTGTTGCTGCTGGCTTTAAGTCCAATAAAGTGCCAGAATTTGAGTTCATTTCCTTGGAAACAGTACCTGCTGATGCCTGTCTTGGCCATTTTTCTTTAAATAACAAATCTGGAGAGGTTTCTGACAAGGCTGGACCAGATACTTCCTGACCACTTCCTTCAAGAAAAAATTTTAAGCCACCATTTGTTTCAGAAAAAATCCTACTTGTGGATGGGATGCTATGAGCACTGCTTCCAGAAAAGTTTCTTTTGTCAAAGCCACCTCCTCTTTGCCTGGTTTCTATTTTTATTTTACATGTCATATTTGCTTTAGGAGGTGAAGATATAAAGGAAATTCCTGAGGCCTTATCCTTGGCGGCCTCAGCAGTTACAGATTTATACTTTTTATTTGCAGGGAAATTCTGAGTCTTAAACACATTGGTGAGCTTCTGAAGTTCCATATAGTATTTGTAACGTAGCTCCTAGAATTACAGAAAAAAAAAAAAATTCACATTATCTAACACGGCATTTGTGCATTCAGATGTTATAAAACTCACGTATGACTAAGACTGAAGAAAAGTTTTCCTATATTCCAAAGAATTTCTAAAGTATTTTTCCATTGCTACTGGAAGGCAACAGGACACAAGTCGTTACAGAAAAAAGTGCTTTAAAGACAATTGAACAAGATACACATAGAAACCTGATGACAAAATAGGTTTTGAAAGAGAAGACTACAGAAAAAATTGTATTTAAAGTCACTATCAAAACCAAAAATGGATAAAGACACTAACTTAGATATTAAGCAACAAATGCTCAATCAAATTCTTGTGAAAAATAGCCATCTGAAATTAAGTTAGATGGTGGGGGTTTTGTTCTTTTTTGTTATTATATATAATTACATTCTTAATAGAAAATAGGTATTTTCCAGAACAGTGCAGAAAAAAATTTCTATATTTAAAGAACCTAAGAAACTTTTGAATTCAATCATCTGCCACTGGTATTCTCAGAACATGCATAATGTGATTCACTGCCAACCATGTTTCACTAACTGTAACTGCAATCATTCTGTGCAGAACAATACTCAGCCACCCACACGGAGCTGCTGGTAAGTAAAAAAAATATAATTAAAAATCTAGTTGCATAACTGCATCATTTGAAATGAAACAAAGAGACTGAATTCAGTTTCATGTCAAATTATTATGTGGTCTTACAAGATGGAACTCTATTCTTTAGAAAACAGAATACAGGCAGATGACTGCCTCTTCAAATAGACACTAGGGAAGTTTATTCAGATTAGAAAGCTACAGATGTGACTCAAAAAGCCACACTAAATATAAAAGTAAGTATTTGAAGTCAGTGATAAGATTAAGTTTCAGCTTTCTAAAGGCAAAAAAAAGTAAAATTCTGACAGCTTTAATACCTAGTCAGATTTCATTCTAGAATTCTAAGGGTAACTTTCTACTGAGGAAACTGAAAAGCATTTAAAAAGCTTATTTAGAAAGTTGCATCACAACAAATAGTAACTTAACCATACTTACAACTGATGTTCAATCATACCTCATGGCTCATATTTTGAAATGCTGACATTTCTGATATTGACATAAAGCGAGTAGGGATCCTGCTACCGTCTGCTTCATCCTGTCCTGTTACAGGCTGGAAAATATTTTGCAGCAGACATATTTCACTTTGATAAGCCAAAACAGACAAAATAGTACCAGGCTGAAGAACACATAGCCAATAACTTACAAGAAATGTGTTGGGTATATTCTTCTGGTCCTGCCACTGCTTTAAGGTATCTTTAAATAGAGTTGAGCTCTCATTTCCTTCATAAGGTAGCTCTATTAGAAAAAACATAATGATAGTGATGGACAATATATTAAATACAGAAAACACTGAAAGGTTCCTGTGCACCTAAACCGATTCCATTTAAGAATAAAAATATAGTGCCCTAAGTGAGACCCTAGTCCTTGTTGAATTTTCTGTGATATATAGCAAGAAGCTTGTGCAATACATTTTTTAAAATGCTGGAAACGCCTGGCCTTACAGAAAACATAACATCTCCTCCTGTGATGTAAAGGCACTTAATGTGAGCACAGCCAGCATTTGCATGACACCACAACAAGCACCCATCTAGTTCAGCAACACACTTCTGACAGCAGAGCTATTGGAGAGGTAACAAAAGTACTGTCCAAACACACAGCCTAGGAACCTGCTAGAGAAAGCACATTCATAAAACACATCTAAAAACCCCTCATGAATTTATCATCTTTTAATTTGCCCAGATGCTTTCTTGCAAGTGTTTGCCATGCAGGTTGTTTATCAGCAATTGGTTCCACAAGTTCCAGATTTCTAGACTTCCCAAAACTTGTCTTAATTAAGTCCTTCTTCCTCACCTTGAGCCATGCCTGCATCAACAGGTGTTAACTCCAATGCTAAGATTGCATTAACCACAGACTTGATATCTATCTTCTTTGGCACATACACTGGTGGTTTTTCCCAGTCGGAGGCTATATTCATCACATCAAGCTGAGTTTTCATTCTGGAAAAGGAAAAATAAAACAACCAAAAATGCAACTTGAACATTTTTCTTCATGCTTACATGCTAGCTAAATTATACCTACCTAATATATATAAAAAATAATTATAAAGAAACTTCCAGGAAGTAGAAGGAATCAGAAAAATTATGCCGACAATAAAATTTCAAGTTCCCTATTTTTTTTCTTAGACCTTGTTCACTTGAATTAGGTTTCATAATCAATGAAAACTGCAAGAAGTAGTGCTGGTAGGTCAGCAAAAAATTATCCCCTCCCCTTTCCTAAGTGTACATTGCCTGAATCTGAATTATACTCCTCCTTCAGAGGGCATTGTTAATATTAGTCTGAAACACAATGTATTTTAAAGAATGCCATTTCCAATATTCTTTCTTAAATACAGGTTAAAAGGTTCTCAGAAAGGTAATTAAGAACCCTTAGAAGACATTACAGGGTATGTGCACTACCAACACAAAGATACTGCAGAATCTCCACACATTCTCTTACACTGAAAGATTTCTGTAAAAGCTTCAAGCATGCTTCAGTGTTCCTGAGTTTAAATAAGATATCTGAAAATATCCAATCCCCAAGTATTAATGAATTTCTATATTTGCTTTTTATTAGGGAGATAATTGAAAAGCTTGATTATCTCTAATCCCAGATAGTACATCACTCAAATTCTTGACACATTTCCTAAAATTTGTAATACTTTCACATTTTTGGATGCCCAATATTCCAATCTCTTAATTACACAATACTATTTTCATTTAAAATTGCTTAACTTGTGGTATCCAATATAGCTATTTTTAAAGTTTTTAATCTTAAAAATCTAAAAGAAAGCTAAAGAACTAACAAAACAAAAAATATACCTTGCATTCAAGCCACAGGCAACCTAGAAATAAAATGAGAATTTGTAAGATTATCAGTAAGTTATTGCTTTATCAAAATACTTCAGAGACTGAAGTACCTGTCTTAATTTCACAGAACTATAAAAAATAATGCTGTCAACATTAAAAAACCAACAAAACAAACATAAAAAATCCAACCTCAACAAGTATGTCTGTGACAATTATTTATCTTGTAATATTTGTGATAAATACAAAAAGAACTCCTTCAGAGCCCAGGGGCCAAATCATGGCCCATATTGTTACCTGATCAGTTTCAGACGTTCAGGTACTTGTAAACATTCAAATGAAGGACTATTTCGTATTTCTTGGACAGGAAAGGCTCTGCTATGTGCTCTCAAAATGCTATTATACTATTAAAAAAGCTGTCTTTTAGTTTTAAATCAGGAAGATAATGTGGTAAGAAGTGCAGTGCAGTGCACTGTGCTCATGTGAGAACTCCCAAAGAACATGTAATAAGAAGTAAAAAACCTGACTGGATTAGAGCTGCTTCCCTGTAAAAACCTGGTGATCTCACTACTGGATCTTTACACAACAAAACCAAGGCATTGTTATGGAGGGCAGGCAGGGAGGTGCTAAGTTAAAACGAAAGAAAACAAACAGCAGAAAGAGGAAGTAGATGAACAGGAGGAATGGGAAGAAAAAGATGAAGTTAAGAAGGAACCAAAGGCGAAAGTAGGGGAAGAACAGAAGGAACAGGCAGAATATGAAGCAAACCAAGAGACATAGGAGGAAGAAGATGAAAATGGGATGGGGAATGACAAGAAAAGAGGGGGAGGAGGGACAGGAAGAAAAGGAGTAAGTTGAGAAAGAGAGATGTGGTAGCAATTAGTGACATACTAATCACTGGAATCACAATATTTCTTCCTAAAGTGGGAGTTGCTTTTACTTCCTTTACAATTTTCCTTTACAAGTCCTTGACCAGACACTTAGTCAAACTCTGTACTTTCTCAGTGTCCCATTTATCTGGAGACACTAAAGGACCCACTGCAGAAATCAGCAATATGCTGTTTCTTAGGAAACCAAACAGTAAAAATTACTGATAAGCTGCATATAACACTTTCTCAAACTTTTCTAAAAATAAAAAACATTGCTATAAAAAAGTATGAAGTGTCAATTAATTTTAATCTATATTTTTCATTTGTTGACTTTGTTTTTCCTGATCAATTATAATCATATCTACAATACAGCAGGCTCTCTTTGAGTTCTTTAAACAATTGCTATCAAAACCAAAATGCTATCACCTCCAGGAAACACTGAGGATCACACTCATGGACAAGCTTTTCACAATCCTTCAAAAAATTCTCAATGGTCTTCTTGTGAGTTTCTTTCATTTTCTTCCAAATCTGAAATTCTTTCTCTTTTTTACTTCTTTGATTTTCAACATCTTCCAGTAATTGCTGTTTTTTCACTTCTAGAGTTTTGAAAATTTCTCCAAATTTCAGCTCAATTATCTCCACATCATTTTTTAGCATCATCTAGAAGCAGGAGAACACAAGAACAGATGTAAATGCAATTGCAATGTCCACACAGAGTCACTTCTCTAAGCAAGCTCAGAGCACATCTATGCCACAAGGAGCAACTGCATGCCCCAGGCTGTGAATAAACCATCACCAGAAGAGAATCAAAGACACACACACACACACACACACACACACACAGAGAGAATATCCAGCATTTGTAACTCACATCTGCATCATTCGGTCGTTTCGCGATCTCATTTACCAGCTTCTCATTTATTATCCTCATTTGTTTCAGAGTGCTAAAGAAGGTCAACTGCAAGACAATTGAAACACTTAATTACAACTTTATCCTTTCCCTAAAATAAATAATCTCAGTGCTTATCTAGAATCAGCTTGAGACAAACAAGGAGCTACTGGAGAGGGTCCAGTGGATGACCACAAGGAGGATCAGGGGTCTGAGCATCTCCTTTATGAAGAGAGACTGCAGGAGCTGGACCTGTTTAGCCTGGAGAAGATTGAAAGGAGATCTCATTGATGTACTCAAAGGCAGGTGGCAAAAGGAGAGTGCCAGACTCTTTTCAGGGTGCCCTCTGAAAAGACAGGACAAGGAACAGTGGCCATAAACTAAACCACAAGAAGTTTCACCTCAACATGAGGAATAACTTCTTTACATTGAGGGTGGAAGAGCACTGCAACAGGCTGCCTAAGGAGGTTGTGGAGCCTCCCTCTCCAGAGACATTCAAACACCACCTGGTCACCATTCTGTGTCACCTGCTCTAGGTGACCCTACCTTGGCAGGGTTTGGCCAGGAGGATCTCCAGAGGTTCCTTCCAACCCTATCAATTCTGTGATATTCTGAACAATATGGTAAAAAAGCTTGTGATTCAACACATCACTTAACATTTAATGCTTTCCTGGATCAGTACACAAACTTTCTTCTGTTGTTTCTCAAAGTAATGCTTTCAGGCTCACCTACAATGCATACTGATAGAATGACTACTTTATAGTTAAAACTATGTTTTCCTCAGGCTTTTAAAACCCCTCCCCTCACATACATCTATCACAATATAAAGTTTAATGGTGTTATTCCAGTTTGGTAAAAAACTGTGATACACACTTTTTGTTTTTATGCCTCACATTGCTAAAACAGAAAGCTTCATAATGAATATATTTCTGTTTGAGTTTAAACTAATATTATTACTGAATCTTCCTCCTTTATTTCTCTACAGTATCACTACTTGACATTATATAGTAGTATGTCTAGTGCAAAGGCTGTTTTCCCCTGATTTCCCAAGTGACATTCAATTGGTGAAGGGAAAGGCAAGAGGTAAATCAGGGTAAAAGCAACTTTTGACTTAAAGAATAGTCAGTACTGTATTTAAACTTTTATACTTGTATTTTTCATCACTGCCCTGCAGTTGTTTCAATTACTGCACAACAGAACTGCCACCCTGCATCTCAACTTGCACAGGGCACGAAAAGCTCATTCTACCCAAACAGTCCCTATTTTGTTAAAAATCACAACTTCTACAACCAGGCAACCAACCATTACGGCAGGCAGCTGGCTGCTTATGCAGACTGTAAAGCACCTCGCTTATACATTTAGTATTACTCACCCAAACTATCTATCCCTAAATATGTAATTATCTGCAACCCAAATTACCTATCACAGCTCGAGAGCCCATAAACAAAACATCTGTGGGTGGGTTTTTAGAGTTGTTAGATCTGCCTGAACTTGCAGAAAACAACAACAAAACCAAGTATCAACAGACTTCCCCCCCGAATCAAACAAAAAAAACCCCGACATCACCCCAAAATAACCTTCCAGGTCCTTCGGTAAACTGGGTTCAGATCTGCTGCTACTGCAGTACCGCCCGAGTGCGCTGGATGCAGTCCGACGGCAGCCCGGAAAGGCACAAGCCGGCAGGCCAGCAGCAGCTCCCTACTGCGCCAAGGCAGCACAAGCGCCCTGCCTCCCCCCCGGCCACCACCACCCCGCGGATACTCGTGTGTGCCTGAGTAAAAACAACCCGTGCCCGGTGGGATCTCCACTGACAGCCCAACCTCCCAGGCAGGCCCCGGAGGGGAGGGAGAGCGCCGAGCTTACTTTTTCTTCCTGGTACACCGTGTCTATGAGGTTGACAGAGTGGAAGATGCCCTGATGCTCCTCGGAGACGCACTGCCCGCACCCCGCCTGCCGGCACATGCGGCAGTAGAGCTGCACCGGCCGGCTCGGATGTTTCTGGCAGCTTCCCCCGAACGCCTGCGGGGAGAGCAGGTCGGACCCCGGCTTCGGCCCCAGCGCCGCCTCCCCGGCCGTGGCGGCGCCGGCCGCGCCGGACCGGTAGAGCTTGACCACCTCCGCCAGGGTGGTGTTGACGGGCAGGGCGGCCACGCCGCCGCGGGGCAGCAGGCACAGCTTCCTGCACAGAGGACAAGGNCCCCGGCGCCCCGCGGCCGAGACGGGCCTGCCCCGGGCTCCGCTGCAGCTGCTGCAGCCGGGCGGCCTCGGCCGAGGCCAGGCACTCCAGCACGCAGCCCCGGCAGAAGTTGTGCGAGCACAGCGGCAGCGTCACCGGCTCCTCCAACAGCGACAGGCACACGGCGCACGTCAGGCTCGCCTCCATCGGCGGCGGGGAGGGGGCGAGCGGCCGCCG